>JAABNX020000130.1:3666632-3686138 GCA_015163995.2 Mormyrus lacerda | reverse complement strand
CCGCGCAGATAGCTGCCGCCGTCTCGGCAGCCATTCGCCCGATTTTTCAAGCGCCGGTTTCAGCAGGCGGAATAAAAGACCCCTGTCACACTCAGAAGGGTAGGGGGGCTGGGGCGGGTGGAGCTGGGAGTTTGTGTGTCTGTTTGTGTGTGTGGTGGGGGGGGGGGGCATCACTGCAAGGCTCGCCTGATAATCCAGTCAGCCGCTTCTCAATGAGCCACAGAGACATAGGGATCGTGTGTTACGTGACCCCCGCACGCCCCCCCATCCCGACACACTCACACACCACATGGGCACGTACTCCCAACAATCCATTCCAGACAGACAGACAGACAGACAGACAGACAGACAGACAGACAGACAGACAATCTGACTGACCATCACCCCTCCCCTATGTGTAAAATTAAATACATACATAAATAAGTAAAAACCATGCATCACCCTTCAGCTTTACTTAGTCCGGATTCACGGCTGGTGTATGCCGGCAAACCCTGTCATCGTTAGGCAACCATTCAAAATTCTCCCCTGTGCAGCTTGTCACCAGTGGCAACTGATGACAATGTGACCAGAGAGGCCAAAAATGAGAGGGGCAAAGAGAGAGAGAGAGAGCGAGAGACAGAGAGAGGGAGGGAGATCAGGACATCAGCCACACACTCATTAAAATTCACTCAATGCATCTGAGAGCGAAGCCGTTTTTTTTTAACATGTATATCATGTACAGCAGGCTACTGCAGCCACATCCGCGTCAAAAGCACTACAAACGAGATAATTACACCCAGTCGTGCCAAATTCCATTCACATATCTGGCTACACGGGGCCTAAAAGTGGCTCTGCAAAACTCACCAATACCCGTGTTTAAACAGCGTTTCAAGTTCAATTCAATTCTGCTGCGAAAGCAAGGTCAGAGAACAGGTAAATCCATTCTTCACCACACTCTGAGAGCCAGACTTTTTATTTTTTTACTTTTGCAGCAATGAAAGGTGTTTTTTTCCTGTTTGAAAGCCTTAACTGTTGTTTTAACTTCCCCTTGACACCTCTAAATAGGCAATGCTAATGTTAATTTAAATACGCACCTGAAGGAGCCTTGGCGGAATGGGCCCTGACGCCCACTGTGCCATCAGCCCTCCCCTCCCTACGTCAGCAGCCACATTACGAACCCCCCCCCCAAGCTCCGCCCACCCACCGCTCAAGTCAGCCCCTTTAGCCGAGTAAACCGAATTTGGTTTGATCGCAAAAGGCTTCCCTTCGGCCTGAAAGAGACCCCAGCATTTGTGCAAAGCGCCATCCGAAACGAGGACAGGAATCACATGTTTGAAAATCATTACCTCTGTGAAGGTAAAGTACATCTTCACAAAACCACGCCAATGGCGGTTATTAACGGCATTGTGAATCAGTTAAACTAAAATTTTACGCTTTTCTCCATTCCCGGCCAACCGATTAGTACATCTTTTTTGAGTATCTTTTGCTGAGATGAAATAATTCTGCAGTATAGGTCACCTCTTTAAATGTCACATTTATGAAGGAAAAAAATAAAATCGAGAAGCGATCATAAGCCTAAATCTAAATAGCGGAATGTCGACGTTAAGAAAGGGAAATCTGCTTAGCTAATCGACTTGCCAGGCACATGCTCCTGTGGCACAGCATGCAGTGTAGGAGAGATGTTTGACTTGCAGTGAGGAGCATCACCATTCATAACCAAAAAATGTATATATCAAACTGAATATTCCTTTTTTGTCCCCATGCAGCCCCACCCCACCCCCACACAGCCAATGCCCACTTACTCTTCCCCCGTTTTCAGTCCCAGATCTCTTTTGCCTCGCTAGTCACCGTACCAGATATTCCTGCGCGCTCACAGCCAGAGAATGCAAATGCCCCTATAAATAGGCCAAATTGTGCTGATGGCGGCAACTCTTTCAGGTGAAGTGCACGGAGAGGAGGCGACGACCAGGAAAGATCCTTCCACAAGCGCACTGCATGAAAGGAATGTCACGAAAACAACGCAAGACGTTCAACATCTCATCCTCCATCTCCCCTGGGGCTTCAGATGAGAATCGGGCAACCAGGAAGCCTACTAAAAATGTGAAACCAGCCAAACATCTGAGCTTCAGGACCCGAAAAAGGGGGGGGGGGGTTATGGAACTCACCCTCCAGCTCCCGGTGGATGACGTCAGTCAGGTTGGGCTCTTCGCCCCACCAGAAGATCCACAATTCCTTGGCGTCGGGCTTGGCACCGCGGCGCCACACGCACAGCAGGTTGGCCTGCACGCAGTGGACGAAGCTGCGCAGGATGGGGTCGTCCTGGGCGGGGGCTGAGATCACGGGCCCGCACTCCCCCCCACCGCGGAAGATGTAGCGCCGCCATTTGATGCCGGTCAGCTCTGCCTGAAGGGAAGAGGGGAAACGGGGGTAACAAATTAATGCATTAGATCAGAATCACAGACACAACCACACAAAAGAAAAGAAAAAAAAAAAACTTAGTATACACTTAATCTTATACATTGGTTTTACAGTATCCTTAGTTAAAAAGTAATACTTAATACCAATGTAAAAACAGCTGGGGGAAAAAAAAAAAAAAAACATACTGAAGGTGACCAAATACTGAGCATCCCACTATAATCTACACAGCCTAAGCCTCAAAAGACTAACCAGAAAGTACCGGTCCCCATGGACCCCAGGATCCCCGGGGGCATGTGGCGACGCCGCCAGTGGGCTTCACGCAGCGGCTGGCAGACCTGCAGCGCCTAACACACCAGAGCACTGCTACACCCTGTTTACAGCAAGGGATCCATCCACCTGTGAGCTCAAGAGCTTAGGAGGTCCAGCGGGACCTAAAATGCTTTTATCGCATTTCTCGAGCGCAATTGGCACTGCATTTCCAAGATAACCATTAAACGTAGCCTGTTGTATGCCAGCGCTACACATTTTCTTGAATACAATAAATGCATATATATTGATGTTTCATTATTTTGCAAAGCGTGAACAACCAAGTAAGAAAGGGCATATCGGAATTACCAGAAATTGTTGTATTGCATTTATTGGTTAGTAGGCACCAAAACAGCACGTTATACATAAAGCTAGCTTGTTAAAACCGATGTACTTGAACTGACAAATGTCTATCCTGGGATAACAGGACGCATTTTTCCCGCCTGCTGCAAAACTAAAAATTAGCATACTGCCGCTAATTTTTTATTGACTATCATCACGAGCATCAAGATCGTAATTCTCGGACATTCTAATTAAATTGCTTCTACTGCTGTGCATTTCTTAGATGCTTGTTGGGTTGATGTTGTTTAAGCCTGTAGGGCAAGTCCAGGTGATGACCCCATTCAGACACCAACGCATGACACTGATAACTTAAAGCAGACCCCGGATCTATCCACTGGTCCTAGACCTCGCTGCTCTTTCCACACCAGTTTGTCCACGTTCCTGCATACTGAAGCCAGCACACCGGTCTTGCTCTTTCATTCCTCTCCTCCCGTTAAAATTGATACCTTAATAAAAAAACGCACATACCTTCCACGTCACGCAATTCCATCTGCCTGTCCTGATTCAAACAGCAAGATCCATCCATCCATCTTTCATAACTGTTTATCCAGTGCAGGGTCAAGATGAGCCTGGAGCCTAATAATTGCAAGTTTTTTTTTTTTTATTAAAGGTTTTTAATGCTCCCAATTGCCCCGTAACTACATAGAGGGGAATAATATTGTGCTACAGCAAGCAAACGTGATTGGCGCAACATGTCCCCGAGGCGCATCTTAAACGCCGGCCGGCAC
Organism: Mormyrus lacerda; assembly: GCA_015163995.2. NCBI lineage: Eukaryota > Metazoa > Chordata > Actinopteri > Osteoglossiformes > Mormyridae > Mormyrus > Mormyrus lacerda. Next base: position 3,682,365 of record JAABNX020000130.1, on the reverse strand, counting down.
GTCACTGAAACCCTCCATACAGTCACTGTGTAAAAAAAGACACCGTGCCATGGTCCCCCCCCCGACTGCGGCAGGGCGACATGCTCGTCTTGTCAGCGTGATCAAGCTTCGCCGAACCGAAGGGTGAAAACAAAAGACAGAAGTGGGGGGGGGGGGGCGGTGGGGGGGTTGTCAGGGCCTAGTCACTGGAACACTGTCATTTTCTGACAGCCTCTCATTTTCTCCAGATTGAATGAAGCAAGTTTTCTGTACGGTATCAGGAGACCGGGGGGTGTGTGTGGGGGTTGGGGGGGGGTTGCCACCATGCAGCAAACAGCTCAGGCAAATAACAGGAGGGATCGGTTTATCAATGGGCTGTAAACAGCTTAGAATTCAGTATAAATACACGTTTCCGAATGCATGGACGGGCATGCATGATCATGGTGAGCGTTGCCGGGTCACCAGTGGCACAGGTTTATATTGTGGATAGAATACCGGGGGGGGTCTAAAAATAATTTAAAAATAGTGTTTAAAGCCATACTCCTGTAGAACCACAACGAGGTCCTCAGCGCAAGTCCAGGAACGCTGCTGGAAACAGCCGATGAACACCGTCCCTTATTTCCCTCCACCAAAAAGCCAGGACCACCCCTTCACTGTTCCCCCCCCCCCCCTTGGCACTGGAGTGCTGGCACACTCGGCACTGCCACTCACATTCAGTCAGCGAGGTGAGATCAGCACTGTGCTGCCACAGCCCAATCCAGCTGTACACCTCACACTCAACATGTGGCTAGAAAGTGTAGCCCCTTTTTTCAATTTGACGTCAGATTCAGGAGCTGGAAAACATCAATACTTGCACCGGGTCCACACCTTTTCCATCACATCCAGTGGGAAAATTCAGAGCAACCCACATATCTAACATAAGGAATAAGGAATGTGGCATGACAGAGAGCTGCAGCTCTTAAGAGTGCCTGTGCACTGAGGGGACAGGGCAGGAGCACACCTTGTAATTACAAGCACTGTAATGAGAGAGCAAAACGTAATCGGAGATATAAAGCCCGGCACAGCGATAATCGAGGCCTAAAAATAGGCAGGAGATCCAGGAAGCACTTTTTACCCAGAACCACGTGGTCAGGGGGAGTGGAGGCAAAAGCCACCAAAACCGGATCCATACCCAGTTCAGGGGATCCCGCGGGTCTCACCATCCCGCCTGTCAAAAAGCACGCAGCGGTGGCAGACATTCTCCATGTTAGCGACCCCGCCACTGCTGACCACACAACCCGACCCCGACCCCCCCCCCCAATCCATACACGCCAACGAGCGCCGTCAGCAGGCTTCAAAGAGCCGTCTGCTCGAAAACAGGTCTGCGGCAAAAAACAACAGCACCGGCGTTTCGACACCTAGCCTCCCTGCCCCGAGGACTTCAGCTCTCCTGTAAAAAGGGGAAAAAAACAGGCCTATTCTTTATTTTCTCTAGTGACTTCCTGTTGTCATTCCCCACCCCCCCAGCAGTGTTTCAAATGAAGGAATCTCAAGGTACACAGAGAACTCATTTTGGTTGTATGTACAGTCCTTGCCGGCAAATAATAAAACTATGAAGCTTCAGTCACCTCCATCAGAAAAAAAACAATAAATAAAAAACAGTTCGGTTGAGAAGGACTCTTATCTCAACAATTAGAGCGACAGCAGGAGTTCAACTCCGCTGACAACACGGCTGATGGACGACCGCTCCCGCGGCGTGTGTCCAGTGGGTTCATCGCAAAACACGGCTTGGAAACGACTCCCGAGAGGCATGTGCCAGAGTGACCTGGCCTGTATGACCCAGAGAGCAGTATGGCACCAGTGGTGGCCATCGGTCACCGTCAAGCCAAGATGAGCTGCAGCGTTATGAGAGCTACCGAGAGCAACGCGTCCGGCTCCCGATCGACCCATTCAGTTCTCCAAGCCCACTCGCCGGGCCCTGCTACCGGTAACGCTACCCTCGACTTCACCTAAAAGCTACCGCACATTTCTGCACAGCGGCTTCTCTTATCAGAGCCTTAACAGATGCATCTAACACGGCTGTCCGCAGATACGCAAAAAAAAAAAAAAAACAACAAGAGAAAAACGAAAGTGGGTGCCTTGGGAGGAAAGCTGCAGAGTAAGCAAACCTCCGCAGGAGGAAGAAAACTGCACCAGACACAAGCGTCACCTTAAGAGTCATCTATCAAGACACAAGGAGCCACAACAGCATGTGGGAGGCTCGCGACAAAGGAATCAACGTTACCGCACTTTTATCTCAACCCAGGTCCTTTGAGAAGGTCACCAGAGCCAGCATCAATGATTCACTGATGCTTTGGGCCTAGTCCTGCCTGCTGTAAACCCGAGGGCCACAAACCATGCCAAGAAGAAGTGGAATCGAGGATGGAAGACAACATGATAACCCGTGACACCACTTCCTGGGTACTGAATGGGACAGGAGAGCTGACCAAGAAACAGAGAAAGCTAAACATGAAAAAGACTGAAGGTTGGGGGACTGCTACTCCTTGAAGGGGTTTCCTAATCATGCCATAATCATTACTGCAACTGGCTGCCCAGCAGTCAGACACCCTAGGGAAGCTTTCTGGAGGTAGAAGAAAAACCAGTTCACCATCTTGTCCCTAATGACCTCAATATCACAGCTCTGCTTACTACCCAAAAAAGCGTCAAGAACCTCAGCGTTCAATTAATGGGGCACTGGCATCATTTTCAACGACATAAACAGATTAAAATAATGTCAGGATTTTGAACCTGAATGCGATACTGGAGGATGAACTGTCCCAATAGATCAACATGCTGCCTGACATCATTGTGAGATTTTACTCCAAAATGACATTGTTCCCAGATGCAGAAACACAAATGTTTTACAAGATCTTAAGGCACTAGTATTCCTCCTGAGAAAGCCATACGTTATTTATCTGCCAAACAGAGTTTCTTTGGTTGTTGTTATATTTTTCTACTCTGAAATGCTTATTTTTTTTCCCCAGGCATCATAAAAGCCTTTTGAAGGAAGCACTTCAAGAGAACTTTGGTAGATGAGCAGACTGCCCTGCAGCAGAGCCCGTGTCCTGGTCTCTCGTCTGCCGCTACCGCTCCTTGGTGGCCCCAGCCCAGAAGAACAGGTGCTCCAGACTGCACCACGAGCAGACTCCACACAGTATTATCCCCAGGGGGGAGACTGAGAGTACACCGTGCCCTCCAGACCGCTGAGCCCACGCTCCTGGTAATACTCCCAGTAAAAGATCCGCAATGAGTAAGAAGATCCCTCCCCACCCTTCCCCAGTGCTCAAAAAAAATGAATGTAGACAAACTCATCTCCTGCCTCTCAGTGGCTGATCTTCCAACGGCCAGGAGAGTAGAGCCACAGCAGATGTGTCTGCTGTTGGGGGGGGGGGGGGGCAAGAGTGCCACGCAGGTGTAGCTAAGAGCCTCTTGGGCACACGGCACTTAAACAGGGGCTTTTATTCGATCTTCTGCCGGCACCTTTCCAGGGCCCTACAAAGGAGGTGCGTTATTTGATCTTCAGTTCAGTTGCTGGATCAAGCCCCGGGAGGCGAGCAGAGCGAGCGTCCTAATTAGAGCGACAACCGTCCCTGGGGCAGAGTGACAGATGGACCTGCCAATCAGCAGCGGCTCACAGCAAGCGGCGCATCAATCGGCCTACGACTAGCCACCTGGGGGGAGGGACGTAGGGTTAAGGGTGACAGGGAACAAGTCCAAGGAAGCCCAGAAACTGACCGCTCCTGGAGAAAGCAGAAGCCCACGGCATCAGAAGAGGCGGACAACTTTAAACATTGGCCCCACTACACAACCCAAAATTAATTATTAAATAGCAAATAAATAAACCAAGCCTTCCTTTACTATCATCCTCATGCAACTTAATTAACTCTGGCAGGCTGGGAAGACATCGAAAAGGAGCGAGAATAAAAGTTTGGGGGGGGGGGGGCAGTTGCTAAGCAACATAAAACATCTAAGTCGTCTGCAACTTGTTCAATTTCCGAGTATCTGTCTCCAGGGTTACAGGAGGAAGATAAAATTAAAGGAAGTAGTATTTTCACTGTGAGGCCGGGGTCGGCTCTGGCAACAGCCAAGTGGTCTAACAGTACACGCCAGCAGGGTCGCCGTACTGTAAACTAAGCTCTCCAAAAGCGCCAGCAAGACATGAAAGACGACAGGAAGGAGAATAAACAAAACCTCGAGAATACGGGGAAGTTCTAAGGGGCTGCCATTATGCAATGGTTTACAGAAAGAAAGAGAAATCCATGTTCTCAGACTGCTGGTTGGTCTTTGCCATGCTCCCATCATTGTAGAGTATGACCCCAAAGGGCAAGTTCAGGCTGGGTGAACAAGCGAAATCAGGTTCCCCCACAGGGCCAGGGGAAGGATTTGATCAGAAAGTCCCTTCTGTGTCATCAGGAGGTAGTCTCTGCTTGGTGCCTTAACGTCGTGCCTTTTCCACAGCCTTTCTAGCCCACCCCAGTCCTCCTCCGTGGTAACTGGCTGCCCTCTGCACTCTGTACAAACATCTGAAACTTGGGCCATTTTCCTGAATCCCATAAGGAAAATTCAATAAGAACGGAAGACTGTGTAAACACTAGTTTAAACAGAGGGGCCTTAATCTACTTCTGTAAACAACAACCAGCCCATCAGCTTAAGAAAGAAGAATAAAAATAACATTGCGATTCCTAGGTTATTATTAATTATCTCACTGTCTGGAAAGGATAATACTACAGTCTTTGACATTCTTCAGTCAGTGCTGCTGCTCTTGAAATACTACAGTAGAGGCTTACCAAAATACTGTACAGTTTCCTTCAAACACAGGCACACAAACATTCCTCTGCTCTCCAGGAAAAATCTGCGGCTCCATCCGGCCTGTGCCCTCCATCGCTGCAGCCTTTAGACAGCTAGCACAGGCTAGATTTAGCAACTGTTGCTGTGGCGATATAAACAAGCACGGCTATTGGTCACCCCGCTAACTGTTTATTTGAAGAAACGCTCTTATTTTCTGCCAGCCACTGGGCCGGCCGTGTTGTGGATATGCGGCATCGTAACCGCAGCATTTTTCCAATTAATTCTGGAATCCATCTGCTACAATCTGATCTGGTGACGTTAATGCCAGCATCTCGCCAGCATATCCGGAAGGCTTTGATAAGCAGCGTGGTGGCCCATTAGCGAGCAGCGCAACACACGGCCGGGTTTCCGCCTGATTGCGGCGACCGCCCGATGCGGAGGCAGGTCCGAGACGCCGCAGAGCACCGTCAATCTCTTCCTGATGATACGGGGTTCAAAGAAAGCGATGGCAGGAGATAGCATCAAAAAAAAAAAAGGTGCCATTTCTCGACAGTGATAAAAATGACCATCCACTGACCGATATAATGTACATCCTTAATCACCTGAACAAAAACTGCAGTTACCGTTAATGCATGAAAAACACAGACAAGGCATATCTCACTCTCCTACACTCACCATCTATTCATAGAACATTATAATATTTACAAGTAAATACATTTAAATTTGGTATTTTCTTTTTCATTTCATCTTTCCTGACAGGTACCAAAAGTGATTAACGGGGCCAATTTGCATAAGAGCGCAGAGGAGTGTGGGTAAGCAGCATCTCCTGCCCGCCAGCACTGTGGCAGACATGCGCAGCTCACTTTTTAGCCACCCGCTAGCTGCTGTACTGTGAATGAGCTGTGAGGGGGACAAGATCCAGCTTGATGTTTACAGTCAATACATTCATCACCAGCATTTAGAAATGACAAAAACACAAGGAATTAAAAAAAAACCCACATAGACTAAGCAGCGTCACACGGCGTCAAATGGCCCGTGTGGGACGATAAAAGAAAAAACGTCTCCATGTCGCGGGAGGCTGCGGGCGCTCACTCAGCGGCGTCATTCAGCACTGCTTTCCCTTAACCACAACGAGTGCCATGAGATATAACGTAATATATTGCTCTATTTTTTTGTACAATGTCTTTCATTGCAAAAAAAAAATTCTAAATAAAAATAAGACTGCAATTCTCAGTGACCTTAATAAAATGAACGCAGTAAACACTGCGTGTGTAATGTGTCGCAAAAAAAAAATCCCGCAGCTTGGATACCGCCTCGCGCCGACGGGAGCTTTTCCCCTCTCAAGGCATCAGTAGGCAAACAAGCAGAGGGCATCCATGAAATCAGTACTTCATCCTACAAATAAACTCAAAGCTCTTGTTTTTGCAAGACTAACAAAACATCTCCACCCTGCTCCCCTCCATCGGTGTGATACTCTGCTGTGAAATTTGCAGTAAGTCTTATGACCCCGCAAAGATTTTTTTTCAGTTATTTAATTCTAGTACGACACAACCCAAAGCACATTTAGAAGATAAAGTCCTTCGAATAGTCCAGTTATGTTAGCACTCCCCCTTGACTGACCGGTTGACATAACCGCAGAGCGGCGGCTAATCTAGACCACCAGCTCGCCTTCGGAACACGGCGCAGTCTGTCTTGCATGTCGCGCCGTTCAATCCTCAACCATTTCTGCGAGGCACAAGATTTGGCAACGTCTTTGTCTGTAAACCTATTCATGTTCATAAACTTTTCGCAACAAGGCAGAGCCCTTTGCACTCCCCGGGGCTTTGAACCTGCAAACATTTAGACAAAAGAGTTCAGCTCCCAAACCACAGTACCTGGGGGCGGGAGGGTGGGGGGCAGAAGCACTGGCAAATCATCCCACGAACATTTTGACGGAGAAAAAAAAAAAAAATGAAAGAATGTAACAGAACACATTTGTGTGCTTAACAGGACGCTCTGAATTAGGAGGTTTAAAAACCATCTTAACTCTTCATGCAGTAACTACTGGAAATAAACCAAACCAACTGCAGACCAGTACTCCCGAGTCATCTGTAAGCATGGCCTCCATATGATTACAATGCTAGCAACTGCACACACACACACACACACACACACTCAGCAATCGGAGAACATGGCTCGCCACAGACCGTGGGACATGCACAGAGAGGCAGCTCTGCCGTCGAACCCTGACAGGTTCCAACCTGCCGGCTGCTTCCACGCTGCCAGCACACTGGAGCCCTCATTTGGTTTCTGTAGTGGGAGTGACCGTGAGTCAGGCTTTCGGAAGGGAGGAGGAGGCAGCATTCGCTTTTCAAAAATCCACACGCCGGGCCATTGTCACATCACGGGAGCGCATTACCCCCCCCCCCCCTTTCAGGAAGTTTACACATCTGGGCCTAGGATTCCAGAGTGCAGCTATCCGGCCACACAGAACAGAATTCTCTTATTTTAGGGACATAGTTACAGTGGGGTTCAAAGTTCACAGGGCAGAGGGCCTTGGTAATTCACAACTAAGCCAAAATTGTGGTGGAATAACATTTCTTCTTTTTTTGAGTACTGTATTCAAGCCTTTCAAATAATCTCACAGCCATTGATTTTTCAGCCAAGAATAAATATGAATCCTAAAATAGAGATACAATACAAAAGACTTATACACATAAAAGAGATTTACAATGTAAAAATAGGGTTATCAACTTGTGGGCTATAGAGCAGCCTTTCCACTTACTGTGGTAGCAGCAGTGGGAGCTTGCCTCACCACTGCCTATCCCCCCCAGCCCCCACCCCCCACACTGGCTTTGTACTACCCACTGGAACACCAGGGGAGCTAAGAATAGCAGCACACAGCTGGCACTGCAGGACTCACATTCTTCATACTCGAGATCCAGGGACTCCAGAATATCTCCCACCTGAAGCCAGGCAGACCCGCCAACCGCCATCTCTTGTCAGCCGCAACTCGAGGGCCGACTCCTCCAGAAAGCAGAACGACTCACCCTATTCCCCCTACACCCGTAATCACGTGGCATCATGACAGCGATTATCGCTAGATCAATTTGTGGAAGGGCAATGAGCAAAAGGTTGGGAGGGGGGGGGGGGTAAAGTGAGGAAACCACATTCCCTCCCAACAATCGGGGCAAGCTCCCCGTTCGATTACAAACTACGAGACAGAATGGGGCGTCGGTTAGGGATAATTAGCCTGCTCCGGGGGCCTCTGGGATATCCGAAATAGAAAAAAAAAAATAATAAAATAAAAAATGACAAGCGCTAACAGGGAAGGGAGGGGGGGGTAGTGAGCTACTGGCTTAGAACCCACCACCTTCAGTCACATGCCTGGATGGACTAAAGCTCCAGGGCTACTCGCGAAACTTCCAGAGTGGCAGAACCCCAGCCGGGCTTCGTCACTCAACCCAATGCGAGTTGCATCTCCAAAGGCAAGCCACTAATGCACATACGGTAATGCATCAGTGGGCCTCAAGCCTACACACTTCCGGATGCCACAGTTTCGACCCCAACTCCTATCCCGAACCTAACCCCCATCCTACCCACTTGAGTCTGGGAAAAGGATTAGTAGGGTTAGTAAGTACCGTACACACGTGTGCACGTTTACAGCACATCCTGCGTGTGTCTGCACACGTGTGTGCGTGTCTGTGTTCCCAGCTAGCAGTGGCATTATTCCCCGCATTACTGCCCGTACATTCGCAACACTGCATATTTCAGCAGTGACTTCAGCATGAGTCAGAGCGCAGGACCTGCTTCAGCTGCAGAGAGCCGGCTCTCAGAAAATGCACATCGCTTTCCTAAAACGAAAACAGATTCCCTCCTGCCTCTCTCTCTTTCTCGCTCATTTTTCCCCCACAGCACAGGAGCCCAGAGCTACGCCACAATCCAACAGCCTGCTTCTGGTGACTTTGGGCCTCACCCTTTTTTTTTTTTTTTTCTGTTAGCATTTATACAATTTCCACAACTCCCATGACTCAAATTTAAAAACTAATTTTCAACGAGATGCACTTTTATTCCTATTACTAATAATTCATATTGTGTCACAAACCATCCATATTAGGCAGAATTCCCATTCATAGTTTTCTCCATTCACAGCTTTTCTTTTTTCTACCTAAAGTTATTCTGGGCTGGTTCATTTTACCACATCAGCGACGTACTTTCTATAATACTCATCTGAGGAAAAAAAAGAAGAAAAAAAATCTTACTCAGCCACCTACTGCCCCATGTAAAAAGCATTAGAAAAATAATAATAATAATTTTTCCATTTAAAGGCCTCATATAAATGACATTCTCAAAACTAAGAAAGTAGCTACAGAAAAGCAAAGGGAGAAAAATATTAAAGAGAATAACAGGAGGAGATCGACTTCAGACTCGTTCTTGTAAGCAACCAAAACTTGATCGGCACTCAGGCGCTGGGGACCCAAGTCACAAACCCACACGGCCAGTTTTATTCCCACAAAGCCCTCAAACACGGCCCATTCCCCGGGCGGATGGCTGCTTATACCGCGCCACCGCCGCTCACGCGAGGTGCAGCCCCAGCTGTAAATACTCCGACCGAGAGCCTCCTCACCCACCCCCCCCTTCCAGATAAACTCGTTCTCTCAGATGCGTGGAAGTTTGCCAAGATGCCATGCCACTAGTTCTGAATGAGAGCGTCTCTCCCACGGCAGACATGGCATGGAGGAAGAAAGGAACTAAAGACGCTCAGGTGCCGCGCTAACCCCCCCACCTTCCACCCCCGTCATTACCGTCACGACCCACCCCACCCACCCAGCCGGCTGCCATCAATAACGGCGGCTCACGGGGCCCCAGTGTGTATCATTGATTAATTATAATCAATACAGCACATTAGCGCGTGGGACCCGCACAGTCACGTCTCATTACCGCCCGCGTGATATGAAGGCCCCTGATGATGACACCCTCAAGTGGGGCTTCATCCCACCAGGCAAAGCTTCCAGGGTCACTTAGCATCCTCTGCAGTGTTAAAAACTATTTTCACCATCGGTATCAGTCACTGAAGATGATTACATCCATCTGAATCATCTACCTTGAGTAACCAAACCATTACTTACATTACTTGCACTATTAACAGTTAAAGAAAAAGTTAAACATATCCTTATATAACCATTAATATATGTGTGGTTTATTATATATATATAAACCATTATCAAGTTGCACATTAGACAGGTAACACCGCCAGCACAAGAGAGCGTAAAATACAAGTGGCTTACTCTAAACTACAGGTGACATGTTTATCTAAGAAGTAGGCCCAGTAGTGTACCCTTAAACCAGACAGGTTATCAATCATGAATTACTATCCATGTTCGGAACCTGCTTCTTGAACGTAAAGAACAACGTGACACATTCAGCCTCATTTACTTCCTCTACGGATTCATCGCTACTTCTTCATTAACCACTTTAAGCAAGTCGCAACTGTCATGTGTGGGCCGTACCACTCTCTGTACGCCTCTGTTCCCTGCGTTTCTAATCAAACAAGACAGGGGCAAAAAAAAACCTTATCTTACACGTGGATACAATGCACAATTTACACAAACTCCCTGCAGCTTCAAAAAGGTCCAGAGGAATGCGTTTTGTAAACCCTACAGGAGAGAGGCCGATTGCAAAAAAACACACCTTTTTAAAGAGAGTGGCCATGCCTTTAAGTATGGCTTGCCGAATCTGCTCCGTCGAGATCAATCCGGTGCACTCACGCCGCGTTTTAATGATCGGCGTATCAAGCCACCGGCAAAATTGGTTCACCTTTGCACCGCAAATCACACAAACTCCCCGCAAACCATGCCCCGTTTCTACAGTTATCCATTTGCCCGTGTATTTTTAAAATCGCATGCGGCATTTTGCTTTGAAATAAAATTGCTAATCTGCTTTTTTCTGTACCAGTGAGAAGAGGTTGGAATGGCAGTCTTCAAGGCTCGCCCCGTTAGCCACCCAGTTCGCCGCTGTAGTCATAATCGTCCGCCGATCGGGTCGTCAGTGCTGGGCATGTCGAAATCCTGGGTCGGTACCACGACCGAGCCGCGACGGCAGATCGTTTCTCCCCCAAGCTTCTGTATCTTCCGCCGAAAATACGGGAAAAATGACAGCCAAATAAGGAGACGATGTGTCAAATTGAATCTCCTCGCACCGACATCAATTATTTTTTTATCAGGCTAATTGACTGACAAAAAAAAAAAAAAAAAAATCAATGATATATATAATCTCCAGAAGCGCCGAATCCAAACTGGGCTGTAAGTTTATTCGAAACAATATGTGGCCAAAATGAATCTTATCTTCACTGCTTTCGATCTTAACACAAAAGCCACCCGAGTTTATTTTGTAAATCCATACTTGTTTTGAAGATTAGTTTAAAAAAATAAAGGTGGGGAAAAAAATCATAGAATCCAGGTCAAGGGATCCGAACCGACTCATTGCCAAAGGCGCATATATCGAAGCGGATTCTTGTATAATCCTCGCAAGGGGAAATGTCTTACTGCATCCATGGCAGTCCTTCGCCGCGTCGTTAGTTTATCGATTAAAGAACAGTAAGGCTACAATCCACACGTCGTGCTGCCCTTCTCTACAAAACCATCAAAATGGGGAAAAAGGTCAACAAAAACAGCCGCGATTTCATGGCGATGGCAACTTTACGCTCAAAAAGGGGGAAAACGTTGTCGTCAAAACATTGTTTATTGTCATTGTATTAAAACAACGGCCATGCTGGCGGTAAAACAAATACCAGCGGAATGCAAAAAAAATCAAAAATTAGAAACCGCCAGATACACAGCCCCCTTTTTACATGCCAGTGGTGATAGTTTTGCTTTAGAGAATTGCAACTGCTATTTATAGTATTTCTTTCTTACCAGCAGCGTTCCCTGACAGTGTGGTACCACGGGCGATAGAGAACAGGAATGTTTTTAATCCTTGTTTCACTTTGCAAATAACAGCAGACTGTACAGCGACAGCCACCGAAGGGCTGCCCCGCTGCCGAGCGATCAAACCGACGCGTCCGCAAAGCGTCGATCTCGCACCCGAAACGCCTGGATATACGTTTTTTCCACGGCACGGAGCCCCTTTTGCCGATTCTTCAACAAACGAGAAAGTATTGTCTGTCCATAATCAGGAAAACGGTAGTGCACCCGACCGGGGCTAAAAAAATCCTTCCTTCCTTCCTTTCTGTTTTATATCATTACGAAACGTCCTCCGCCGAAGCAGGTCGCAGCCCAAAGATTTGCTTTTAGCTAATAACAATGGCTCTGTGATAATGATAATCGCGAAGGCGATGGTGACAGCTCAACAATGGTGGCAATCCTCCGTGCTGCGTTATGATTAATAAAACGACTATAAATGTAGCGAGCAGCCTGGCCGGGAGCTCAAAAAGCACAACAGTGAAAGCGGCGCACTCCAAACCCACGTCTTTAACGCCTTGAAGAAAAAAATATTGTCAATAATAACGATGATCACCGTGAAAATACAAGCCAAGACGTCCTCTTAAAAATCATTTTTTAAAAAAATAACGCATAAAATGCCGATGTGCCATCTAATGCACACAGCGGGCTCCAGATGATGAATCCATTTTCAGTCATCTTATGTCTCAGGCAGTGTCTTTACTGTTACATTCGTGAGTGTGTGTGTGTGTGTGTGTGTATGACTATGTGTTACTCTTACTCCGTGTGTGTGTATGCGTGTGACCGCCTGCGCTCGCAGCCTCTCTCACGTTCCCTCAGCCCACCACATAGAGCGATGTAATGGCGGCGAGCAGCTGAAGGCAGAGACTCGCTTTCCCATCCGGCACTAGGTGGCCCACGTGACTAGCGCCGAGAATTACGGCAGCGTCTTGGGATCGCCGCTGACACGGGCCTCGCTCGCGACGCTGGAGGCGCCAGCCGCGCTGATCGAAAGTGAACGCGAATAATTTATGCAGTGTATTGATCCGAAGGCATAAACTGCCTTCTTATTTATAGGCCTTTTTGTTAATATCCATTGTTATTTTAAAGTTAATCGATAAGAAATATTTTGTGTAATAGGAAATAACAGTCGTTTTAACTGTGTTCAGTTTTAGCATGCTAAAAAATCTATGACAAAACATGGTCTGATTTATCAGTCTTGCACCGTTGCACTGATACAAAATGCTGCTAACGTTTAGTAAAATTAAAAAAGAAAAAAAATCAATGAACCCCTGACTTAATTTGGCATACTTACTGTATCTATTCTTTGATGTTTTAATATTGTTACTAATCTCTATTTCAACTTGGTGAAAAACACATATTGCATACAAATATTTTTGTATTCTTTATTGTTCACTGGACGTCCTATGTATATTTTGAAGCATTGTAACAGACAGTTCTAAAGATATCCTTAGCCAAAAATCATAGGCCTCAGGTGTGAAAATAGCAGAAAATTCACCTCCAGGGTCCTTAGCTTAACTGACTGGTCATTATATCAGGGAAGAAGGCAATTGAAAAAACAGGTCTTGAATAAGGTAAATAAAAAAGCCTGATCTTTCTCAGATTTTACATTTTATTGCCTATTTTCTTTGCCAGAAAAAATGTTATCAATCGTGGCCTCCTCAAAGAATAGCACTACATTGCACAAGTATTCAGGGTTAATATTTTGCCCACTGTTAGGCAGCTCAGCCTCCTTCAGTGCCTCGTAGGCGCAACTTCAGAGGGCTCTGGGGATCCTGTTTCGAGGAAACATTCCCAGTGAGAGGTGGGTTGCGACCGAGTTGCCAGGAAAATACCTAACTAGAGGAACGGGTGCCACAGTGGATACAGACTTTGACCTGCGATCTGTCTCCAGTCCCAAAACAGATCACAGCTTCTGCTGTTGTAGCCCTGAGACAGATATGAAACCTCAATGGTGCAATAGATTTAGATTTATTGTCAGGTCACGGTTTACACACATATAAATGGTCAGTGAAATTCTTTGGAATGCAAGCCCCTAACAGCAGTGCAGTATCACAAAGCGATAACAGTGAAATGTGAATAATATATAATACATTTATAATAGTAATAGCAGTAATGGGAGTTAAATATATATATGTAGAAACACAACATGGATGGACTGATAAATGGTGAAGTTCTGTTGAGTAAATGGAGCTGGAGCTAATGCAGAGGGCAGTTGTCCAGCGGCACCATGACCTGGTTATGGATATTATCCTGAAGGCTGTTAGTTCAGGACCCGACGCTGCCTAGCCATCTGCCTGATGGTAGTAGTGTGGACAGGCCGCAACTCCAAATGCTGGGGCTGGCTGACAGTCTCAATGTGCGGCCATATATGTGTAAAACTGCAAGCTGTGCAGATTGTGTTGTGCAAAGAATACAGTAAAATGTTATATATCAGTGTTGGGTGTCTCCTTAAAAAAGACGTAGATATGAACAAAATTAGGCCCACACAGAGGGTTGCCACACATCTCCAGGTATTGAAAGCCCCCCCACCCCCCTTGTGATTCATATCCACTCTCTATTGCACAGGTTTCCTCCTGCAGCCCAAAACACACATCTAGGCAGTTTCGCCTCTCTTCCAGGTTGTCCTCCTATGTTTAATGAGATGGGCTGCAGGCTCTCCACAAACCTGCACAAGCAAAGCACTTGGATGGATGGTTAAAATGATGCTTTATTTGCCATTTGCACCAGTGTGAGTGCAGGTGCCTTGGAATGCTTCTTCTTGCATATCCCATCATGCTCTCCTTTTAGACACACACAAACATATATATGCAGCTGAGAGCGAAGCTTGGGGTTCTAGTGCAGGGTCTGGCCAATTATTCAGCGCCCCTGGAGCATTTTGGGGAAGTTTAGGGCCTTGCTTAAGGACCCACTGCTGCCAAGGAGGGGGCTCTGAACCACACAGTGTCCCCCCCCACCCCGATAGATAGATAGACAGACAGACAAACAGACTGGTGTAATGTGCTGAAAAATTGAGCTGTTCTAAATGCAGCAGGAATTATTTCTCCCTCTGAAAGTTTTTAAACAGCACAAAAAACTATTTAGAAATGCAGCTTGGTAAGTGGAGTGGAAAATGTAAAAATGTTCTAGTATAGAACTATTATTCTCTGTTTTCTAAATTTTAAATATATTGCTGAATAGCCTCAATTATTTGCCATTCTCATTAAATCTTAGCCAAACAGTTTAGGGCAACTGTGTTGGAAAGGGTAATATATACAAATAAATGGAATTTAATTATCAGAATTTAATTGATTTTAATTTACATGTTGATACAGTTTTGGTTGGGTATTGGGATAATCAGGAATCACTCAGTTTTATTTGGTGTAATTTCAGGCATCGCATTTCTGAGATACACTTTTAAAATGATATTCTTTAGCTGCTATTTGCATGTAGAGCCAGGGTCTCCAAATCTTGGAGAGCTACCATCCAGTAGGGTTTCTAGCTACCTGGTTTCTGATGCATCACACCTGTTCCTGGTATTTACCTGAGAACAGGTGTAGCTCATCAGAAGTCAGGTAGAATTGAAATCCTTCTGGGCAGTACCTCTCCAGGACTGGAGTTGGAGACCTCTGGTATCGAAGCTTCTAAGCTTTGACCAGGCATGTCTATAAAGCATAAAGTCAGTCTCGTCCTTACTCAGCACGTCTTCTGAGCACAAGACAAGCAGTTGTCACTGTTACATAATAATATTCACATGTCTAACAAGTCAATACATGCGCCAATTGCATGTTAAATGAAATATGTTGATTCAATCATCTTGACAGGGATACTTACAATCGGCTCCCAGTCAGATGAATCATGATGCATGTGCTTGTGTTACATTGTTACATTGTTGTGTTACATTGTTATGAGAGGTACAGGTGAAAGGGTCGGATTCCTTCTCGCACCACGCCCCCCGCCCCCCGCATCTTACAAATAAAGAACCTGAAGATATGAAGCTTAGCTTAGATTTTATTGCCCCCCCCCCCCCC
>JAABNX020000130.1:3637466-3648853 GCA_015163995.2 Mormyrus lacerda | reverse complement strand
GCTGTTGATGAGGACGGGTACCAGGTACAGGCCGGCTCCTGCTCAGGGTAACCACTGCATATATATATATATATATAGCATACAAGGCTACAATGCACGCATCACTGGTCAGACAGGGCGTGCCGCTGTGCAGATCTCGTATGACGCTACAGATGCATCACTCTTAAACATTAAGGTTATTTGCAAGCTCACCGCTGCCGCCTTCTTGCCCTTGTCAAAGGCGTCTGCAGAAACGTAGGTCGTGGCGACGGCATAGCTAGCCCAAACCACGCCCACCGGCACCAGGGCACGGAAAGCTTCGCCCACCTCATTGGCGTAGCCTGCAGAGACCGTTGGCAAGTGCCAAGACACAAACTCAGTGTAGTACAGATGCCATAGAGACCAAAAAAGTCATATAAACAACTGAATCAGGAATATATGTATTAGCACATAAAGTGTATAATTTATGTCCAAGACCATTCCACTTTTTAATATATTAACTGTATTTCTGCCATTCTGGGAAAGCTATAGTGCGGTATAAATTCATAACAAATGATATCCTTGTTCTTACAAAATGATAAAATCTATACCTATGTAAGACATCTTGCTCCAGAAATTGAGATGTGACCTTTACCCTATTCGTTGCCTTGGAGAAGTATTGACTAATCTAGCCCATGATTTATTAGCGCTACTTTCTGCCCGCAGCTGTTAGCCTCTGCTGCCACTATGTGGACACGTGGTAGAACTACAGGAGATACTTCACTTTGTCCTGCTATTTTTGTATGATAAATTGCCTTCATGAATTCAGTTCAGCTTTTCTACAGACTTTTAATCTTTAGTGTAAGCAAACGGGTATAACCGTAAGTACTGGAATGTCCCCAGGAAATGAGTCATGACTTGCGTCATTAAAAAAAACCCTTGTTCCTATCAACAACATCCTTTACAACGCAAAGCGCACCGATGGGGAAAATACTTACTGTTTGTACTACCGTACTGTAAACATTTCATTGCTAGGAAGAAACAAATCCCTGATTTCGCAACACTGGCGTACATGTTAATTCACAGAAAAATTTACAGAACACGATTTTAAAGGGAACTCAAAATTCCAGTAAACGCAGGGTTTTGGCATCTATTTAGCTAGAACTTTACAATTACCGCATTAGTTATTAAAAGTACATATTTATGCCTATTGTTATTCATGTTTTGCATACTACTAAGAAAACATTTTAACAGCTTCTTATGCAATATGAATGTATAGCAGTTTCGGTTTAACTGTAATTACAAATGTCCTTTAATAATTCAATAATGTCCCTGCTGATATAGCCGATAGCTAAACGTCTATGAGATTTCCAAGGTATTGAAATAAAAGTCTATTGTTGTTAAGTGAAAATATTTATTATTAATTATTAATATATACACGCAATATTTTTGTAAAGCTTTCCCTTTAGTTTATCACGTGAGATATGTTAATTGTTTTGTTAATTATTTAATATTCCTTTTCTGTTATTTTGAATCGACGTTGTTGTAATGCAGAGCACAGCTCCGGCTGCAGTGGAGGCTGCGGGCTGCCGATCGCGTAAGGCCGACTAACAGCTCACATGTAACATTGTAACACCATTTCAAAGTCACCGCAGGACACGGAAAAGCCAACATGGCAGACCGCAGCTTGCCATGGTAACACCGATTCAGAAATGCGGAAGGAGAAACTAGTCCGATCATGGAGTTGTAAGAGAAAAATTGAGAGGAAATTAAAAATATATTGACATTGGCAGACTACATAGCTTCGTACAAATTGGCTATGTTTCATGAATTAGAGGTGCCCGTGTAATCCAGGAAAATACGCAGGCCGTTAATTTGCGTTTACTTGTTAATTCATCTGCACTTATCAGACGCGGTAATTAGCTGGAGTTTCACGAAACTTTAGACGCCACGGTTTCAAAGCCCCAGTGGAAAGTACATTCAAGCGCACAGTAGATTTATCAGAAAGGTATCATTCACCCTGTAATGTGCGTGGCTCTGTAAAAGCAATTAATGAGGCTGCTGGGATCCTGGATCTTTTTCAGCCCGTGGGTCACATGAACGGAATTACCTGAGCCACTGACCTACAGTTTCTTGCAGAAATTGTATTTAGTATTTTCATAGTTCAAACCGGATTCAAGATCTTAGTGGTTGCTTGGCGTTGCTAAAGCTAGCCACTGTTTTGGCGTCATTATTGCATATTAACATATGTTTCAAAGTATGCTTTTTGGAGAGGTAGCAACGCATAGTGTGATTACAGTAAGTAACTTTTATAGTCGTGGCACAAAATACTGCGCCCCCCCCAAATTCCTTGTTCACGACTTCTGAAAGACTACCGTCCGAAGGCGAATCCTATATATCTTACCTAAAAACCGGACCCAGGTGTCACGATAAATGTCGACCTCCTTCACCATTTTCTCCGAACCACTATCCATGTGTAGATTGGGTCTCTAGCATAACCACATACGGCATGTCATAGGAATCGGTCCAAGAGTTACGAAATTGAGACGAGAAAAAATACTTCCGGTAGCCACGATGGATTTTTTTTTCTTTTTTCAAAATAAAAGTTCAGTTACCCATTTGATAAAATGAGACCATCTGTCCCCTAGGACATCCTGTAATTTATCCCAGGCAACACTGGGCACAAAGGTGACATACACTCTGAATGGGATATCAGTCAATCGTAGGGTACATACACGTATAGATTCATAAATTATTTAGAGACACCATTTACCTTAACTGCCAGTCTTTGGACTGGGGAGGAAACACTGGACACGGGGACACTATGCAGACTCTACACCGGGGGTAGCCAATCTTATCTGCAAAGAGTTGCTGTGTATGTGGGTTTTTGCTGCAGCTCCTTAATTATATTACTAATTAGAGGACTGATTGGCTGAGGAGTGCTCACACCTAATAACATGCAAAATAAAAATGCAAAATAATTACACTAAAGTGTGATGTGTTTTATCCATTTTGATAAATGTATCTGGAAACTGAACTTTAAAAAAAATTACTTAGAATATTTTACAAAAAACATATTTATTGATGTAAGCACAAAAAGTAATATATGTGACAGAATGAGTTTTACTTGAATGTAAAGTGAGGACTTTTGTTTGAAAGGGAGTGTTTTAGACTTCCAGTGGTATTATGGTTACTGTAGTTTATCTTTTCCAAGGTTGAAAGCAGACACAATTATGGTTGTACTGTGAAAATGTGTAATTTATCATGTTATATGAGCCTTATGCAAATAAACTCCTCGCAAACAATTTGTTCATGTACGCTTGCCAATATACACTGTATGCAGACAATATGTTCTAATAATACCATGACATTCACAAAGTCAGTTAGAGCAATGTACTGGAACGTCTAGTGTTTCCTGCCTCGTGTCCTGTGTTCCCCAACCTCGCACTGGATAAGCGGTTATGTAAGATTGGTGGATGAATAAGAACTATTTTTTTTTTTAAATATAAATGCCAGAGACGTAGCAACTTATAGTGTGTCCACTATAATATGAGAAATACCGTAGAATTTTGACATAAATATGGAGTCCAGGGGAGAAAAATGGCTTGTTTTTCTCAAATAGAACCAAACGGTAGAATGCAAATGAGGGCCTGTACTAAAATGATCTATGTGCCAGTCCACAGAAGGCACCCAGCAGAACAATCCACATTGTACCCTTTAAAAAAATAGTTTAATCTGCCAGTATCACTGGTGTGCTCGAATGGCGGCGGGAGGGGTGATGGTGGCAGTTTGTGGAGTACTATTGGAATTATCATGGAGCTCAATGGCCTTTTCGTGGTCAGACAGCAAGCGAGACAACCGAGGCGAGAGATGGACACATATGTCTCTGTTAGAAAGATAGAAACAAGGAGAAAGAATGAGGATGAGGGGGATAGAAAGAGGTCTGTAGTGAAAGGATAAAGACCAGGAAATAGGAGAAAGATACATCTGAATGCTCAAGGAGAGCATGATAGACTAGACGTGCAAAGCGAGGATGGCAGAGCTGTTTTCTTAATAGTCCTGCTTTTCTCATTCCTGTGTGGTGACAGTTAGTTGCATGTAAAAGTCTCTCCGTCTCTTTCTAAGCCAAAGGGTGATTACCCACCCCTCACCCCATGCATTGCCTGAGAGTAAGACTGGGAGAATCTTGCCTGTCTGGATTTTCCTGTTTTTTTTCCTCTTAGTCTCAGCATTCCGTCTTCCCCCTTGTTTTTATTTTTTTCATTCGCCCCACCTTTTCTCCACCAAGATAAACACGCCCTGAAGGGGTTTCACATCCTGCGTGTCTCACCTGATCCATCCATCTTGCAATACCGGTGGGGTATGTGGGTCCAGACTCAGCTAAGGCAGAATGGGAAACGAACAGAGGTGGCTACAACTGGAACGCTGCACCCTCACTAGAAGACTAAGCCTTACCAAGTAGACTCGAGCTCCTATGGCTCAACAAGTAGCGCATTATACTAACCATGCAATAATCATGGGTTCAAATCCCAAAGAGCACACATAAATTGTAACTCTTTCCTCTACTGTAAGTCATTTTGAATAAAAGTGTCAGATTAAAGACCAAATTAATTTATATCAGGGGTCTCCAACTCCAGTCCTGGAGAACCGCATGTCCAGCAGGTTTTCTATCCTATATCTAACTTCTGACGGACCACATCTGTTCTCAGGTAAATACCAGGAACAGCTGTGGCTCATCAGAAGCCAGGTAGGATAGAAAACCTGCTGGAGAGTAGAAATCAAGGACCAGAGTTGGAGACCACGTAGACTTCACTAGCCCCTGTGCACAGGAGAGGACTAGCATTTATACACATCAGACTAGCTGCAGTGAAAACAGTGAGATGGTAACTGCCTTGTGATATTAGGTGAAAATTGCCAAGTTTGTCCCCCACAATAAAATTTGGGGAGGGACAACCCAGGAGATCTGGCAAAATGGGCTAAACTCTGTGAGTCTCACTAGTAAACCTAGCAGACCTGATACCTATGAACATGAATGTAGTCTGTACATAACATAAATCCCTGTCATGCAATATTAGTCATGCAATATTAGTCATGCAATATTAGCAAATTCATATGTATTGACTTGTAACATTAATAATAAACATATGTGAAGAGAAAGAAAGGATATTACAGCAGAAAGAGATTAGCAGCATTTTAGGAGAGACGTCACAACAAAAAAATATTGTAAAAATATTGGGAAGGAAGAACAATATTAAAAGCAGTCAGTTCATGAATTAATAAAAGCAATACAATGTCGCTACCAGAAATGTTCAGGGAAAATGATCGTCACAATAAAGAAGGGTGAGAAAGAGGAGTGGAAGAGACTGAGGAAGTGAGACAGTGCTGAAGTGAAAATAAAAATGAGAATTAAAAAAAAGAGAAAGGAAAAACAAACAAAAAACAAAAGCAAGACAGAGTGGAGGAGCATATTACACCCAACTGGCACAGAGAAAAGGGCCGTATGAGTCCTGTCTGACAGACAAGTGGACCAGTTCAGCATCCAGTCATATGAACAAAAAGATACACAGAAGCCACAGTTGGGTAAATAGTAAAAGTGTGTTGAGGTCCAGTCAAATTGACGAGCATAGAGATGGATATGTGATAACTGAGTATAATAGTGCCCCCTGCAGGTAAGACCACAGGCGTGCATGAAGCCACAGGAACTCCGACAGCTGCAGCCCCATAGAGGAAGAAATATATGAAGGATAAGCTAAGACCAGAAATCAAGACGACGCTACTGAAAAAGTCTGACTTGTATGTGTGTGTGTGATTTATCCAACATACAGGCTGTTCCCAACCACGCAGGAAAACTTATTATATTCCAAACATTAAAAGAAATGTTTTAATTAAAATAAAGAGGTTTCTATAGGTACCTACAAATAAGTCACCGTTTTATCAGGGAATGAAAGGGATCGATACAATAGAAACCTATAAAAATCGTATCGTAGAACCATTTTACTCAGCATATACGCATAGTTGTACTAAAACTGTGTCTAAATTCTATTATGCCTTTTTGGCCCATAAGAGAGAATCCTCACAATATATAAAAGGAAAACAGGAACAAGAAAGTAATCTAACAATATCTGAGGAGGTATGTGAAAATATTTGCGCCATTCAATGGGAATGAACTCTAATAATCGGAGGGAGATTTGCTGGAAGAACATAATGAGGTTCCCTATTACACCCTCTCCAAAGAAACATTTTTCAAAAAGCTCAATGTGCAGGAGAAACTGTGGTGAAACAAAACGCTAATCACTAACACACTTTCTGTTTTCGTTCGGCGTCAGAAGCATTTTCAATGTGGGGGGGGGGAGGGGGGGGGACACACTGGCATAAACCAAATAATTATAAAATGTGAGGGGGACACATCCCCCTCAGATTTAATGGCGATGACACCCCTGCCTGGAGAGAAGACTAACTTTTCAGGTTCCTTATAAATTTAATACTCTTTATATGGGGAATATGCCTGGGAATACAGTTATAACAAAAGATAAATATATATTTCAAATAATTTTGGCTGCAAGTAAAATAGTTATAACAAGAAAGTGGCTGCAGCCTGCACCACCTACCTCACACGACGTCCTGAACGTGATACAGGATATTTTTGTTATGGAAAGGATCACATTAGCTCTATAATTACAAAAAGAGAGATTTTGTGAATATTGGGCTAAGTGGATTAAGTTCACAGATTCTATAGATCCTGGTTGCTTGGTCTCTTTGTGCTATAGATGGCTGTAAAGATTTTTCATGTAATAATGTTAATTTATTTGATTAGGAAATATTGAGTTATCTCCCTGCTACTTACTGTTCTTATTCCTACATTTTTATTTTGCAATTTTTCTTTTGCATTTTCTCTGACCTTTTTTTCCTTCTATATTTACTAAATATATGGAAGAGGCTGTGGAAGGATGTTTGTAAATTTGAATTCGTGATATTCATGTGAACAACACCTCTTTCAATAAAACTCGAATTTAAAAAAAAATAAAGAAAATTGATTATAATGCTGAAATGCTGAAGCATGCTATGTTAAGAATGCTCTATGATTCATTATACACACCCTTTACTAGAATACAGACACTGCGCCGAAACAGGTTTTTCGTGAACCAATCGTGTCCCGCCGTCACCCGTCAGCATATTCTTCGTAGTGGGTGGAGTCTTGAGGATTGAGTTCTTGTCCGAAGCACAATTGAGCCAATTAGCAAAGGACATAGAATTAAACAGACCAATAGGACGTCGAGGGGAGTGTCTTAAAACTGAAGGAGTATAATGGCCGCCACCATGTTAGAAAAAAAAATAGCTTTTGACAGTAGTTGGAACTCGTTCTTGCATTTGAGTTTCCATCGAAATATGACAAGTAAAATGCACTGGATCATTCTATTGGTGCTTGCAATTTCAAGAAAATGCTGGTGTGAAGATGGTCATGAAATGGAAGAGTTTCTGAAGAGGGAGTATTCGCTAACCAAGCCATACCAAGGTAACGCGCTAGCTAGTACTGCAGGTTGCTAGCTTCCCTAGTACTGCATATGTTGATTAGGTCAGATGTGTTAACGCTTGGTGTCGAGTGATAAATGTGTTGAATGAGCAAGGTTTACTTTCGTTTTGTTGTAAATGCATTATATAATAAGCTGCGTACTGCTGACAAGGGAAACTGTGCGTCTCCGGGTACGATTACAGTCTAAGATCACGACAAATCTCTAGCGTGACTGATACTTAATACTTGAAATAACTGAGTATTAAATTACCACATTTTCCCTTTCTTACTTATTATGCCTCAGTTGAAGGCCAACGATTCAAAAAATTAAAAACTACAAAGGAATAAATGTAAACCTTTAGTTAGAAGTGTATTTTTAATCCAGTTGTAATTATTTTGTTACCGTCATTATTTTTATTGAATGTATGTATGTTAAATTAGTCAGCATTTAAATGGAACATCTAAAATTGCTTGTCTGGGTGTCTGCTTTAACTCGAAGTTTTAAATACCTTCTTGGAATTCATATTCAGTATTTTAATACTTACATTTAATCCTATGTAGTTTTTTACCTTATACAAAATGTGTTTCTGATGGTTTTGAGATTACCTGCACTTTGATCCCTGCTTGTCCAGGAATCGGCTCCTCCAGCTCATCCCATTGGGAACTGATGGGTGACGCCATGATAACTACGGACCACGTGCGGCTGACACCTGACATGCAGAGCAAGCAGGGGGCAGTGTGGAGCCGCATTGTGAGTACAGCGGGGCTTGGCCCAAATGTCCACTAGGGGCACGTTTGCGATTTTAGGGCTTCTGATTTATGTATTTATTCAGGTTTGTATTCAGTCAGCTCAAAGCTGAGTTTGACTTCTAGAATTAATGGGTGTTAGGCTTATAGAACATGTTTAGCACAATAAGGTCAGAGGTAACAGGTTTTTGTATCAAATACAAGAATCATATTTATCAAATATATTGTATGGGCGGCTCAGTGGGTAGTACTGTGGGCTTGTTGGTTCCAACCCTATCTTTGCTCTGCGTGAAGTCCAAAGACTAATTTTGCTATATGGTGTCTGTAAACTGCCCTGCCACAGGGTAGCATCCCATCTGTGGTGGCCTGTAATAGTCCCCTGCCCATTGGTGGGTGGCTGGATGGATGGATTGATGGATGGAGAGGAAATGTTTTAAGAAGTACAGAGGATTGTGGTGTTCATATAATGCATCCCCCTGTGGTCCTGCACACAGCCCTGCTTCCTGCGGGATTGGGAGCTACAGGTGCACTTCAAGATCCATGGCCAGGGCAAGAAAAACCTGAACGGCGATGGGCTGGCGGTGTGGTACAGCAAGGAGCGCGTGCAGACGGGTGCGTGCAGAGACACGGGGCAGCGCTGGCTGGCCAGTCCGGCGAGTTTGCCCGCCCTATGTGATCCGGCAGCTTCCGAGGAGTGTGAAACTGGTTCTCGCAAAAAAAAAAAAGGCCATTTTAGTCATTCTGCGGTGCATTTAACAGCTCTCTACCTTGGGACTGTGTAAGAAAAACAGGATAGTTGAATGGATGTAGTTTGTTCTTTTTTATTTATTAAATCAAAGCTGTGTGTGTCCTTGCAGGTCCGGTGTTTGGAAATCAGGACATGTTCACCGGCCTGGGAGTGTTTGTGGACACCTACCCAAATGAGGAGAAGCACCTGGAGGTATAGACCTATCTGTGTCACCCTCCCTCACCCCACACATCCACCAAATCCACCAAGTTCTGGCATTTTGGAAAATATTTAAACATTTAAGGATTAATCTTGTGAAATGTAGCTGTTATGGTATTTGTACTTGGGCAGAGTAAATCAAAAATAGGGATGGTTTGTTTTTATGATGACATCACCAATAACCTCACCAAGGTAATTTATTTCATAAATAATAATAAACAAGAAGAATTTAGCTATTTTTTTCCCAGAGTAGCATGGTGATCTTTGACCCCCATTATAGCTCCATATGATGGTGCATGTAGCTGCAGAATCTGATCGACCAGCTCCATCGAGCGTTTGTTGCAGGGTGCACTGAGCATGCTCCGTGCGTGCGTGCGGATTCACCTATGTAGCCGTTAGTGGTCAGAGTAAGACCAACAGGCGTTTCTTTAAAGTGGCCACCTTGTGTTGTGCTCCTATTTTGTGCACCCTCTTGGAGACAGGCGCAGAAGAGGAGGTATACCCCTCGCACACAGGTACCTAATTTGACATGCCCCGCCCCCATTCCCCAACCTACCAATGAGAAGCATGCTGGCTGTTCCCGTCATTCTCCATCCCATTGTGTGCCATGCCTGAGCGGGCCGGGTGTTGGTGCCGGTTTGTGTTTCGTGAGTCCCCGACACCCTCCATCTGCCAGCCGGTCGGGGCGGAAGGTTCCGGGGCTGTGCTTCATCATGGGTGTTCTGCATGACAACCGTGCTGGTTTCATCTCCACCTCCATGGTCACCGACCCTCCTCTTGCCTGCTTACACCCCCTCCCCCAACAGAGGATCTTTCCCTATGTGCTGGCCATGGTGGGCAACGGGAGCCTGTCTTATGACCACGAGCGGGATGGCCGGCCCACCGAGCTGGGCGGCTGCACTGCTGTGGTGCGAAACCTGCAGCACGACACCTTCCTCTTCATCAGATATGTACGGCGCCGGCTGACGGTGAGACTCTGCTCCTATATAGCGCCCCTGGGTAACGTTCCTGGGAGCGGTGCCCCGCTGGAAGCAGATAACCCTGGATATTGTTGGCATGCAGAATTGCTTAATTGCTTCAAGGTCAGGGTAACATGTGTAGGCCAGTGATTCAGAACCTCGTCCTTGGGGACCCCCGGACAATCCACATTTCTGCTCCCTCCCAGGTCCTTGTACACCTGAAAAAAAACAACCAAGAATGCCTGTTGGAGGTGTGTTGGGAGTTGGAGAGCAAAAATGTGGACTGTAGGAGTCCCCGAGAACTGGGTTGAGAAACACAATATTTTTTTTTATCATTATTTTTTTTTAAACTCTCTTCTCCCACGCCAGCTGATGAAGTTATCCCACTGCTTCGTAACCTTTGGTATGAATAAACAAGGACTGTAGGCTATACCAACCCCCCGCCCCCGTGCCTGCACCCCAGGTCATGATCGATGTTGACGGGCAGCACGAATGGAAGGACTGCCTGGACATCCCAGGGGTGCATCTGCCGCAGGGATATTACTTCGGGGCGTCTGCCGTCACCGGGGACCTGTCAGGTAACAGTTCTGTGGGGCTCGTGGCGTCGCGGGAGTTTTTAAGTAGAACATTATTTTATTTATAATGGGTCCATCGACAAGACCGTAGTTATTTGCAGTTACTGTCGATGTGAAACAAGTTACCGCCGAAGTACGTCTACTCTTAAATACCATACCAGGCTCTTCGCAGAACGATAGACGCATTCGCATTTTCACGTCATAACATATTATGATAATACTTTCGTAAATATAAATAATTTATTTATGGGTTAATTATTTTTATTATTTTTTCTTTAGATATTTCTTTAGCTATATGTGAATGAGGCAGTCCATTGCGTGCTTCTGTGATGTCTTAACTGCATAATTTACATCTTCCTCTAAGTCATTCTCTACAAGAGTATGTCTTCAGTCAGACGGTATGCTTTCCGGAGTTTTCTTCAGTGTCGAAGATTGGATGTAGGCTTATTAAGTTTGTTGGGATTCGTAATTCTCTCAAATACTTTTTGTAGTAAATCGTTCCCAAGAACTTCGTAAAATTATTATTTTATTATATATATGTATATATATATGTATATGTGTGTGTATATATATATATGTGTATATATGTATATGTGTGTGTGTGTGTGTGTGTGTGTGTGTGTGTGTGTGTGTGTGTGTATATATATATATGTGTGTGTGTGTGTGTGTATATATATATATGTGTGTGTGTG
>JAABNX020000130.1:3617086-3627384 GCA_015163995.2 Mormyrus lacerda | reverse complement strand
CAAGCCGTGTTAGAGAAGTTTAAAAATTAAGAATAATTTTAAAAGCATGATCGACATGCACACACGGGGGGAGTGAGGAAGCGAAACGGCGGACAAAGAAGCCGGAGCGGTGCACCTACACCACAGCTCGTAGTAGTAGGTGCAGCAGTGCGTCTCTCCGCAGCAGTAGCCCATCTCACAGCGGTACTGCTCATTGTTGACCCCGAAGCAAAACTCCTTTCCCTGCACGACACAGAGAGCAATTTCCAACCCTTTGAAACTGAAAATGAAGGGGGATTAATGTTTTACTCAAAAGGAAACTGGGCCATAGAGATTAGACGATAACGTTCCTTTGTTTCTACCAAAATGAAACCGAAACGTCAGAAGGCACAGATTATATTAACGTGTGAAAAATAATGATTGTTTTTGTTAGTACACCACTTTTGGGGTGGATAATCCACCTCCTCAATCCCGATTAAATTAGGCAATCAATCTTTTTCCATCAAAGCTACATTTTTCTAAATAGAAATCCTGGCTGCTTTCAGGATTTACAACCCCTTTCACCAGAACCATTTTCTTGACATTTCCGCATAATGCACAATATATTGCAACCATTATATAAAAAAGCCGCTTAAATTAGATGAGCCAAACTTTCCCTTCTTTGTTGTCATACTTGCACGGGCACGGATAATGGGGGGGGACGACACAAAATAGCCAACAGGCTAACAGCGAGCGCAGCGGGACAAGCTAACCGGGTGCAGGTAGCTCTGCCATGCTTATGGTGCCCTAGAAAAGATAGCCAACATGAAATCAGAAAAAGCCCAGTTTATTGTCGTCCATTTAAAAAATGTTAGCCAACAAAGGCGAGCCAGCTAAGCATGGCTACCCAGCCAGATGACAAGAAAACTGCCAGCACAACGATTCAGCTACAGCATTTCCGTATAACCGAATAACAGCCTCCCCAGCCCCCATCTTTGTTCAATTTATTTCAATTTAATCATGGCCAAACTGTCTGGCTATGCAAAAAAAAAAATGTATGTGCTTCACGTCGCCAGCTTTTCCCCTTTCATTTTACTGTAAGTGCTGCCACTGATGGAAAGTTGGACCGCACTAGGCAAGTGATGTCAATTTCTTTAACGAGCTAAACAGCAGCACGAACAATGTATATTTATTTTATCTTGTTCTGCGACATCTCTTCCAACCATGAGCTAGGCCGTGGAGAATACGCCATCGTTTGTGTTAAATAAAAACTAGCGTCACCAAACTTTTTTGAGCCCATGTTCCTTTGTGACAACGGAAACGCATAATAGGCGGGCCTCCCATCGCAGCGATCCCCGCACTAAAGTGAACATCCATGCCGACCAAGGAACGCGATAGCCGGCTTACCTGTACTAGGTAGGTCCCGGTGCAAAGCAAACTTACGATGTGTCCCAGCGCTTTATGCGGCATATTTCTGGGTTGTTGGCCGATCGCACAGTGGAGACCATATAGCTAGAAAACCGAAGCTCGTACTAGACAAAGACGTCGGTTACTACCATTACACTAGCTATGCAGCTAGCTAGTGGCTCGCCAGCTTGCTAACTACATTATTTGCGTTCGCCCTCACAGGAAGCTTGATCACTGTTACACCCAGGAAAGCGACAGACCAAACAACCAATAGAGGGCGTGACATTGACACACAACAGGTGAGAAAGTTAAAGTCATCAAGGAGGTTCGATGTCCTCAGCATAACATAAAGCTACCCCATATGCATGTCAAGTTACAGTAATTATACAGCAATTGTACGAAGATGCAATGCGGTTGTCCTGCCGTGTGTAGTTTTTTTCCCATTTTGTTTATATCTAGCAGTATACGCTGAGATCGCATATACTATACTCAAGCTGTAGAATACTCATTATTTTATAACATATCCATATGTTCAGAATTAGACAGCAGTAACATTAATAACAGCCTAGAAATTGTAATACGATAAATTTTCATTGCCTTTCTGGGGAATTCCTCTACCCTTATATTAGATTTTTCAGTTCTAAAATGCACTGAGATTCATATACCAGTATATATTTATCAGTAATATAGTTTTTTAAATATCAACCTGGTTATACGCCAATTATACGCTTACTTATCTCAAAATATATCCTTCCCTTAATGCCTCAATGGGGATATCGAAAAAGTTTTTATCCTGACCATCATTATACACTGTTACAGTTGGCTTTAATAACCCATATAACATGATTATCCATTATGACTTGATTGATTGTTTTGTGGTTATCTCGACTCCTGAAGTCACGTCGTCAGTATTTAGTACAAATTTCACAGCTCAGTCGGTCCCCATAGCTGTATATCAGAAACATGGATGTTTAGATATATTTGAATTATAAGACACTAATATTTGCTACATTTTGATATGTCAATTACAAGTGTTTTTTAGGGCTCAGAATTGCAATTCGAACGGAACTGAAGGCGGTTCGGCTTCTGCCGGCTGACGCTGGATCGCAGAACCGGCGGAACTGCTCGCTGTTTACGATGACGCCACGGCTGCCATAGTTACAGGGAGCTTGGGCGGCTCGGGGAGGCTGTGCCTGCTTGTGAATCCCACCGAGCGACCTCACGATCCAGCCGAGCGGACCGAACCATGGTGAGTGGCGGGATACTTTCCTGATCCGTCTATGATCTCCGTTATCGCACTTTATTTGTTTTAAATAAAACGCTATCCGGATGTGTCCTCGTGTAGAATTAATCGATCGTGTCCCCTTACCCCGTTTCTGGTACCTGCCGATTTAATAATGACTTTCAGTAGCTACATCGCTTGATGTGTATACTATGTATTGGTTATGGCACTCGAATTGCGTACTGATGGTGAGGAACTGTTATAGTAAGATTCTTGAAATATTACTCAGTCCAGATGTGTGTCAACTTTGTGCTCTGCCCCGCGTTTGTTAAGATTGTGCCAAGCTGTGTAGCTAACAGGCTAAATAATATGGCAGCATGGCCTAGCTGGCTTAGTACAACTGCATCACTAACGTGGCTGATCTGTCGTAGAGCTGCTCGCCAGTACGTCTTCGCCTTACTTGTTGCGTATCTACTTTATTCATCTGAATCTACAGGGTGAAGTCTGTTCTGACCCGTTATTTTATATAGCTAACACGTTACATTCGGAGGGACGATGGGTAGATTTTAATACCTTTTTTATTTAGTGCTGCCGTCTATCACAATCGTTGGATCCAACTAAAATAATGTGTATATGAATCTTATTTTACTGGTTATACTCAATCAGTTTCTTGTGGGAGCCTTTGCTTGTGACTCGCATAATATCCTAATGGGCATCTTAATCATGCGTGTTAGGTCATCGGTATCTGACAGTTCAGCAGTCGGATGCTGTGTCCTTAAACTGTACATCCAGTCCGTGCCCTAATATAAGCGTCTTGGGATTTTAGAGGGATTCTTTTGTTTAGAAATCCGATTGTGCATGTAGCTCTAGAATGTTCTTCGCTTGCGATCAAGTATAGGAATAGGATAGGAGAGAAAAGTCACGGATGAATGTCCCTAATTATCTGAGCGATATTCACATGTTAATGATGGTGACTGTTCTTTCAACCGCCTTCCGTTGGCTGGCAAATTTGGTCCCACTGGGTAATTCATACACCAGACAAAAACATTTGCATTTTAAAAAAGTTAAGAAGGTTTCTTGGTGTGCATGAAAATGCTAGTATCCACCACACAAAATGTTTTCAATAAATTATATAAACTGATATTTTTAGATATATATTTATATGGGTATATACCATGTAATAATACGTCACGTGTCACATAAAATTAGGATAATAGCACCTGCAATTCGAGAAACGCAGACTGAAGACCTGGTGTTCATTTTTAGTAAACCTAAAAAATATTAACCAACTCAGCAGTTAATTTGGCTCTGGTTGCTAAAACACTTCTAATGCTCCGTAAACTCCAAACGCGCTCGTGCCTCCAGCTGTCCAATCAGATACTGCGTGACAGTGAGAGGCGGAGCGCTGTTGGCGTCCCTTTAATCTGCGACCGTCATGGCAGCGCCAAGTCTTTGAGTGATCGGCACGGATTGGGCAGGCCGTACTTCAGACGGGGAGTCACCTAGGGTCATTTCATCACTGCATCACTGAAGCCTGATTTCTCAAGAGCAAGCTGCAAAACCTTTTGCTGAATGCTGTTGTATAATACATCTAATTTAATGTGGCTGGAGACTTATATCACAGTCCTACTGTGACCACTCCTGGCACTATTATTCAAATGAAATAAGAAGAATTGCATCCATCCACTTTCTGAATCCACTTATCCTATTGAGGGTCGCAGGGGTCCAGAGCATATCCCGCTACAGGCACAAGGCAGGGAACAACTCAGGATGGGGCGCCAACCCATCACAAGGCACACTCACACACCAGTCAGTCACACATGGACACCTGCGGGCAATTTGGTAATTCCACTTGGTCTCAGCGTGTTTTTGGACTGTTGGGGGAAACCAGAGGAAACCCCACAACAACATGCAGAACTCACTGGATCCTGGCGGAGGCAGCAGTGCTGACCACTGCGCCACCCCTAAGCAGAATTAATGTTTGAAATAATCATAATGATTTAAAAGATAAAAAAGTAAACCTGCATTCATCCATTTTCATAATGATTTATCAGATACACAGATGTGGCGAGTCTGTAATGACACCAGCAGATATTCCATGTACATTCCTGTCACTGTACTTGGCAAATAAAAGTGATATTAATCCTAGAGCCTGCCAGACAGCTGGTGTTTTGATTGTAATATTTTTGGCTCAAACTTCAGATATCGCTACTTATTCAATGTGGTGAGCCCATCTTGAGAAACACAAGGCATGGTAACAGCCGGGGGCAATGCGGATGGACACGGAGAACGCAGTCAATTACACACCAGTGCCAATTTGGGGATGCCAGTGCCGCAGAGTTTTGGGGGAGGAAACTGGAGTGGCGGTAGGGAATTCCAGAGAGGGCACTCGGATTACTTAAACATGAAGGCAGGATGGGCCACGAACCCCGTCCCTTAGCCCCCACGCCTGCGCCCGTCCGTTCTTTCTTACACCTCCCTGCTTGGGTTTAAGGAGAGACTCGTGTCCCGCGTTTCGCTCCAGCCTCCTGTTACAGTGGAGGAGAGTGGCTGACATCTCGCCCCTTACATCAGTCGCCGTCTTCTGTCCGCTGAGGATCTCAGGGGCTGCATCTGACAGCTGCCTTTTGATAGCTTCTCTTAACAGCAACACTCTCCTGGCAGAGATGGAGATGTTTCATTATTCATTTAGATTTTATGCATGGTAATAAGCCAGGCGCTGTGCGCGCGCTGTGCTGTTTCTGTTACCTGTCAGTAATTTCCGCATGGAAACGCTGAACTTTGACATTTACTCATATAAAACAGCTCAGACACAATGGCAGTATTGTGGTATAAAAGAGAAATTTAGGCATACTGACAGGGAAGAATTTTAATCCTGAAGCCATATTGGCCTTTAGCTGAGGTTCGTTTTGCTGTGTTAACGGGTCTAGCTGACTCCGCTGCCGATGTTTGTCATGCATGAGGGTCCGTCATGTTTTGTGCCACAAACTGGACACCATTAAGCCAAGAAGCAGGTGACAGGTGACACCTGTGTCACCATGGGGTTTTTTCTTGGCTGGTGACAGCTTCAGTTGTACCTGACGGATCACTGATGTAGAGGGGAGGTGAGGACGTGTGGCAAAGAGGTGGGAAGAATTGTGAATATAGCCACAGAAAGTCAAGTCCTAGTGAGTTGTGGGGTGATCCATCAAGAATGTGACCCCGTCCTTCCCTGGCTAGGCTCTGGAGCACATACAGATTAGGTTAAGGCCTGTTGAAGATGGATGGATGGATGGACGAGTTGATTGGTTGTTCTGGATTCTTGCTGTTCTGCAGGGCTTGCTGTCAATACTACGAAAGCTGAAGAGCTCTCCGGACCAGGAGGTGCGTATCCTGCTGCTTGGCCTGGACAATGCAGGCAAGACCACTTTGCTGAAGCAGCTGGCTTCAGAAGATGTGAGCCACATCACACCCACACAGGTAACCATGCCCTTACACAGCTACCTCCTCAGGTCGGGACCGGGGTTTCCCTGGATCAGGCTTGGACCCCCTCTGCTTTCTCCCCAGGGCTTCAATATAAAGAGCGTGCAGTCTCAAGGCTTCAAGCTCAATGTGTGGGACATCGGTGGCCAGCGAAAGATCCGGCCCTACTGGAGGAACTACTTTGAGAACACGGATGTGCTGGTGAGCTGCGTCGGCAGCGGTAAACGCTCTCGACTCATCATCCCGGCACCCTGCTGTAGATTTTTAATATTGCTGAATCTGTAACAGCCGTACGGGAGACAGATCTCCCGTGACAAAAATCATACTTATGAGAAGTGAACCATGGCAGAGATACAAAGACCACAGCCCCAGAAAAGGCATGAAACCTAGTGAGGAACAGAAACAGAGCTGTGCTGTATCTTTTTTTTCCACGTGGGGGAGCAGACCCACATGGGGCGGCCTCAGGTGATTTATGCAGAACGAACCCATCCCTTCCCTGACTAGCCCTCAGGAAGGGTTTTGGGTTTCGCTGCTTGAAAATGGCAAGCTTGGTTATTTTCATGCCTAGGTGACAGAATCATGGCGGGTCGTTGTCCGGGTTGGTGTTTCTGGGTCATGACTTAGAGGAGGGCCGCATAATCGCTCACGAAGCCCTTTTCACTGTCGTCTCCATCCTGACAGATCTACGTCATTGACAGCGCAGACAGGAAGCGCTTCGAAGAGACAGGCCAGGTAAGGGAAGCATCCAATCCAGCGTGTGGAGCCAGCGGGATGGGGAATGGCGGTTTATGCTGGAACAGAATCCATTACTACAGTGTGTAGTCATTGTGAGCAAATTAGAGCAGATTCATTTATAACTGGATGGAAAATAATGTTGAGGTAAATGAAAAGCGGGGTGTCTCCAGCAGGCCACCCAGGACAGATGTGGGAGTTTCCCAGAATGCATAGCGTCACTCTCCATCTCCCCATCACCCCTACTCCCCAGGAACTCGCCGAGTTGCTGGAGGAGGAAAAGCTGAGTGGGGTGCCCGTCCTGGTGTTCGCCAACAAGCAGGACCTCATGACGGCCGCCCCGGCTGCGGAGATCGCCGAGGGCCTCAACCTGCACACCATCCGGGACCGGATATGGCAGATCCAGGCCTGCTCTGCGGTCACCTCCGAGGGAGTGCAGGTATTGCGCCTGTCCCACAGACAGGCATTAAGCTAGTGATCACAGTTATTCAACATTGTTATTTGAAATTAGGACAAAGACGAGAAGGACCATTGATTTACATTTGTTACCAGTTTATTATGTCCTTATATGCGTTTATTAAAGGGGCCCTATTATGCTCATTTTCTGAGACAGTCTTGTTAATAAACACTTCCCCTTTGCCAAGGTGGATCTCAATAAGGGATGTATGCTGTGCTGAGCTAACAATATCCCACATCTGGAGGGTTGTTCAGTCAAATCCAGCTTAATGACATCGCTTTATGGCCCTTAAGGAAAACCCTTAACTCCAGAAACTGAGGCCGAAAAATGGCCAGAACACTATTATCTTCCTCAGGATTGTGTATGGAGTACTTTTTTCGAGTACGACAGCAGTACCCTTAACAGTTACTGGTGACAGCTGTAGGTCCCTAAAGCATTAAAAACCATGATCAAGGAGCTGAAATCATCTGTCTTACTTTTTCCCAGGACGGCATGACGTGGGTGTGCAAGAACATAGCAACCAGGAAGAAATAATGGCTGGGACCTGCAGAGATTGTCGATCTCCAGCAGCTCAACACAGGAATAAAAGGAACAGATAGTATTTATTTTGTATAAACAGACTGCGGCCCTCGTGTTAGTGTCACTGAGTGTTTGACATCTATGACCACTGGAAAATGTACAATTTGTATGATACAGTAAGTTATTAGGATTAAATATATCAATACCTTCATAAACAGTACATTACACTCAACATCATGACAGACAGGCTTATAGTGAAATACAGTATAGACATTTCGACCATATATGTTTTTTCCCAATACGATAAAACTAGAATGAGTATGACTGACTGTCCTTTAGTGTTTGTGTGGTCTTACATTCTGTTTCATCTCTCTTCATTTTTTATAATGGACAGCGTGAGGTTCCAGATGAAAATGTTTAGATTTTGACTGGTTTTGTAACGAATAAACTGCTGAATTAAAACAGTGTTTCTTTTCCTCGAAAGAAATCACTGCGCTGTGCGGTTTTTATGTCAGGTATAAGTCGCTTGTAATAGTCGTTTTATGTCAGTAGAGGGAGCCATTTACGCGCAGTTACTTTTATGGCTCGCGCCGATACAGCGATGTTTACGATTTTATTCCCTGGAACGTGCCGCGATTGTGCGTGGTTTGATGTGTTTCTTCTCGGTGTAGCTAGGTAATAAACAGGATATCGCAAAAGGTTAAAAGAAATTGTTAGGTTGGGAATGGGTCTGGGTTATGTGGTTGTGGGTTTATGGGATAGAGAGTCTGGATAAATATAGGTTACTCAAATATCTTTTGTTTAAGAGAGCCTGTTACTGCGAACCGAAAAATCATCAGAAATTAGTTATGCTAATTTTGTACATGATAATCATTCTTGATTCAGATATACATACCAGGGGCGAATGCCAAAGAAAGTCTTTATTTAATGGCCGATTTTAACGAACCGCTGCAATATGACATACCTACACCCCTCATGCATACGCAGTAAGTTATTGGGATACCGCAGCAATTCAATTACTTAAGTGTACACCTTGTTCGCCATGATTTACCGCCAAGAAATTGCCTTTTATTGCCTTTTGCCCAAATCTACCCTGTCGACTGGGGTTGAATGCTCCACTGTCCTCATAGGACATTTACATAGAACCTCTTTCCAAGTCTCTAATAGACCTTCAGTACAATTTGCATTTATATAGCTCTCTTCCTACCCGACATGGTTTGGGTGGTTTGCCATGATAAAACAAAACTCCTCTGGCCTTGACCTGCTATATTCTGCAGGGCTGTGTCCCCGATATTAGTTTAGGTGAGCCTAGTAACAAAGGAGTCCCAGAACCGTTTGCAGCAAGAGACCCCAGAGTGTAGTGGCTCGTCTCAAGGTGATGTATGTGGGCTGGGGTCTTTGAAGTAGGAGTAATCACTCTCTCCAAGCACAATACAATCCAGGTCAGAGAAGGTCTTTGCTGACTACACTCTTGGTTTGCCTTAATGTGCTTTTATTAATCAATATGAAGACATGTTAATTGTGATATTACTCTAGCTTTGAAATAACCTAAGAACCCTTGAAGGTGTTTAATAGGAAGATCCCTCGGTGGGCTTGGTTGAGATGGACAAGTCTTCCAGCTTTGCTGGCACACAGAAGTATTTGTTGTGGGCTTTTCACCAAAACAGATGAAACTGAAAGCTCAACTGATATTTGTTTCTTCTGTTCCACTTGGCAAGTACTAACAGTTGCTGCAAATAAGTTTTAAGGCACCTGAGATATATATATCCTCTTATATGACGGGTGACATGGTGGTTGGAAAAGAGTGCTGTTGCTTCACTTCAATTGCTCTGGCCTGCAAGTTGGAGTTGCAGTTTAGCCCTGTGTGGGAACGGTCCCTCCACGTGCATCTACATTTCCCGCCACTGTCTAGACAGGTGAATCGGGGAATCTTGTGTTCCAGCAATGGGCCAATTTCCCACCAGCATGTCACCTACCATACGTTGCAGATCAGTGCAACCTTGATTAGCTAAGCATTTAATAAAAACATATGGAGAAATGAGCAAAGTCCCTAATGTCTCAGAGGGAAAACGGCACTCGCTAAATAGTATCTTTCGGCATTATCTGTTTATAATAGATCAGTGAGAAGTTAACAGTGAAATGTATGAGCTGAAAAGATCATTTCTAATTGCCTGTTTAAAAAATGTCCATTTTGACATAAGGCAGAAAATGCGATGGCCCTCATGCGTGACGAGTAATAAAATCTCCCTACAGACACT
The DNA here is from genome assembly GCA_015163995.2 of Mormyrus lacerda. Lineage (NCBI taxonomy): Eukaryota > Metazoa > Chordata > Actinopteri > Osteoglossiformes > Mormyridae > Mormyrus > Mormyrus lacerda. The sequence goes on along the minus strand of JAABNX020000130.1, from coordinate 3,617,369 downwards.
GGGTGCTCTCGTCGTGTTAACTTAATCATTAACATCTGATCCTTGAAATGCAATAAGCAAAATAAACAGCGCTCAATTACCATAACTACAGAAACGACTGAGATATCTTTTCTTGAAGAATGGCTCCTTAACAAAATTTCAATATGATAACGCAGAGGACCAGAATGCACCTCACCACCACTTAGGTCCTCTTTGGATGTCTGATCCCTCTCCTCTTTCACCACTAACCCTTCAGAAACGCAAAGCACCCTGACCTCCAACAGGCCGGGGTGGGGGGGGGGGG
>JAABNX020000130.1:3587089-3616986 GCA_015163995.2 Mormyrus lacerda | reverse complement strand
TGAACATTTAACGTGACGGTTCAAACCATCCATACTGGCCAACACTGACAGAGAAGAATGGTCGCAAGCTGCTGGGAAGAGACATAAATCAGGGAGTTTTCCCAGCCTCGGCCCTCCAAGCCGAAAGCCCATAGGCTCTCTGCTCTGGGGAGACGTGAGACAGATTGACAGCGACAGCAGAAAGACTGAGGGAGACGCTGGGACTTCATTAAAACGTTCCACCCTACACGCTCTCAGGCCCCAAAGCCCTGGTCAGCCAGCATTACCTCTCAGTGACAGCAGCTTACGATGCCACTGCTTCTTAAAAGCTGTTTTGTGGCCTGTACCCCCCACCCAGCCTCTGCCTGCCCACCATCCAGGCCACCTCAAAACCGCGCCTTGACCGCCCCGGGCGCCTGGCTTTCGGCATCTTTGACTGAAGCCATGTACTGCTGGCTCCCTCACCGCCCAATAAGAATGAGACGCGCAGCACACTTGCAAGCTCCGAACAGGCGAAACACTGGTCTTAATGTGAGATGCCAGACAGATGCGGCCTACGGGCCTCCAGTCTCAATGAAGTGCCTTGTCGATCTTCGAAAAAGCTCTTTTTGTTGCTGTTCTATTTTATTTTATTATGATCTACCCCTTCAGATTACTCCTGCGTGGTTGCCCCCCCCCCCCAAAAGCTTTTACAGCCCGGGAGGTGTCTGGTCTCTGGGGACGCCGTGGACTTGGGCCTGCTGTAATTAGGGACGATATAAATTGCACCCCCCTCTCACCCCCACCTTCCAATCCCACCACCTCACAATGATTTGTGGCACTTCCAGCAGGGGGCAGGGGCAGGGGGGCTGGGTCCCAGACTGTGGCAGAGGCTTCACACCCTCGTATGGTTCAGGGCGGGGCCAGGGGTCAAAGAGGATGCCAATTCTCCATTTACAGATAAGGCAAAAGGGTGGGATTAAATAAAACCAAAGAATCTGGTCACAATTCATGTATATACAACCCATTGTATAAAATAAGTCTTTGGACATGTGCAGAATACTTTAAAATACATGATGAAATAAATTATTCATTGTGACTTATGGTCACTTTATTAGTTGAAGCATGAATTTTTAATATGTGTTGAGTATTTGTTTCTAAATTTACCAGGGGTCGACTGTGTTCTCAGATTTAATCCTCACTCTTCATGAATTTTACTTATTTAGGGTTACCCAGCCTCCCAGGCAACATGGTCTGTCAACTGCCTAGGAGTTAAGCTTCTGGTCTCTCGGGTCTGCATAAAATCCCTTTGAATGGCCAAATTCATCCTCTTCAAACAGCCCCCAAGCCCAGAAGCCCTCGGCAGCTCCTGTTTTGCAGTAGGATACGTCCAAGTTGGCACTTTACGCGTGTTTTCTCTGGTTTCTGTAGGAAAGACGTAACGACAAAGGTAGCAGGAACACAGGGCAGTGCTGACGTGTCCTCCAGCGTGTCCTCCTCTAGTGAGGACCTCCATTTTACTGTATGTGTGCCCTGAACTGCGAGTCGCTTTGAACATTAAATTAGTAGGCGTAAACATAAACAAACTAACATGGCGAGGTAGCAGACAGTTGGAAAGCACTTTTATTGAGTGGTATGTCTCCCTCGCGCTGAGATAAGACTTCACTCAGTTTTATTGCTGGTTTCCTTGATAACAGTCGCTGTGACCTGCTGGAGAATGCAGTGAAGGGACAGTGACCAGGAGTCTCGTGAAACCCAAACAGATGAACCCAAGCATGGTGGTGGCCGGGGTCTCCGGGAAGTCTGGAAGCCGCAAGCCTCTTGGAGTGGGGGGGAGGGGCACAGAGGTCGTGCTCTTGACCCCCTGCTGACCACCAATCCCCAGTGAGTTAGAACGGGCGAGGGAAACAACAGTTGTAAAAAAGAGAGAGGGGGCATACTTTATTGACTGATTGCCCTCATTTCTTCACTGATCTTTTTCCAATTTCCCCCACTTTCGGTCTGTCTGTCCACAACTCATAATTTGACTTTTTATCACCTCTTTCTCAAAGAGAGACTCGCCACGATCAGTCATTACAGCTCACAATGACACCTCCTCACCGATGCATGACAGGAATGGATTTCCACATTTGACTCAATCCAGGGGGTTACTTTAGTGTAACAGATTCGATATTTTTCAAATGAGCCAAGTTATATACATGCAGGCAGGATGAGATGATCTATTGCACAGTCTTAATGGATTTTGTCGACTTCAAAGACTGGCCACTCGCAGAAAAAAATGATATAATACCTTTGATAAAAACATATAATTATACATTTGATTAGATGGGCAATTTATGCCAGTCACATTTTCTGTGTGTTGAACGGTGGTCGAAAATTGTGTTACAATCCGCAAATATCTCTGGCAACCACTGGGGGTGGGGGGTGGGGGGTGGGGTCCAGGAACATTTAGAAGACAACAGTGGTGAATGGACACTAGCCTGATGTGACTGAAGTCCGGAAGCGTCCATGTATTTCTTCATTATAACAATCCATAAAGTATCCCAGCGAAGGGCATCTGGCAGCCAGATAAATACTAATGATTTTCTGAAAGTGAATTCAAACTGACAGGATAAACCAAATTACTTTGTACATGCATGAGCTCCAGTTCACATTTTGACATACTTGCATGCATTCATTATTAAATATTGTTTTAAATAAAGACTTTTAATGAAAAAAAAAATAGTATACGTCTATAGATTTTAGAGTGTACGTATATATATATATATATATATATATACACACACACACATATACATATATATATATATACACACACACATATACATATATATGAATATATATATATATATATATATATATATACACACACACATAGATATATGAACATCAAGTGAGATGAGAAAAAAGTGGGGGGATATTGTTGGTGTTTTTATTTTGTTTAAATATCCTCCCCCCCCCAAAATATTTTAATGGGCTCTGTTTGTGTTTTCTGAGTGTCCATGTATGCAAGAGGGGGAAGGAGAGTATTCTCAATTTCCCTCTAAAAAGAAAATTCATTTGCAGTTGCTAATGTAATGTCATCGCTGTGTTTACCGAGCGTGGATGATGTATAGGGGATGTTGCATTGAGTGAGACTGCTTAATGATGCATAGAATTAAGTCCGCAGCTTTCAGCTGAGCTCCCCTCTCTCGCGCGCGCTCCTCTCTCCCTCGCACCCGGTGCATTCTGGGAAGGAGGCTGTCTCGCATTGGTGGCGACAAGCCGCTCTCTGCTCCGCCGCCTCACTCCATCAATCAACGGCAGGAGAAGGAAAGAGCAAATAGAGGGGATAGATCTATGAAAGAGGAGTAAGAAAGAGGGAGGGGGAGAAAGGGGAGAGAAGAGATGGAAAATAAGCAGGAAGGATAGAGACATTGAGGAAAAGATGGATGAAAACCGAGGAAGGAAAAAAGGAACTCATAGCAAGGCATTGCAAAAATGAAGAGAAGAAGATTCATATGAGTAATTAACGCTTTGTTACAATTATAACCGGTAATGAGGGGACAAGTAAAAGTCCAACTGTCTAATTGGAGTGGCAGGATGTAGGTAGCGCTAGAATGGGTCGGCGCGACCCTGATTGTTATGATGATGACAGCCATTATGCTCATCTTTATGATTGTCATGATGGTGATGGTGATGACGAAGTTAATAGCGATGAATGTAAATACAGGCGCAGTGGCGGGCCAGTGCGACGGGAACGGATCCAGCTCGGTAAAGTCCGGGGCTGCAGCCCGAAAATGCAGAAAGTAAGAGGAGCTAAACAGCGAGTCTGCAGTAACCCCGTCTGCCGTGCAGCGTTCTCACAACGCTCCTGTGGCGCTTAGTACAATATTATCAGCTACCAGTGATTTTCCAGTGATGGCTGAGGCACAGTGCATGATGGGATGGATTGGCATACAGCAATTTGTGTGCATCTAAAATTAATCACTACATACTACTCAACCACATGTTCTCTAAGGGCAGGATTTGTATCTCATGCAAAACAAGTCCTTTACAAATATGATGGATTGTGTCATTTCCAAGAATGAAAAGTTCCTAATTTCCTAGAAATATTATTGCTCTAATGAGGGTGTAATTACTCTAATTAAAGGCACCAGTCCTAGGATATAAATTGACTGCCGTTGTTCAAAAATATATTTAGCAAAAATTCATATCACCACAAAACGGATGTGAACAGACATCAAGGTGATGTCGTGATCTTGCGATTGTGCAATTCACCAGTGTGTTGTTCCGTCTGAACTTGTGTGACATGCACCTCCCAAATCCCCAGGAATCCATGTTGCTGTGTGATTATGGTATTCCTGCGGCTTAATGTAGCATCCTGTTGCGTCTTAGTTCACTGCCTTAGCTTTAGTCTAGTCTAGTCCAGGCTTCTTCAAATCTAGACCTCAATTCCAAATCCAGGCCTTATTTTCAGTTCTCCCAGGTAGTTAGTTTAATAATTACTGATTCTGATTGGTCAGAGGCTTCACACCTGACTGACAGGTAAAGGAGGGCTGGAAAACCAGCAGTGCCTCGAGGACTGTGATTTGAATAACCCTGGTCTAGTCTGTCTTAGTCTAGTCTACCTTACATTCCCATTTTCCTACCATCTCTACTTGTGTCCCAGTGTCTATACATGACATATAACTGAACAGCTATATATAAACATATAATGTAAATTATTTTAAATATTTTTGGTTTACATAATATTACTGCAAAATTGTACAAGATAAACCTTTCATTGTGAATTGACATTAATATTTTAAAATTATTTATATATGGTTTTATGTATGTTGACTTAACCTTAAGTAAATCAAATAAAAATTACAACTATAATTTATCCTGATTAATTAATGATGTATTCTGAAATTATTATTATTATTGAAATATTTAAATTAGTTTATGTCAGGTTATCATTATGATATATTCCTGTTTAAATGTGTTTACATTACAGACCAGAAAGGTGGACAGAAACACACTGTTTTGCTTGCTCCTTTCTTTTGTCAAGTCCTTGGACGATATTTCATTGTCTGGCTGATTCCTGTTAGTGACTTTAAGTTACTCTCTGCAAATTATTATGTCTGTAGTACTGACATCTACCCCCATAATTCCTAGTGAATTGTTTCTGTTTTTGGTCACTTTTTACAGCTCCGTTGTGATAGATTGATTCTTGGACATTTTCCAAAGGGAATCGTCAGCCTGTAAGGTTAACGAAACTGCATTTATGACGCTAAATGAACCATCGAATTCCATCTTTTCGGAGAACGGCAGTAGCACATAGAACCTTAAGGACATTCGCTCGGCCACTGTTTTCAATCCATCTCTATTTCCTGCACACATATCCGAGGCTGCTGATCTCAGAACAGTGGGCCCTCGCTTTCGTTCCGCCCTCGGTGACTGATACGATGTTTGTTTGTGGGCTTTCCGCTCGTCGCGGGCGCCCGGCCTCTCCGTCCATCCCCGTGCCCCTCCCATCTGCTCCTGTTCTCTCTCTCTTTTCACTCAGTCTCCCTCTCTGATCCACCTGCCCACCCTATCCATCATCATGCCACACGACCCACGTTGAATTATTATTTCTTTGATGTGTTACCAGTTGAAAACAAATTCATTTCACTGCCCATCAATTTATCACTTGGGCAGTGGATGGGAATTCACACTCGAATTGGAGGGGAAACTTTCCTTGTTTTCACTGTACTGTGTGTGTGTGTGTGTGTGTGTGTCTGAGAGAGAGAGAGAGAGAGAGAGAGTGTGAGACAGAGAGAGAAGGAGAGACAGAGAGATGGAGAAAGTATAAAAAGAGAGAAAAAAAAGTGAGAGATCCTTTCCTCTCTCCATCTCCCTCCCAAACCTGAGGCCTGTGATAATTTATCACTTCTCTCAGCTCGGCTGACAAACTATTTGCAGGAAAATGAGATTTTCCAGCACGATTTGTCCTTTGGGATTTGAGGGGGAGCTTCTGTTTTCTTACTCTTACACACACACACACACACACACACGCATACACAGGTTCTCCCTCTTCTCGCTCTCTCCCTCCCTCTCTCCCTCTCTCTCTCTCTAGCTGAGGTCTCAAGTGTTTATGGAGGTGTTTAAGATAAATGAGGTAAATTAATAGAGTCACTGAAGGGAGAGATCCGCTTCCACACCAGCAAATCTGCCAGTGACACTCTAAAGAGGAAGAGAGACCTCCCTCCCACCCTGCTTCACCTCTCTCACGCTCACTCCCTTCCTTTCTCTAAAAATCACACTGGCCCAATCTCCCTTTGCAGTATCACCATTCCGCTTCTCTCATCTCCAGACTGACTCCTTCTCATCCCTCCTCCGGACACGTCGTCCTCCCTCCATTCAAACATGCCGGCCTTCACGTGAACAGCGTGTCTTTGGATGCAAGGCGAAAGATATTAATACATGAAAATTCACCAAGTGAAAAGCACATTTAAAAATGTTACAGAAGGAAAGTTTGGAATAATTTCCTAATTAGTTCTTGTGTGTGGGAACTCCTACAAGGAGCTGAGAGTGAAACAGCAGAGAGATTGATTGGCCGGTTCCACCCGATAAGGGCGTACATGACTTGCCTTTTATGGAGATTGATTATCAATAAGTGTATGACAACTCATCAAATCTCGGCAACCGGCTGAAAAATGGCCCAGGATCACGTGTTAATTATAAAAGTTGAAGCCAAAGCATCTTGCAAGCGAAGAAGACTCCTTATTTCCTAGTAACTTCAGTTCCTTCTACTATTTTGCATCTATCTTTGCAGAAGGCTCCTTCATAGCAGCATCCTCTTCGTGAAAAACAGTGACAGTTTTGCACTTTGATTCCTTAGTCTTATTGAGATGCCTGCCTTTATGCCAATATTTGATCCCACTGTGTCTCAGGGGGAGGGGGGTACGCCCCCACTCTCACCCCTTCATGACCCCGGCTGGCAGGTCTCACCTCCTCCTGGGTGTCGTCTGGTTCTGCTCAAGAGGCCCCGTCTCCATCACTGCACCTGTGTCCTAGATAGAGCTACACTCCATCTTCTAAATTCTGCCTCTTCACCATATATATCCTGCTCATATAGTCCTACAGCTTCAGCTACAAAGGCATGCTCATTTACAGCAGAGTTTAATGCTGCCTTCCTATACACTGGGAAACTCTGGTTATTTAGTATATTATTTAGAGATGCTTCACTTAGCTTACCTGAAGATTCATGCCTGCCAAATGCCTTCAGCAACATAGTGTGTCAGGAGACCTCACTCCGACGGGCCAAGAAAGTGACCGGGGGGGACATAGAGGCCACTAACAGGGCTCAGCAGAGCCACGATACTGTCTCAGCTGGAGAGAAGGTGTCTGCCTTCAGCCCACGGCCATGTGTTCTCTGCGTATGAGAAACACACTGAAACCCCAGTCACAGCTTGCATGTTGGAATAGGGCCATTTCCACAGTGTGTCTGAAAACCCTCATTTGTTGCACATGGTTTTACCGGGATACCTAAACATTTACTCGTTTTGCACACTTTTCACCAATGTAGAAAAAAATCTATCTCTGTGCTTCTAAAATTAAGGCAGCACCCTGGTGAGTTGGGCACGATCTGCCAAGACCGGACGACCCACTGCATTGTCAGATTGAATGAAAGCAATGCTTCCCACATGAAAGAGACGATGCCCTTAAAGTGGAGCCCGGAAGCACCTGGAAACCCAGGAGCCTCTCATTGCTCATCCCCATTCCTGTGTCCCAAACCGGACAGGACATCTGACTCACCGACTGTGACATCAGTCTCCATGGGGACTGCCGGCTTGATTGACAGGCCCCAGGAACGCTCTCACTGAACTTTGTGCCCAAAGCTGCCTGACTTACAGTTTACCACAAGTCACCAGCACACTCCAGCCTGCTTTTTCTTCCAGCATTTTCAATGTCAAAACAAACAAACACTACCACTTATTGTAGAGTCCTTCAACTGGTCACATGGTAACTGTGTGTATTCTGAAAATCATCATTGGCTTCAGGCAATAAAAACACGATTTCTGTTGTGTTCAATAAGACAACTAAGAGATTCCATGCTTTGAAATCGTATATGCAATTATTTCTCCCAGGGTAACTTCTTTAAAAGTCTTGCTCCTTGACAACATCCCTAGTCCTGGGATGATTATACACTATGAGAACGTGGAGGCAGATGTTGTGACAGCAGGCCTCCTAGCTACAACAGCCGATCTTCATCTTCAAGCTTTTGTTTCGTGCCTAAGACCAGCCGTCTGCGAACGTGACGGTCGTGATTGCATTGTGCATAGCTGAATGCACCACAGAAGGACACAAATAATCATCAGTGGCTTCTTTAGCAAATATTATATGTTACGTAGACCTTGAATTTCCTATTACTGCGCATATTTCATTTCACTCTGATTTTGCAGTAAGCGGTTTGACGTACCACATACACAGGCATGCGTATGCAAATACACACACCAAACAAACACATGCCAAAACTGAGGAACAAGTGAGACCGGAGAATCATACCTGTACCGACAACCCGTTTGTTTTGTGCCGTGCGACAAAGAGGTGGCGTCTTTCCACTTTCGTCTCCAGGAAGTGTGAAGCTGGTGCAGCGGGACACACAGCTACTGCCGCCTCTCCAGCACGAGACCCCAGAGTCTAAACAAACCCCGACTGTGGAGCAAGCAGGGCTCAATGAGGGGCAGTCCCCTCTGTACTAATGGCTATTAACGCCTGTGCACCATTGTGGCACGCACAATGGTGGTCACGCTGGGATTTTGTGAGCGCCTTGCTTGCAACAGTTATTAGCCCCCAAAACCTATGGCAGAACAGTCAACAGAGGAACAAGTAGATTTGGGGACCTTGAGGTGGGGAGGGGGGCGCTCCGAACAGGCCTGTGGGGTTAAAGGTTGGGTCTGAGGCGGAAGTGGGAGGCAGTGGGCGAACAATAGGGGGGTTTGCACTGGGCACACAAAGATGGAGTTGGAGGGGGTGGGCCAGTGATGGTGAACCGCTCACAAAACACAGGAAGACGAGCAGGAAAAGCCATAGATGCTTAGAGGGTCCCAGAAACAGATGGTAACAACAGCGAATAGCAGACAAAAAGAGCAGACGGATAAAAGAACAGGAAGATATTGCAAGGAGATGAATAGCAGAGAGAGGTGGGCAGAAGATCAGCAGACAATCAATGTGATTCCAAGTTTCAAGTGTGTTGTTGTAAATTACGGATAAAACACGCAGCACTGTCTAACCACGTAAAACATGCGACTTTCAGGGTCAGGCTGTTTTTGCTCAGCGTTCTTTAGTTAATAATACACGTTTAGTTTAACAATAATAATTTAGTTAATCATACACCTAACTGCTCCGTTGTCAAGGAGAACCACACGCAAACCCGTTCGCCTTTAATATAAACAGCATGTCCTTAGCGATTTCCCTACCGCATCGGAACACAAATCTTGTTGTCAGGAGAAGCCCGTCTAATACTACTCGCCGTAATCGTAAGACATATATGGAAAAATTCTGTCGGTCGATTGGAAATTCAGCTGGAACTGGAAAGCCTAATGTCTACAATTTATCTTAAAGTTTATTTTGGCAGCTAGACTGGATGATAATTAATCAAAATAGTACAAAACGACAAAAAAATGTTGGAAGAAGAAATGGTTAAATCTGCATCACTAAAAGAGGCCTGGCGACGTGAACAAAAACGCCGATGGAATAATTAATGCTAAAACATGATTTTATGCCTTATGAACTAATTACCACATTTATTTCGAATCAAAAAGCACATCGAGGCAAGCGTAAAGGTATTTTATAAACGTTGCTATTAAGTGGGATTTAACAGGAGGCAATCCATCTTGCGGAATGCGCGGCGTGACAGGTGAAGTGGCGCTGAGCGGAAGGGGCACAGCAGCGCCGCGAGTCATCGAGGAATCAACAACACGCCCTTCCAAAGCAGACCATCGCTTCCTCCACAACGCAAGATAGCTCGCAAGATAGGAAACATTTGCAAACTGTGGACTACATTTCAAAGTAGATCCATTTCCCCTTCTTGATAAGGACTCTTTCACTAAGAAGCAAATGGCAGCGGTTTATGCTGCCATATGTAATAATAGGCCTATATATAGAATATATTATGGCATTATCAGAAATTTTCAAAATGATTACGCAACATAAAAATATTTTCAATTCGCCGCTGAAAATTAAAATCAACAATAATCAATAATTTACGGTAGTTAATCACTGATTGCGTTAACGCCCGGTGAAGAAGAATTCAAATCATAACTTTGATAAATTTTAAGTGAATATGCGAACTTGTTTACAGAGCTGCGAATCCAGCAAGCACCTGCATCTTCATATGAGTTGATGTTAAAAGTACAGTACATTTTTAAAACCATGCAGATTCATCTGTGTAATTAATAGCCTATACTATTTCTTGAAAAATGTAATAATAAAGCTGAATGCCCAGCTAAAAGACTGATGACCTACGAAATAGAACACAGTATTCATATGGGATATTTTACATTTATCGTGTCTATATTTAAAATTTGTCATGTCTAGCTACAACAATTTCGGTATGTTGTCACTGACTGAGCGAAAAAATCCTGTTGCCTGTGGTTTTAGGGTGGTTATGCTGAGGACAAGTGTGTCACAGTAATGAAACTTCACCCTTTCAGTATTGTTGCTTGCTCTTAAACACGGCTCTCTTATCACTGACGCGTCTTTGAACCTCGGAGCTCCGTTTTCCACCTGTGACCCGCGGATAGTAAACTGAGCTCGCGGTCGAGGAGCCGCCGACTCCGGGCGGAGGAGCAGAATCCGGTGACACCTGCGCCTCTGGCATTTCCACACCGGCCAACTCACAATCGCTTATCCGATATTACAAATGCTAGTTATTAGGAAAACACAACTGCCTGGAGACCCACTTATATTTGAAATTATGAATCTTAAAATCGCTAAAACCAGAGTTCGATTTTCAACATGATGGTACACGGTCATACAACACTTCTTGAAAACAATTTATAAATATTTAAAACGTTTTTATTAAACCAGAAAGTTAAGCAATCGTATTGAACATGTCGTTGCGCTTCACAGAATGAATGAAATGAAAATATAATAGGTTAGATATTCCAAAAAAAAAACCAATTGATTTCGTTCCTTGCACAGTCGGATCCGCCAAACGCTTAACCTCGAAATAAATTCGGAAATTCTTTGCAAGAATTACGTTTGCACCGAGTTACTGTGCTGTAATATAAACTGATGGCTAATTCAGGTTTTAAAAAAATCAACTTATTCGGAGTTTCCGTTTGAACGTTTTATTGTCCGTATAATACTTGCGTCAAGGTGAAGGTATATTCTCCTCAAGTAAATCTTATAAAAATATTGTTAAATCAAAATACTCAACTGAACGGTTTTCTAAAATTACTTTTTGACAGGTTTAATTATACCATCTGCTTTTCTTTTCAACGGCAATAATAAAACAGGCTTCTTCTAAACTGCAGGCATCCCAGTGACGTTAATGTAAGACTAATTGAAGTCATTCAGAAATGTATTAATTGCTTCATAAATTTATAACTGCTGACAAGTGAGATGCAATTGGATCAAATAACGACAGGTTTATTTCTATACATCCTTTAATTCCCCATTTAATGGTACTGGACTGGATTATATTTTTCAAAAATGTCGTCTTAATAGCTATATCAACGACGCGTGCGCCTCATTTCACTTATATATAATGCAAAATTCAGATTTCCAAGAATTAAGAGACTTTAAAGAATTATAAATTGGAAATTCAAAATCCTTCTGTAAAATAAATCACTACAGAGAGTGATTAGCACAGCATTGTATTTTAGACTATTAGCCAAAGTTAAAAGTGAAAGTCTTCTGCCCTACGTTTCGCCTTTTGGTATTATTATTACTATTTTTGTTAAATAACATTCTTACATATTGTTAAATAATAAATAAAAGAAGAGTAGTATTCGGTGGGACGTTTTTAATATTAGTACCGCGTGGGGAAAAAGCAGAAACGAGGGTATTTAAAATGTAAATATCATGAATATTCATAAACTGAATTTACAAAATACTGAGGAAAGAATACCAACATGCAAGCATATGTTTTGGTTTAGGTAGGCCTACAGGTGTGTACATGTACCACAGAAGGACAGGCATTGTCAACGGTAAGATGCGCAAAACTTACATGCGCATATGTGTACCGATTGCGCTCAAACTGTAAATCCAATGCGGTTAATGTATTAGAGAAATTGATTCTGTGTTTTATGGCATTTCTAAACACTTTTTTGTGGTTGCATTTGTTGTTATGTCATTAAACATTATAGCTTAAAGTTGTTCGATGTAATATATATATCAACTTAAAGTTGTTTTACATCACGGAAATGTACAAGTAACAATGCAAAAGTATGTGGATATTTGTGTTTTTTATATTGGGCAATTTATTATACTGATGGTGTATGCTAACTAATTAAAATAAAATTACTCGCCAGACTTGTGAAAGCCGTGGAAAAAACGACCGTTTAAAGGGTTAACGTGTACTTACAAACTGTGCGCATAATTTAAAGGCACATTCAGGGAACTAAGATGTCGAAAAGAGGAAAATTAAAAGTGACTTGTGTAGCCTAAAGTAAGAGACGACGGTCTATATTGAATGAAGTCAGACAAAACATATTTAAGTATTGAAATGATGACAGAACGTAATTCGTAATGTTCATACCGTTTCGTGATAATGACTTTCATTTTGCTATGGAAATATACATAAATATACATATGAATTAATTCCAAACATAAAAGAAAGAATTAGATCAACTAAGACCACAGGAATAAGTCTAGACGGGAAATATTTAAAAGGTTATAAGAAACTTTATAGAATATTTCAAACATACAATCAGATATTCGAAATTCCAAAGTTACAGGCCTATAGCCATACCCCTAATAGAGTTAGTGAACAGTTCCGACGCCGCTACATACAAAAAAGACGAACCCAATTTAATGAACGATTATTACAATTTTTGTTTGACCTATTCAGATACCAATCTTAGAGTTTTAATCCTCAGTTAAACTCTCGATAACCTTTTTTTCCTCCCCTGTTCTTTTTTCTTTTTTTCCTCCACCCCCTCCCCAAGGCGTCTTGTCCCTCGTTCGCGCTTTCCACTTTAAAGAGGAATTTTCTGCTCCCATCAAATGTTATGATTCGCTTTAGTCCCTCCTCGACAGTTTTATTTATTTCAAAACACTCTGCCTTTTGTCCCGGAGCAGCAGTAGTGTAATGGTATTTACACTGCATGATGTGTTCGGGGAAGAGAGGGAGTGACTTTTCCAGTCATTAAACTAGCAGTAGATGCCCTTACAGATAAGAATTTGGGGTTCCATTGCAAGAAGTGTCGCCCTGTGCTGGACGTGAGATGATTCCCTTTAATCTGCGCGTAATCCATGACACAGTACATGCAAACTTCAGACAATGTCTTAAAGCATCTATGTTTCTGAAAGGATCTTAAACAAGATCGGCGGAGAGAATTACGACCTTTATATAACACCGCCTGCACTTTATTTACGAACTGGCGAATTCACATTGCAAAATTTTCATTCAGCGTTCATCACACTGCAACATAAAACACGAGATGAAAAGCATTTTATTATTTTACGCATTGTATAACGTACAATTCACAACACGACCAACCCATAAACTATACTTGATTCGCCAATGTTTTGTAGAGTCGGGCATTTGGATCTGACTTGGGCGACACGGTATCACTGACTACAAACATTCGAATTGACCTGACCTGTTTGTTTTTCGACTAGTCGGAGCCCTAAAGGTGTGAAGACCTACAGGTTTTTTGACACTGAAGCCAGCTTCGCACCGACCAATGCACAGCCCACTGGTGTCAGTGTAAAATGCATTTCTTGAATGTTATATACCTTATGCAAAAGAAAGAAAAACATTTAAAACGTTTTATATAACATATGTTTTATGATTCAAATCACTCACTATATTTCTACAGAACACACACATGCTTAATGACAAATGTCATTGTAATTTAGAAACAGCACTTTTTTTTCTGGTGGGTAAGATGTGTCTGCAGATACACAAGCATACACGTTTAGAAATCGATTTAATGTCAACTGGACACTCCCTCACAGCTTCTCACCAAAAAAATGACGCTGATTGTTTCAAAACGTGTGTCATCCAGCATAGGCGGGCAAATGCAGCTGTTCTTTTTTTTCCAGGGCGCATGTCACTAAACACCAACACTTTGAGAAAGAAGACCATTTTGTACAGAAACACAGACCTATGTGACAAATTATCTCGATAACCATGCCGGCGAACGCTCTTTAACATTTAATACAGGCAAATAAACAGTCAAACACTTTTTATGAGGCAACTTTCGCGCGTTTGTTGTGTAAGTTCATATGAATTTCATTGAAATAGGCTGTTTAAATAAAAGTAAATTATTTCAATCGAATAACAAAAGTGATAGAAATACAAAAATAAAAATGTCTTGACTTGGTTTCATTCGGTTTAGAAAACGAAAACAAATGTGAAAATGTAAAAATTGCACAGCCAAGGTACCATTTTAATTTGCATTTTTTTAAGAATAATCTTCATTACATTTTTGTCTGAATAGTTAAAGAAAAGTCATCTGACATGCCTAAAATGAAAGCTGTATGACTGAGTTCTTAAAGGCAATTAGGGTTCTTTTACACCTAGAAAATTAGAGAGCTGTTAATGTCTTGTCATTCAATATAGCCCTAATGAATTATACGAAACAAGAGTGAGTACTTAGGAATAAATGACAGTTAGAATCGTAATTTAAGTGCAGTTAAAATATACCAGCTGCAGTACAGTTCAAGATGCATAAGCCAGTGCGCCAAGAATTGTGTCATATTCAATACTAAGACGTATTCTAAGTGGGCCTGGTAAGGATGAATGAAAACAAACTAGGTCCGTGTCGAGTGTTTCAGTAAATGTTGCGATGTCGCCTGGTGTGCCGCTGCAAGTCAGGGAGAATCCCAAACTTGAAATCATTCATCCATGTGTTCTGTTCGGGATACACCCCTTTCCCGATGGCCACACCCCACTGGTCCAATGCCGCGTCTTCCCGATTCCAGCATCCAATGGCTTTGCTGCAGGCCGGCGACCGGCGCGACACTGGAATAAAACCGCGAGCTGAACTGGCAGTTTATTAGTAGAAACGAAAGCCACTGGTGATATCAAATGGATAGTTCCTAAACGTCTGTTGAATCAGAAAACAGATCTCGTACGAGAGCCTGCTGGGCACGACAAGGCCACTTTGTAATAACTATACTGTATAACGCTGGATAATACGACGGCATCGTCTACCTTGAACTATTTCTTCGTCTGCGGTGCAGGTAAATAACGACAAACCTAATGGTTACAGCCGGGTGACACATAAAGAAGCATTGATGCGCACTCGGACGATTAGTTTAATGTTCTCGTCGCTCTCCACGGGTTACGAATTGCCATTTAAACAGTCCGTGGGTGGGGCGGTTATTTGATACTGCTTGTTCTAGGGATGGAGAAATAATGTGTTGTCCGCAACGTATAACTCGGACTGTGCAATTTAAGTTTTGAAAATAATGGAGTATAGTCAGCGGAAAAATGTTAGGACAACGTATTAGAGAAACAGCTGGAGAACAAAAACAAACAAAAGAGGAAATCGATATGGGTAAGGCAAATTAAATAGATTCTTTTGTCATGCTGTGGGTTTATAGAAAGTACATCGCGACATTAAACAGGATTAGCATTATGAAATCGTTGCATTTAAATTACACAATTTAAACAACGAACGAAACATGAATGATCATTCTATACTCTATTGCACTCTATTGCAGATTTTAAACTGCACGCTGGAACATTTTTTTCGCCCATCCGCAATCCTCATGGACTTAAAACACAGCTAACTTTACAACTTTTGACAGCGCGGATCGTCCAGCTCTTGTATCCAGGCCATTCGGTATCAAAGATCAAAGGACAATGTCCAGCACCACCGGAAGAGGTAAAAATAATTTTAAAATGTTAATACATTAAATAAGTTCATTCTTGTAGGTTAGGAACCTGGGTCTCATTGGCGAGTTCGGAATTAGCGTGAAATCAATATGGCAACTAAATATTACGTAGCTGCTGAAATGAAATCACCGATAACAGCCAATCTTAATACAATTACTAATGTCCTTATAACATTTTTAGGTTTTAGCTATAGGCCTTTTATGGCCAGTAGATAACGTGAATATGTAAAATTTTGGAATGTCTAATATCTTAATATAGCCCACGGTAGTGACACCCCGTTTAAGATACAATATATAGAATTCAGTCCTTTACGTCGGCAATTGCGTGTGCGTGCGGTTGGGTGTCTGAATGGGAATATCAGAAATAGAGAGAAAGTGTCTGGAAATAATTGAATGATATATATATATGCAGGGTAAATGACTGTTATTCATAATTTTATCAATACCTTATATAGTATTCTGAAACCTTTATAAATCGATAACCCGTTTTTGTCGATTTGAAAAGAGATTATGGGAAACAATCGCTTCGTATTGACAGAAACTGTTGTACTGTAGCCTACTATTATTGTAGTACATTCCTGCAGCCTAAAATGTCGCTTGACTGATCAAATAAGTAAACAGGCATACGAAAGCATTTCTGTTTTCCATGTCATATTTTCCTTTATGTGAAGACTTACCGAGTTAATGCTCAGTTATGTATCTGGATTTTGCTGTAAAGCGATTAGAGGTATGATTGACGGCCATCTCTAAACCCGGCCTGTCTTTGTAATTTCATAATTACCCACAAGTTCGTGTCAAAGCCCGCGTGCTACAAATTTCCATTTTTAAAGTGAAGTCGTGTGAAATTAAAATATTTTTGCTCATTTGATTATATACAAGAACACAAAAATAAATCATAAGTAATAATCATAAATAGGCCTATATGTGAAGGAATTAAGATATAATAACATGCTTATAAAGTTATAGTTTTATATGAATGTTGCTTATTAACACATAAACATTTAGTAGGCCTAAATGAAGTTACATTATATTTACTAGGCTTATATTCTGGAATATAAAGTTGCAAAACTTTAAAAACCTATAGAGTACTGAGTTGCCGTTAAGGTTTTGGCTAAAATGTTTACAGTAAGTATTAAAACTCGCAATATCTCGTATCGCACTGAAATGATATTACGTGTAACGTGAATCCCGGTGTAAGTCGTGCTTGTCTGTTTTTCCTTAGGTACTTAATGAAGAGGAGCAAATACCTTAAAAATCTGAGTAAAAGTTCCATACCTTTGTCGTGTTACGAAATATCATTAAAAGTGGATGTGCTTTTAAGAAGGGTATCGATTTTTAGAATGATGCGCATGCAACCAGTTCAAATTGCGGTTCGGCGCCATGCCGTTTCAATGGATTTAGGCGTTTTTCCATAGTCGAGGAATCTGTTCATTTACTCTTTTACAATATAGGACACCCAGCTGTTTCATTTGTAACGGATATAATGGATCAGGGGTCTAGTTAACCCACTAAACAAACATTAATCAAGTCGCACTGAGAGGAAGACTCGAACAATGTTTCAGTATTTATTCATTAATAATATTTTAGGACTGGTAAATAAATATTACCCCTACCCTCTCTCATTCTCTTAGCAAAAATATAATGAGAAGTCCTTAACGTCTTTTAAAGTGATTTCATAGAAGAGTGAATGAAACAGAAAACACTAATGCCTTGTACAAACGTCAGTCTTTATTTATCTTATTAATTCCATCAACTAAAGAATAATTTTGAATGTCTGAGAAAATTAACGTTTTATCCCTTTCTATCCGGTTGCTAAAGTTTCAGTTGATAGGAGAAACCGTTCAAATAAAAATGTTGATCTGTTTATTATTTCCCTGCTACGAACAACTTTGTATTCGACAAAAAAAGTCAATTTTGTTGGAGTAACACCAACACCACAGAACACTGTTGTTTAAGCGAATTCCTCGAATGCTAACTATAGGCCTGCGAGATGATACACATAATGATTGAGGGCAACTGTTGAAAGTTAATTATTGTGAAGTTGTTAATGTGTCACATGTGGCATCTTCACCACAGTTCTTACTTTTACAGGTAGGGTCATCAGCCTGACTGCTAAACCTAAAGGCAATGCTTGTTGAAATTCCGAGGAGCATCATTGCCTTGATTATGATTATTTTATATGATATGATAATTATCGGAGCCTGTTTTCCGACATACGCAACACGTTATTGGCGCGTTGTGTCCCATTCTTTTTTGAGGTGTCTATGTAGAGGAATTCGGCTTTTTCTTTACTCCAATTACTATTGTTTTTTTCCTTCTTAGAAATTCTATCAAACTGTCATTGCGTTTGTCTTGAACTTCTGGTGGTCTATGAACCTGAAAGAAACGTTTGTTTGTGGTCCCCCCTCCCCAGTTGAGATCTTGAGAAGGTCGCGAATTGATTGAATCTGGAGCCGAAACAGTAAATGGAAAAACATTCTCATAGTTTTTATGCCGCGTTAAGACGTAAGTTGACATGGAGCTTTTATTTGGAAGAAAATCACGATAATTTGGAAAGTCAAGGCACTATCACAATTATGTAATTATCAAAAAAATGGACTGTAATACCAATCCTGAATGTCTGTGAACATTCTGAATTCTTGCGTTATTACGTATCTCAAAAAATCAATTTTACTATTGAATAATTTACGGTGATTATTCGAATTTTAAATTGTTTTTGAGTTGGTTGTTACTATTAATTGTATTAGCGGTAGGCGTAGAAATGATGGGAGAAATTTCCATAATTATTCTGCGGACATGTACAGTAATGACATGTAATTTTGTTGTCATTCCGCGATGTGTTTGGCTGCTGCTAATGAACATCGGCGTTTGTGGGCGACGCTCGGGGATTCGCGTTAACACCGCTACTGATCTCAGTTCGACTAAACGTCCTCCGCCAACTACTTCTGAATTGACAGGATTGTGTAAAAGGCTACAAAAAATAATTAAATCTGACAAACGTCTATCTGATTTCCTAAAACATAATTTTAAGATGTAGGCCTACATTTTCTTGAAAACCTGTCGCTTTTGACATGTCACACAAATACAGCATGCTGTCGTTCTATCACTGAAGACAAAGGAAAAAATGAAGTGCATTCACAATTTCAGAAACAAAATTAATTTGAATAAAAATGCTCGAAGGTCATTCGGGGACAATCTATTTGCAATTAACTTTTTTAGTTCATTACACAATGGGGGATTTTCCATCATAGCAGCTAGAAGTTTTTATAGGCTAGGATACAAATATTCTGTCGTAGTCGACAACAGCATAAGTTAGATTAATGCGATTTTAAAGCATGCATAATTATTGTTTAATCCTCGTTCTGTGCAAACATTTAATTAGTTATTTAAATAGGTCTGAATGCATAAAACGTCTGTGAAAGCGTTATGGGATGTTTTTAATTTTTATATAAAGAAATTATATGTAGCATGATAAATTTCTTAGGCTGATTAATAATATATCAATTTAGGTAAAGAATAGCGGACTTTAAAATAGGTAAATGGCCTACAGAATTAAAATTTGATACATTAAAGGTATGTTTAATTTGTCTTTAGCGTAGAATTATACATTATTGCATTACGCACACATTTTAAGTATGTGCATAGACTTTTCATTTTTTTCACCTTGTGTTTACTAAGTAAGAAAAAGTTAATTTTGTATTAGCCTATGGAGAGGGTAAGAACAAGTAATTTGAACGTCGTTCTTACTAGGGTGGCAAGTGAAATAGGCGCCAACACTGGAATTAAAACTACTGCATTCACGTTTTTGTGAGCGCCTATGAGCGTGCAGATTCCCCTGGGGCTGCACACTTTTAATATCTTCTTGACTGGCGGAGCTTGGCGAAGCGATTCTTACTTCGCTACGACCGTTAATAGCGCTCACCAGCCTGCTTCCTCCGTCTGCCGTTTGATGTGGAAATGAATTCAGGGGAGGGTTAAAGGAAAAGCAGGGGAAGCGGCCACAATACGACTGAATGGGTTAAATTAAAAAGCAAAGGGGTGCTTAGCGAGTCACTGATGCAGACCATGGGACGAGAGAAGGAGTAAAAAAAACTGCGCTCTGACACAGATTCATGATTTCTCCCGTGGGTTGTAAGAAATATTAATAAGGTTATACACACTTGTGTCGAAATATTTTAAAAAGCCGAGCTTACAATGTTTAGTAATAAGTGTGTATGAGTAAATGTAGGAAATACTTCAGTATAAATAGTTCGGTATAAAATTCATCCTAATTCAATAGCGTAATGACAGTAACCAAGTGCGTCAAGCAATTCACGCATGTAAAGGTAACCAAGGTCAATGGGTTTGATGTTCAAGTCACGTAGTCTTTACAGGCTGCCATCCTCCTCGGGGATTTGAACACATGACCTCTGCTTTCTCTCACACAACTGCATTTAAAGCGTGATTTTTAATAACAATAACAAATGGAACGTGGAGATCTTTAAATAAATTAAAAAGCTAAATAAGCTAAGGTTTACTGCAATTTATATTGTTGGGATAATGTTATAAAATATTACAAAATCATATAAAAAACATTTACCTGGACATTATACCACTGAAATATTTCATATTAACAGATGGCATCTCCTATCAGTGATAACCTGTTTTCAAATGAATGTGCAAAATGCACCAATCAGAATGCTGAATCTGAGTTTTAGTATCACACACAGAGGATAGCATCCCAACTCTCATCACTGAATCACACATTCAGTGGAATACACATTTAAGATACGATGTTAATCTCCACCCCATTCTTTTTCCATGCAAAGCCACTCTGTAGATGAGCCTGGACATATAAAATGTGTTATCTTACACCCAGGAGTATCTAAATCACCAACATTCTTCCCTTTGTGTTACTACATTTTCAAGTTTTACTTCGTAGTAACAGTCTAATTCATATATCGGACCAGCATTAATATTCATCAACAAAGATTACATGTGTGGTGTATTTTTTCTTTAATTATGGTTAATGGCGGATAAAAGTGCCACATGCAGCAAAGTGCAGTTTGAGAGGAACACGATGCATTTGATATGTCCAAACCATCCATGCAGGCTCCCGGTTTAAATCCCTGGTGTCTTCGCTGCTGTAGGACTCCGGGGCTGCAGGATGTAAGGATCAAAGGTGCAATTTCTCTCACACAACTGCATTAAAACATGAAGATGTGGAAGACAAGCGCAGGGCCGTCTAGACCAAAGTCTGTCAAAATACTAGCTTGAGATGATATGAGTGGTTAGATATCCTTTTGACCACTCTTTCTAAATGTCAGGGCCTTGCTGTTGATTACTTGATGTTTGATTGTTTGTTCAATTCTGGAAATCGAAATAACGGTATTGAAACATTCCAAAAATAACAAAACTGTAGACTAATCGTGTGAAAAACTAATTTTTGGGACATATTGCAGAGCTATTGATTTCTGAAAACCACAAAAACTTACCAGTTGAGGCGAGTTCAAGATCTGATAAAAATAGATGCAGAAGTGCAGGCATTTCTGAAAAAAAAATACACAGTACTTCATCATAATGAGTAATACTCCTGATTGAAGATTTCAGGCACTCAAAATTGCATTATGGGAAAACGGTAAATGCTTGCATTGTATAGATCTATCATCCACAGTGAAGAATAACAAAGGAACTGTAGTACAGTCACTGCAAACTGCACAGTATAGAGAAGAGAATAAGTACTCACTCTCATATTCGTTAGTTACACTAACCCAACTTATTACTATGGACTTGATGTAATGTGATTGCAGATTTAGGTCACACAGTGAAATAAACTCTTGAGGGGGTCATTTCAGTTTTAGATTTGCAGTATATTATCTTTATTATAAAGTAAAATATCAGGGCGCACATGCAGCACAGCAATGTAAAGCAAATTTTACAAGAGAAACGCAGGGCGATATGTTTCATTCACTTTTCACCGCAAACTGACAGATCTTTATTATGTCCCCCTAATACTGTTAAAAGGCTTTATATAAAATGCATTACCCCTTATGATAGTTGATATACCCTGCCAGATCTGAGTATTTAAATATCTGGGACACAGTTGTTTTGTCATGCGTGTCACATTTATATAATGCTTTGAGTTTTTCTCGGTTCCGTATCAGACATTTAAATGGTCCCAAAGTCAGCATGTTCGACACTAAATCTAACCTAATCGTGTGATACGCGTACTTCATATTTTACTTTAATCTCCTCTGGGGACCCTTTGGTGGAGGGATATTTTTTCTTTCTCAGTATGAAATAACACTACACCGGTCCTCCGATTTTCGAGCCGATTACTTCAAAATATACGGGTTTGAGGTTATTCGGTCAACAGCTCCGTGTGTTCAATGACAAGCCAGTGTCAGGTCAACGAGTAATACAGAAATGTTTTAATTCTGAAAGGAACTGGAACCTTAATAAAACGGTGCGGTGAAAATGCAGGGGAAATCCTCATGTTTTTGTTAAAAACAGTATGATAAATCTCATGATAACACAGCAGCTTAACTCCGGCGTAGTTTAATGTAACGCAGTTTAATCAAATTTAACTGTGATAGTGTCTAACCGCGGGGAAACGTTCTCGCTGTAAGTACTTAGCAAACATATGTGCAGCATATGGGCGGCATGGCGGCGCAGCAGGCAGCTCTGTCACCTCGCGCCTCTCGCGCCGCGACTCCTCTGGCCCCAGGCTCTGTGAGCGCGCGTCCGCGCGGCGCGCTCGTGTTTCTCTCCCTCCAGGTATCGCGGTACCAGAAAGAATGGTGTTCGGGTTGATTTGTTATAGAATCGGGGTCGCGCGTGTATGCCGGTGTTCAGAGCTTCCCTGCGCTTTGGCTTCGCACAGTAGGACAAATAGTTTTTTAAATGGGGAATGAATGCACGGGTGTATGGTATATAAGCTAATGAGGCAGAATATGTGGTAAGCTGCATATGCATATCTCAGCTGCAATTCCACCAAGGACATATTTGTAAATTATTAATTAAATATTTGTTTTTAGTGAAGTTAAAATAAAGTGCTCAACCTCCATATATTTTTGCATCTGAGGCTAAAAACCACCTTTTCCATGTTTGTAGGCAATGTGTACATTTGGAATGTTCATGTTTTTATGTATAATTTTGGTTTTTGACTTTTTTAATGTGCTGTCTTTATGTTTTAATATGTATAAATCTTTTTTATTGTCCATCTGTCAAAAGTGCCTAGAGATTTATAGTGTTCATCCCCTCTCCTCCCCCAGGCCATGGGGGCCTTAACCAACTAGGCGGCATGTTTGTGAATGGACGGCCATTGCCGGAGGTGATCCGCCAGCGCATCGTAGACATGGCGCACCAGGGCGTGCGACCCTGCGACATCTCCCGCCAGCTGCGAGTCAGCCACGGATGCGTCAGCAAGATCCTGGGCCGGTGAGCCGCTCTCCGTGTCCGCAGTCGCGAAGGAACATGGCTGCCGCTAAACACACACACAAACTGAACTCGTCGATCCAGTTTATGAAACCTTATATAAAGACAGTGTTTTCCAGTCCGGTCCACAAAGTCCACAAAGACCCACACACAGTTCATTGCTTCCTCCCGGTTCCCTGGTTCCGGGGAGGGAACAAAAACGCAGAATGTCTCTGGGTCGCCGAGGATCAGATTGGGAAACACTATATAAGGATATCAGGCACTCAGCTAGTTTGAATCATTAATTTTCACATAGTTCAACAGAAAAACCCCACACACCCTATATACTGTACGTATATGAAGTGTATATCCAACACTGCTTATTGTTCAAATGATGTTAATCCCATTGCCTTTGAAAGGGCTGTGTTTAAGAACATAAGAAGATAAATTTATAAAGGACAGGAGGCCATTTGGCCCATCAAGCTCATTTGGGGAGAATTCAACTAATAATTTGAAGTTATTGAAATCTTATCTGGCTCTCATTTAATGAAACTCAAGGTTTTAGCACTACACTAACGGGAAGACTATTCCATAGTCTAACCACATTTAATTTATTTCAGACGATTAAACTCAGAATTTACACTTGTCTCTTCGATAATATAGATGCACCAGGTGCCATCATGCTTGGTGGAATGGAGGTGAGATCCCTCAAGCTTTTCTTAAGCTCTCCGTTTGACGCCGAGCAAACAGTCCGTTCCGCTTGCTCGCTCCACACCCACTGTGCTCCAACACACGCACGGACGCGCACATGCCGTTCTTTTTCCCTGCTGCCGAGCAGCGCCAGGCTCGCCCCGAAGGTCTGGTCTCATGCTACCTTAGCTGTGAAGCACTCGGGGGCTGTTACCTGCCAGAAACAGAGCCGTTTTAAGCTCAGCCCCCACACTGTAGGGCTGCCTCCTTACAGCAGTGCTTTTTAGTAAATATGATAAAAGCAAAATGGCAGAGGCCTAGCTACACATTCTTCATCATTTATTTTTGATTTTGATGGAGATTTGTTCAGTGGAATATAAAGGTTTCATCTTTTTTTGTTAGCTCTCTACATATAATACGATTTTAAAACTTCCTAAATTTGTGAATTTAAAAAAATCACCATTTTTTGGTTAAAGTGTGCCCAGCAAATGGGCTGGATCTCTTACTTTTTGTTTAACTAATAGCAGCATTTCTGTCTTTTCTTGTACTGTTTATTGACTATGGAATTTTGGTGCTGCACCTTGAGATAAGTTAGCGTTGTAGCTCGATCAACCTTCCATTGCCCTGTGTTACTTTTGTTCACAGTGTCACCACATTTACAATGAACACTCCAGTCTTGTTTTCTGATTGCAAAACAAAAGTAAATAAATGTACCCTAGTTCCTTGTTTGGCCTCATACTTGCTTTGTATGGAAAAAGTAGCTGTATAAAATCATCACTGTTAACATTGCGTAATTGCTGTGTTTGTTTCCAACAGCAGAAATTAGACTGACAGGCAAAAGGTACTTTCCCACCGAAGTCCAGGAGCCAAGATACTGTATCTGTATCTGAATGATCTCAACAGAGAACTTTTATAGTTCCTGGCTACTTTCGTGTGTCACTTTTCCACTGCAAAATAAGAACTGTGACCTGTATGCTAAATAAGCTAAATAAAGGTTATAGGTTATTGTTACATGCCCCACCCTGTAGTTCCTGGTCGAGCGAAAAGTGCATACTCTGGCATGGGTAATAAAAAAAGATTCTGGAATAGCCTCCAAGGAACAATTGGGTTCATCATAGAGTTACTGGAGTGGGAATGCGCCATAAGTTCCTGGTTCCTGAAAAAATGGCCACAATTGGAAAATGCTAAGAATAACACATCACTGTCATTCCTTCCTTTTATAAAGCTCCCTTCCTTCTTCTCTTCTTGCCCTCTTGCACCCCCCCCACCTCTCGGCAGGTACTACGAGACTGGCAGCATTAAGCCTGGCGTGATTGGCGGCTCCAAGCCGAAGGTGGCCACGCCCAAGGTGGTGGAGAAGATTGCCGAGTACAAGCGGCAGAATCCTACCATGTTCGCGTGGGAGATCCGGGACCGGCTGCTGGCCGAGGGCGTGTGCGACACCGACACCGTGCCCAGCGTCAGCTCCATCAACAGGTACTTTGGATGTCCGGTTGGCGATGTGGTAGAAGTCTGCAAAATGCCAAAAAAGGGGTCAGTTGTAGGTTTTATATTGATCCTCCTGCCTCCCGCCCATGCAGGATCATTAGGACAAAGGTGCAACAGCCATTTAACCTCCCTCTGGACACCAAAGGGCCGAATACCGGACACACGCTCAGTGAGTCCCCTTCTTTGCGCTGCTCATTAGTCAGTTGTCCCTGACTCTACAGCTGATTGGTAGAACTGGTAGATTCTTGATTGGCTGCTTATGGGATCCATTGTCCAATGGGAGAGCAGACCCAATTGGAACAGTACAAGGTCCTTTACTGAATGCAGTTGTAAGAAAGTAGACGGTGATGATAGTAATGGTGAACCACCCCCCTCCCAGTACCCAGCTCGGCCGTCACTCCTCCGGAGTCGCCTCACTCAGATTCCCTGGGCTCCACCTACTCCATCAGTGGACTGCTTGGCATCCCACAGTCCAGCATTGAGGGCAAGAGGAGCCACGATGACAGTAAGGACTTTCAGATTCATTTATCCCTCTATGATGTCCATATACCTGGACAGTTATTCTACTTCACCATTTTTCCCGGTGAACGTTTCGGTCACGAGCCAGAGTTTTAACCACTACTCCCCCTGCTGGCAAAGTTCTGTGTTTTTTCCCTTTATTGAACACACAAAGCTCAGAATAAATCCTATAATACATTCTCCCCTTTTGTCCTCGCCCCATCGCTCACCGTCTCCCTCTGTAGGTGACCAGGAGAGCTGCAGGCACAGCGTGGACTCCCAGAGCAGCGGGGGAGGACCACGCAAGCAGCTTCGGCCCGAGCACTTCAGCGCCCAGCATCTGGACTGCGGCTTCGAGCGGCACCACTACCCGGCCGATACCTTCGTCAGTCCTGGCGCCGGCAAGACCGAGCAGGTGCCCCTGAACTCCAAGGCTTAGCATCCCTCCAGCCCTGTGTTTGTGTGGGCACCTGCATGTGATATCTGTGTGTAGCCATGGCAACACAGATTACACAGCCTGGTGTCATGGCATAGTGATACCTCTCCTTGTATGTCAGTGTGTCATAGCCTGTGCCTTATCTACGATTTCCTTAGGCACTTTAGTGTGTGTGTCTATCTATCTATCTATCTATCTATCTATCTATCTATCTATCTATCTAATCTGTTTGCCTCTCTATCTCTCTCTGTCTCTGTCTTTTGTTCTTTCTGTCTCTCTCTGTCTGTCTGTCTGTCTCTCTCTCTTCCTCGCTCTCTCCGTCTGTCTATCTGTCACAGCCATTTCCCACTTCTAGGCACAGTCACCATCAAAGATCCTTGCACAGGCACTTCATCCCCTCCCTGTCCCTGCACAGCCTTGCGCTGCGTCCTTGCGAAGGTCCGTGAACCAACAGCAGCACTCATTCTTACTCAGCCCAGCCGGGCTGGAGGGGCTGTCCTCCTGCACCTGAGACCCCATGTGAATGCAGATGGGGACCCGGAGTCTGTAGAGCAGGGGGCGGCACACGCTCGCTTTGGTTACAGAGCTGTGCAGTGGGCAGCCGCTGCAGAGGCTCAGAGGGCAACACTGTCACCTGGCAGCTCCAGGGCTCTGGGCTTGATTGTCCACCCCGGCTGTGTGTGTGGAGCATCCATATTCTCCCTGAGGCTGTGTGGCTTTCCTTTGGGTACTCCAGGTTCCTCCCACAGTCCAAAAATATACTGGCACCCTGTCCAGGGTGTCTCCTGCCTTGTGTCCTGGGAATGGCTCCAGGCGCACTGTGATCTGGTGCTGGATAAGCGGTTACAGAAACTGGATGGAACAATGTATGGGCTCGTGTCTGTCCCATTTTTCTAATTTCCCTCCGTGGACCAATAAATACCATGTCATCTCATCAGGATTTGGCAGATTTTAAGATTGTGGTTGAATGATTAGTCTAGGCACCATCCATGAAGTAGGAACAACCTTTTTTAGGCATGTCTGCTTGGTGTGTATTCACACTTGTTCTCTCTCTCCACCTTAAAGACTCTATATCCGCTTTCACTCATCAACGGAGGCCTGGAGGATAGCAAGGCCGTGCGGTCAGCATCGAGCACCTCCATTGGCCGGAACCTGACCGCGCACCAGGGCTACGCAGTGGTGGCAGGTATGAGACCGAAGACAGGGGGGGCAGCCAATGTGACAATTACTCTAGTCTCTGGAACAGCTACATAAGGTTTGGTAGACTGCTTCTCAGTATTGAGACCATGATGAACCTAGCAGCGGACAATATGTTGAATTATACATTTCTGCTTATTCTGTTTACACTGAAAAATTAAATCTTTTTTATTTTATACATGCCTCGAACTAATTTGTTTTCCTTATATAATATAGATATACAGCCCTTCCCCGAGTTACAATGGGCTTACGTTCCGACAAACCTATCATAAGGGGAAAATATTGTAAGGCAAAAATGAATTTGAATATAGCACACCTAAGCTAGCAAACGTTATAGCCTAGCCTAGCCTACATTAAACATGCTTAGAACATTTACGTTAGCCTACAGTTAGGCAAAATCTTTAACATAAAGCCAATTTTATAATAAAGTTTTGAATATCTTATGTAATTTATTGAATAATGTACTGAAAGTAAAGAACCATTTACCCATCTTGAAGCTGAAATATCTTTAACATGGACCTTCGTAACCCAGGGAGCGTCTGTATATCATTGTGATTTTTTTTTTGCATATTTCAGCATTGAAACATTTCTTGCTCTTCAATTCATTCATTATTCTTAAATCTATTTATTGCATTCTCCACCCCGGCCACTTCTCTGTCACTTTAGACACCATGCAGCCCCTCCCCCTCTGTCTGAAACAGGAAATGTCCCCAGAAGTTACCAGCTCCAGTCCCTCCCCAAGCATCGCACCCAGCTCCGCCTTTCTGGAGCTGCAGCCAATCACGGCTGCCGTCTCTGTCAGTAGCAGCTGTGCTGGCTCCACCCATTTCTCTCATGCCTTCAACTCATTCACTCATCATGCACCTGTATATGGGCAGTTCAACAGCCAGTCACTCATAGCAGGTAACCAGTCATTGGCCCTTAGCCGCTAACCAGTCCCTGCCAGTTCATGAAATGCAGAGCACATGCCGTATCCCCCTACTCCGTCAAAATCTTCATGAACTCTCCAGTCGTAAAGTTTATTGCTTCACTTTTCAGTTATTGGTCTCGTGATTCATTAATCGCACTTCAGAACCAGAAAAAAAGGGATGAAATCGACTCATTTAATTTGAAATAAAAAATGGCAGAACTGGCAGAAACTTTAGCGGAAAATCCCATCATCTATACTTCATGGCACATCGACTGTGAAAATTCGATAAGCTAGGTTTTTTTTAGCGTTTAACCATATAGGCGTTTGCTCAGTCTGAGCCGCGATCAAATTACAAGCAGCACTCATGAAAGCTACGGTCCCGTAGATCGGAGCCGTTCCCGTTCGGAGCACGCTCACGGCTGCTATCTGCTCACGGCAGGTCGGGACATGATGAGCTCCACGCTCCCAGGATATCCTCCACACATCCCCTCCAGCAGTCAGGCCGGCTACGCCTCCTCCGCCATCACAGGCATGGTGTCAGGTGAGGGCTCCGCCTACCAGCTTCACATGCAGTCAGACATGAAACGCTCCAGCCTTTTCACCACCTAGCAGGTGCTTTTCTCTGAAGCAGCACAGCCCTTAACTGCTTTTTAAAGAATAATAAGTGTTTCTACACCTCCTCGCCATAGATCGACTGCCCCTCTGATATTTTTAAAATCTGAATCTGTGCATCAAGTACAGAAGGTCACATTTACTACAGTGAATATGTACTGTGTCAATGAATCACAGTCACTATTGCGCAACATCTTTATGAAGCTGTAGATGGAGTGGAGTCAGGTGACCCAAAGGTTGAAAGTTCAAGTTTAATGAGGGGGGTCTGCGTCAGTACAGTATTAACCATAGGTCCTTCATCAAATGAAATTTCCATCAATTTTAACTCGGCATTTGAGTATTGAGTATTGGCATTTGAGTATTCTAATACCAGGAATCAACCTGCCCTCCATGACTCCTGTAGCAGTATGGAATTTTCTGTGTAGACCTCAGCATGACCCACCTGCTTACAGTGATGGGATGGGAGCAAAGATATGGAAAGACGGATCTATACTGTCAGTCGAATAGCACTACAGAGGAACCAAGTGCGGATATTAAGCGAGAAGAGAAGGAACGGCAGCGATGTGAAGGGAACACATGATCCGGGAGAGAAAGAGCCGGGAGGGAGGCGTGTGATTAACGGCGGGCGGGAGGTGGGGGGGTTAATGAGTAGCCTGCTCAGCTGGTGAACTGAGGCTCCGATGCAGG
>JAABNX020000130.1:3557282-3570346 GCA_015163995.2 Mormyrus lacerda | reverse complement strand
TATATAATCGCCTCAATTGATTTATTATATCTTTTCGGTTTTAATTAAAATTTCGAGGCGTGTGCATTCGTTCGTTTGTTAATTGTATTACTTAGAGAGTTTTGCGTGGTGCCTTTAGGCGGTATAAACGCCTAGCTGGAGTGGTGCCCTTTCCTAATTGTTGCAGGGTACGGGAAAAGGGTGCTTCATAATTGGAGGCACCGCTGGGATCTTAGTCGATCACATGTTGTTGTTTTGTGCTCCCGCACTTAATTGCTTGCTGTAGTGTTGTCCTGCACTTTTTTAAGTTTAAGGTGTTAAGAAACGTAAACTCCCAGTGATCGTCTCATTCGCTAATGGTGGTCGTCTCCGATGACGTCGAGGTGGATGAGATTGAGCAGACAATGCAGACCGTGAAGTGTTTGGGTCGAATGCGTGTAGAATGTCGTTTAAAAGGCAGCTTAATGGATTTTTGGTACTTTGTGAGTGCTGAGGCACACTGCCAACCGAGGTGTTGCCCTTGTCTGGAGGACATCCATAGCCAATTATAAACGTAAGTTGGAAAACCGAGAAGCATTTTACAGTAAACTACAGGCGATGTTTGATTCGTCTTCCCCAAACAGTGGCTCCGCTGAGTCCATTCGTGCTGTTAGGGAGTTATTGCAAAAAAAAAAAAACGCTAATCTCTCTAATGATAGTGGAGGGCATAAACGCTTGCGTACCTTTTCTGGAATCTTACCTACTCCACTGGGCAAAGAGCAATATGAGTTGGATGGAGCAAGCTAGTATGTGTGGAATGTTACTTTACCGATAGGGAAAGGCACAGGAGAATTGAGAGTTTACGGGGGCCGGAAATGGTGAACGCTGCACGAATGGAGAATCCAAATGCTTGCCCTGCGGATTTTTTACAGGCCCTTCAACATGCGTTCGATAGCGCTGAGTCAGGCGATGACTTGCATCAAGCGGAAAGCAAAATACATCAGCGCAAGGGTAGTACAGAGAAGGGGTATCGCTGTAAGCATGAAAGATAGCATTCGTCTTGAACAACTTTTTAGAGGCGCTTTCAGAGCTGATGTTGCTCTAGTTTAGCATTAGAGACAGGAGGGGTAAGCCCCCTACTTTCCTCCAGCTGCTAAGTGAAATTCAATCTGAGGAAGAATATGCCGCTTTCCAGTCTAGGTTAACTGCATCATTAAGTAGAACCTCTATTAGCGTAAGAACTGGAAGTGGGGCGTCATTTATTCAGAGGTTAAAGTCCGTATTAAAAAAATTTAAATCAGTTTTCAGCTCTCGGGTTAAAACCTCAAGTCACACAGGAAGATAATCTACTAATACTTATAGTGCACAGGCAGGTACCCTGAGCAAGGTACCGTCCCCAAACACTGCTCCCCAGGCGCTGAATTAGCTGCCCCCTGCTGTGTCACGAAAGTCACATATGGGTTAAATGCAGAGGACACATTTCGATGTTGTGCACTGTGTGCTGTGGTGTGTTAACAATGACCACTGATCTCTAAATTCTAATTCAGGTTACTGCTTTAAGAAAGCAGGTAACGAGGCAGCAGCAGGAGCTGCTTAATAAAGGGAGAGCATCTGAGGCTGCAACAGTTGCAACCCATACACAAACTTCCCAATTAACAGCCATAGTGGCCATTTCAGTTTTGGTATTATTTTGTCCTGGTCCACATTGTCCAGACCAGACACGTGGTCCTTGGCACTAATGCCTGCCTGTTTAATCGCTTGGCTCTATTGTGCACGGAGGTAGCAAGCGTGGACATTTCACAATGTGTTGATATAAGTCAGTAGCGGTAGAAACATTTACTGTCCTGTGATGTTACGATTTGCTGCCACTGGCAGATCCGGATATGACGTTTACCTGCCACCAAAATATGCCTCTCGACCACTGGTAGGACAGGAAGTTGCCGTTATCTGCCACTGGCATATGCCGATTAAAAGTGGAATATGCCACTATAATACGACGATTTTATAACACGGAGCTGTTTTGGCTACGTACGACGATATAATAAGAATATGCCAGTGGCATGTGCCGATTGTAGATGGAATATGACAGTGGCACATGATGCCTTGGAGTGGAATATGCCACTGGAATACAATGATTTTACAATAATGAACTGTTTTGCCTACATATGGCTATATAATGAGAATATGCCAGTGACATGTCGATTTAGAGTGGTTGCTAAATTCTTGGTTCTTGTGTCTATTGTTGCCATGTTGTAACCAAAGAAATATGCTCAGGAGAATAATGCGTTTTATTTACACTGTAAATAAACATAAACAAAATATCACACAGGAACAACAATTCTTTCACTATAAAAATTAGAAATAAAATAAGTAAATGATTCTTAAAATTATTAAAGGTTAGCGATGTATAAACAAATGACATGGCAATTTTAAAATATTATTAATAACAAAAACAGGTTGTGCAATAAAAATAAATATGTCAATTGCTCATTAAAAATTTTTTGAAAACAAAATACAAAAAAAATTTAAGACAGGATTTTGTCTACACATGGCTATATAAGTAGAATATGCCACTGGCATATGCCGATTGTAGGTGGAATTTGCAAGACAGAAAATTAAATCAGGATCCTTTTTATTTTTACTTAAGTTCAAGGCCTGAGGCAAGCATCATTTCTGCAGCATAACGTGAGACTCCCTCCTTCTTCTGGACTATCATGATGGTTACCTTAAAAGAACAGTAATACCAATATTAGAATATA
This sequence comes from Mormyrus lacerda, assembly GCA_015163995.2. NCBI lineage: Eukaryota > Metazoa > Chordata > Actinopteri > Osteoglossiformes > Mormyridae > Mormyrus > Mormyrus lacerda. The sequence goes on along the minus strand of JAABNX020000130.1, from coordinate 3,567,629 downwards.
TTAACATTAGAGTAATTTTAGGTACTTTTAAATGCATTGCATAACACTTTATACATTTCAACAAAGCAGCTTTAGAGCAATCCAGTCCAGAACACCCAGGCGAACAGTGGCAAAAAAAAATCCTTTTTATGTAAGAAACCTTGAGACAAACCAAGACTAGGGAAGAGGAGCCTTTTGGTACAATACCTTGCTAGTTGTACAGTAAGATTCAGACCAGCAACCTTTCGGGCTCAAGCTTGAATCCCTAAACACTAGGCTACCCCTAAAGTTTCATCATTGTGTGGCCATATACAAAATACATTTTGATATTCTTTTTGTTACTACTGACCACATTTGAGTTAAAATTCCAAACTAAAATATTATCAGAACATTTTAATTTTTCCAGAAAATGGCATCTGAACAAAATAACCAAAAACCAAGGTTGTTAGACCTATAATAATGCAAACTGTATTGCAAACTGCATAATTTGCCGTAATTTATATTACTTTTAATCATATGTTGAATGTATTCAACCAGTTTTACTGAGTTAACACTGTATTTTCTGCTATGTACATGCCGTGCTATCTGCTAATTAGATACGACTTGATAGAACAGGAAATGTTGTTAGTTGAAACAGTGCCTACGTCTTCGTTTCCTGCTGGTGTGCTGTTGCAATCCCTGGTGGTCTCTGGGAGTGCAGTGGACGCTGTTAATTTCCGAGTGATGGTACAAAACGAATCAACAAGGCCGAAGATGATACCGGTTTGGGCTGTGATAGGGGATCTATATTGTGGTGATCGCTTCTGTTCCCACTAACTGTGACATACCTGACGGCATTGATCTAGCGCTTTTTAACTTTGACTCTCCTAAGGAGTAGGAAGCTAGACCGTCAGAAGCTGGCACAGAGAAGCAAGGTGTTGTCTTTGCATGAGTGGAATGTGGGGTTTGCAAAATGGGTGGAGCATAGTATTAGACTTTCTCATCCTAAGCCTTTCCATGAACATTCGAGACATATTGCACCTGCGGACACTGAGGATGTACAAAGGCACCTTCAAGAACTGTTGGCATCTGGAATCATTAAAGAGTCTCGGAGTACATATGCTTCACCAATCGTGGTGGATAGAATGAAGAATGATTCTGTGAGAATGTATACTGATTACTGTATACTAGGGCGGCATGATTCATATTGCGATTATTGTGGAAAATATTGCCATCTGCGATTGCAATATAGTAAACGTGTGGTATCCTGAATCTACCAGGTCCAAAGGCCGGAGTCGAGGGAGCGGTTGACCAATGGGCGTAGGTGAGTTTATCTTGTGGTATTTCCACCATTTCAGCAGATCTTCTCCATGGTCTACACACGGCATGTACATATAAATGTTGACTTCAACAGTCACTGCTTCTCTAAACTGTACTATGGGATCAAACATGGATGAGGCTGATGTTGGCATTGTGTGCAAGCTATTCTTGATGGCCACTGTTTTCTTCTTAACTTTAGCTGCTGGTGGATTTTCCCCATCCAGGCTATCCTTCTGCAGTGCTTTGTGCTAGAGGCTTTGTCTAAATGTGGTTTCATGTACCATCAGTTCAAAGAGAACTTGTTCCTTTATGGTCTGGGTTTCTTCTGCACAGATGTATTGTGTTCAGAACCTTGGGTCTAGTAATGTTGTCATGTTCAGCAGGTCCTGCATGTCATGTTGTGGTAGTACAGAAGTTTTACTTTCAATGATTAGGTTGGGTCGGTGTCCTCTTCCCTTTCAGCCAGTACTGAGGTGTTCAGAAGATGCAGAATAGGCTTCAGGCAAGATACATTCACATTCAAACATTCACCTGACAGGGCATCTGTAAAGTCCTGGAGTAGGCTGAGGGCCTTGTTCAGATTCCAGGACCTCTAGGTCCTGCCATGAGGGTAGTAGGTGTTGCACTTTGTGGTCTGTAGAAAGAACCTTAGTCAGTGCAATTTGTTGTTCTAAAACTCTTGGTGGTATTTTCTGCGTGGAACAGCATCATGTTGGGCAGTCTATCACCATGGTGTGCTCTGGAAGGCTAGCTGTCTCTGTGCATCCTTCAAGGCCACTCTTTTTTCTTTTTTTTCTAGCTGTGGGAGAAGTGGCTACAGCTTAAAAGAAAAAAGAACCCGACAGAATTCGGCCCGAGCCCGACAAGTACATATTGATTGACAGCTTTTAAAAGCCCGAACCCGTTTACAGCTCGACATTATTCAAATGTGTGCACGCACACAGCTCACGTGCTCACGTGTCAAGAATGAGTCATCGATACATTTTTTTAAACATTTATTCCAGAGGCTAGTCTCCATTTCACCTCCTCAGCATCCATTTTCGCATCTCTCGCGCTAATCGAAGTGCATCACCTGACCACTCATTTACTGCGCAAGCCCGAGCCCGTTTAAAATGATAGAAATCAAGCAGAGATCTTCAGCTCTAGAAGTGGCCCACAATCATCCTGCATATCCCAGTAGCGTTGAGCATAATATTTTAGTGCATTTACTGTAAATGAGAAGAGAGTGAAAAAAGACCCCCATGAACCATTTTGAAAAACTGGCTCATGAGATAGCATCACTGTTTTCTTAATGTGTGAGACACTACTTTGGATAAGGTGGTGTTTCTGATTTGTGAAATGTTTGTCAAGTGTGTTGTCTAAGTTGTTTTTCTAACCCGTCTAATACAGGTTGTAACAAATGCTACAATACCTAAAGTATATGGCAAGCTGTTTTAACATTTAATCAAGTCACACTCCTATCTGTAATTACTGTAATTTTAGATATACACTATAATTTCTCTTAGTCAAAATTATATTCTTACTAGTCAGAATGACCATTATAGATATCCACAATTGCATTCTTACTAGTAGAAAATGTATTTTAAGATATCTATCTAAAACTTTATTTCTCCTAGTCACAATTCAATTTAAGATATCTTTAAATTTTAAATAGTGTAAGTGGCTGGTTTGACATTTAATTGCTAGACTGGATATGTATTGTAGATATCCGTAATTCAATTTTTCCTAGTCAAAAAGAGCATTTCAGATATACACAACGTCGTTTTTCCTAGGAGAAAGTACGTCACTTTTGCCATTCATGTCTTTTGGGATTTCAGATATCTGCAATTGAATTCTTACTAGGAAAAACTCCCATTTCAGATATCTACAATCCAATTGTTACCAGGGATTTTAGGAAGCCTGGATCGAAAACTGGTTAAGCGAGAGGAAGCGGCGAGTAATTATTAGAGGCACAATGTCACAGTGGGCCTGCATTCATAGTGGGGTACCACAGGGTTCAATTTTAGGAACACTATTGTTCCTAATATACATTAATGATATTGACAGCAATACATACAGTAAACTGGTTAAATTTGCAGACGACACCAAGGTGGGTGGTGTAGCAGATTCTGATCTAGCAGCAGAGAGGCCACAACAGGATCTGGATTTAATTAGTGACTCGGCTGATACTTAGCAGATGAAATTTAACACAGATAAATGTATGGTAATCCATGCAGGGAGCAGAAATATAAAGTACAGACATTTTATGGGTTCCACTGAAATAAAGGTAGCTGATTACGAGAAAGATCTGTGTATATGATGCATACATGTCCCACTCTTGCCAGTGTGGGGAAGCAATAAAAATGGCCAATAGAATGTTGGGTTATATCTCTAGGTGTGTGGAGTTTAAGTCAAGGGAGGTGATCTTACATTTATATAATTCCTTGTTAAGACCCCACCTAGAATATTGTGTGCAGGTTTGGTCACCATACCTTAAGAAGGACATTGTTGCCTTTAGAAAATGTGCAACGGACGGCTACGAGAATGATTCCTGGTCTGAGAGGAATGTCTTACGAGGAGAGGTTAGCTGAGCTGAATCTCTTTAGCCTTGAGCAAAAGAGACTAAGGGGGGACATGATCCAGGTATATAAGATTCTAACGGGTCTGGATGCTGTTCAGCCAGTTGGCTATTTCAGTATTAGTTTAAATACTAGAACTCGTTTCCATAAGTGGAATTTAGCAGGAGAACATTTTAAAACAAATTTGAGGAAGCACTTTTTTTACACAGCGTGTAATTAAAGTATGGAGTAGTCTTCCTGCTAGTGCAGTGGAAGCTAAAACCCTGGGTTCTTCTAAATCAGAGAACATTTTAATAACTCTGAGCTATTAGTTAAGTTCTCCCCAAACGAGCTTGATGGGCCGAATGGCCCCCACTTGTTTAATTTCTTATGTTCTTATGTACAGGTCATAATATTAATTATAGATATCTGAAAGGATACCACCATTTTAGATATCCATAATGTAATTTAGAATATCCAGAAATACATTGTGAATAGTAAAAATGTCATTACAGATAACCACAATTCATATTATGACTAGTAAAAATGCAATTATAGATATCTACAACTAGAATTATACCTAGGAACAATGCAGTTGCAGATATCTACAATGGTATTGTGGATATCTGACGAGTAGATAGGACGCCAGTCAAGTAGGAGTTGAGTGCTGTCAAGTATAGTACAGTGGTTTCAATTTTGCAATACTTCTAAACCATGTCAAAAAGATCAGTTGGTAATTTAAAAAAAAAAAGATTAAAAGCTGTACACGGGGGTCTATGTTGTTGTTGGCAGCTGTCGAAATCCTTTATTTGTTGTGTGCCTTAATGTTCATCCAGAGTAAATGGTTGTATACCTAAGTGTTTTTTTTTTATTATTATTATTATTTTTAGATCTAACTTGTACTCATTTTGAAACTCACCTTGTACATAAATGGGCTCATGAAAAAAACTTAATTTACAGTGTATCCAAGACCAACTAAAGATATTTTTGGAGAATAAAGTCAAAATAAAGTTATATAAAAATATATATTATTTGAAAATGTCAGGTGCGTAAACATCTGTAGTCTTTTCTTACGAGACATGGCATCAGTCAGTCAAACAAGACTAATATGTAAACAGTATTTACTACATATGCAGAAATATCATCTGCATTTATGAGAAATAGAAATTTCCATTGGCTTCCTACATTCTTTGGACCGCATTTTCAAAAAGGACAGCACCCCTATTGCAGGGTTTTTTGGTACATCCCCCTTCAAAACATACATACAAATAATGTAAATGTACAAAAGCATACAAATAAGCTCCAAAACACAGCCCCTCAGAACACCAGCACTGAACAGTCAGTTTCTTTAAAACCATTATCTGCAGATTACAAACGTCAAGGGAGTGCAGCATGTCTGTGTGGCCTGAATTATCGGCACGATGCAGTATGTAGTGTAAACAGACGTTCCATTCAGGGATAACAGTCCCTGGAAGAAATCTGGATGCCACTAAGATTGGGAGTTACTGGTTATGGATTGGTAGAATAGAGAATGTACTGTGATTCCCTATTACTTAATCGAACTCTAAGCTGATCACATGCAGATCCAACTCAAGCTCGTTCGATCTACAGTGACCTGCCTCTTCCCCAGCATCACACTTGCACCAATTCGAGAGAAGGGTCGCATCACATTGGTCTCCTTCCATCAAACCTCAGCATGGGAAGACTACCATAAGGCAAGCTTAAGCTTTTATTTGCCAGCATTTGCAATGCTTACCACTGCATTCTTCTGTGTTACAGAACCAGAAGTTTAGGATAGTACTCATCTTTCCAACTCCAAACCCTGCCCTGAAGAGATCTCTAGAATCCAGAGCTACTGGTTGTAAATGGTGTTCTGCTGACGGGCGTGAATACTTGTAGGGAAAGCTCATTGGCTCAGTTTTCAGCTTAGAAGCAGAACCCTCGATTTATGTAAAGAGTGACCCAGATCTGGAGGATGGCTGTACCATGGACCTCACCAAAACATCATTTCCCCTCAAAATGGAGAGCCACAACCTTGACTACCTGAAACTAAAATATAACCCCGACCCGCTGTCCAGAGACCGGCTCCCAGGAAAGCGACTCTGATGTGATGTCACCATTGTGTCTGACAGCCTTATGAGTGTTAAATCTGGTGAGGAAGAGAGGGGTCATAATGGGGAGTTCGAATCAGTGGAGGAGGCGTATTGAGAACCTGTTGAGTTGTACTGTGGTGAGAGGAGAAGAGATCCAAAGTTTTCTGCCAACAGTCATATTTTTCATGAGTACACGGGCATGGGGGTGGCTGCTGGGGGGTCAGAGGAAGAAGGGGTGCAAAGCAAGCGGGTGCATTTTTGACTCCAGATGTCTGCATCTCCGCTGAGCCTGGGTGCCTCTGAGCCGATTGAAAACCTACAAAGGCTTCTATCACTGCACCCTCTGCAAGAAGACCTTCAGCAAGATCGGCTCACTGAACGTGCATCTGCGGAGCCACGTCGATGAAAAGGTTCCCTGCTGAAACTACTGCGGCAAGCGTTTCAGCTGGGCTGACCTACTCAGGTCCCACAAATGCACCCACAGCGGTGAAAGGCCTTTTAGCTGCAACATGTGCAGCAAGAGCTACGGACACCCCAGGCAGCTTCGGATACACAAGTGAGTTCACACCGGCGAGAGGCCATATTGTTGCCCCCACTGTGGGAAAAGGTTTAGTGAACACAACCAGCTCAAAGTGCACCTCCAAACTCATATGGGTGAGAGAACTTACAACTGGTGTTTGTGGGAAGACCTTCAGAGAGAAGCTCTACAGCTATTCCTACTGTGGCAAGAGCATCAGCTGATCCAGACCTCTGCGGCACAAGCAGGATCACACAAAAGAGAAACTGTATTCCTGCACCTACTGCGTGAAGAACTACAGCGATCACTCCACCCTGAAAATGCATATGAGAATCCACATAGGCGACGAGGCCTTTTTTCAAGATGAAGAGAATATCAGTGACCCTGAGGCTCAGAATCAGCAACCAAACCAGATGGAATAAAACCCTGTTGCGTGTGTATGTGCCTTTGTGTGATGTCTTGTACCTTGAGTCCCTTAGATACTTTATATGTGCTGTAGGTAGGTTATGGCCTTGATCTGATCCACACAGTGCTGTAGTATTGTGAGGTCAAGTGTTTGACATGTGATTAGATATAATTAATGGATGAAACAGGAGGTGGAAACCTCCAATCAGATTGCTGTGTTTGGTGGTGGCCATCCAATGGTCTTAGTGCAGGGGTGGGGAACCTTTTTTTCTATCAAGGGCCATTTCATTTTTATAACATCCTTCAAGGGCCATATTAAATTACTGAACAAACTTCTATAATGTGATGGCTGGAACTGCAGGTCTTTGGTGAGGCAGCTGATGTCAGAGGGTAGTGATGATGATGCTATTCCCTACTGGTTTTCCAGGTTTTGGTCAGTCAGTCTTGAATGCAATAGTCTTTGCAAGAGTCAGTTTTGAAAAGGACTGTTCACAGGAGTAGGTTGTCCCAAACAGAGATGCAAATTTCAGAGCATGTCTCCTGAGTAAGGGAAAATCCTCAGGGTGTATATAGAGTTTATAGAACTGAAGAAGAGGGGTGTTACTGTACCTAGCTTTGAGCTCAGTTTTGCTTTGCAGCTCAGTGATTTCATGTTGCATGTTTTCAGGTACATCAGCTAGTTCCACATTAAATGGCATGCACAGTGTTACCCTTTTCCAGCTGCTCTTGCCACAGCTTTAATTTTGCTTCAAATGATTTCACATTTGAAAACAGAGCTGAGAACCTGGTTGGGACCTTGGAGCTTGATATTCAGCTCTGAGAGGTACTGGGTAATGTCCACGATGAAAGCCAAATCACATAGCCACTTTCTATCATTGAGTTCATGACAGGTTTTCCCTTCATCTCCATGAATTCTTTTACTTCTTCCCTCAGTTTATAAAACCATGTGAGCATATCTGCATGACTTCGCCACCATACCTCACAATGGTAGACCAGATCTCCATACTCTGACCTTGAACTGATGGCTGTTTAGACCTCTGCTTTTGATGAAATTTATGCTGAAAATTGCAGTTGTCATTACATTGTTGAACTTCAGGGAATGCGCACAAAGGCTTTCTTGATGTATGATACAGTGGCATAAAATTAATTCACTTGTATCAAGACTGAGCTGACTCATTTCTTTTTTTTAACCATCTGTGGTAAGGCCACTTGCCAGTTCAAATTTGTTTGAGCATTTGAAAAGTTAAGTTATTATAGCTTTAAACAAATCCTCACCTTTTAGCAGTGCAATGCATGGCTTGCAAACACAGCAATTCCTCATTCATATCAAACTCCCAGTGATCCCTCACAAAAAATGGCTAATTAGGCAGTATTTATGTGTTTCGTCACAGGCTAGAGGAAAAAAAAAAGAATCTCTTGTCACACCCACTATAGCCACAGTGTATTGTGGGTTGAATCGCCATTTTGGGTGTATACAACTCAAGAGCGAGCATTTGCATGTGGCATTATTTTTGATAAGATGGGACACTCGGGACCTAGGTCGCAGCAGTGAGATGGAAGGAGATCACTTTCAACACTCCCTTCATGCGTGTTTGCTCTCGGCATTTTCATAAAGGCAAGTAAGATGTTTTTTGTTTAAGTAGTGGGCCGGATCAAATAGTCTTGTTGGCCAGATGGTGCTGCTGAGATCCATGAATCCAAAGGCGAGGTAGCTGATGTAACAGTAGAAGACATTGTGAGAGAAGTACTCCTCAAATGGAAAGAGTGCCACAGGAGGCAAATAATTGAAAATGATAATGGTCAGGATGATGAGGACCATCTTGAAGGCTTTCTTCTTGACTAGGTGCATCACATCTCGAACTGGTCCGGAGTGCCGAAGGGTGAAGAGAATGGAAAGATTGCAGAACAGCATGACAGCGAAGGTGGCCAGGATCATGACAGTGAAAGCTTCTTCAAATTTAAGATTGTTCCCACACACTTGGCTACTGCATACGCCAGTGTGAGGACCCACACAACAGCGGCACAAACTGACCGGTGCCGGTGGTCCTTCAGTGCTGCAAAGGTAATGGGGTGCACCACCGCCATGTAGCGGTCCAAGCAGATGCAGGAGAGGAAGAGCGGGGATGAGTCTTTGATGCCGTAGAAGAGGCGTAGCACGTACCAGGGGCTGCTGCTCGTCAGATACATAATATTGGCCAATTCCAGTGGCGGGATGAGGCAGAAGAGGGTGTCCAGAACAGCCAGGTGCCAAATAAAGATGTCTGAAGTGGAGGAATCTGTTTTGTTTTTGTGCAAAAGCCACAGAACCATCAAGTTTGCTGGGATTCCCAAGAACATGTTAACAAACTGCAAGTCCAAATAAAAAAGGTGATGGCAGGCATGTGTTCGCACTTCTTAAATATGGTCACTTCCTGGCATTAAACCCTTTACTTATTTGTATAACAGAATTGTTGATGTAGTGAATTTCCATGCTGACCAGCTGTGAGGAAGCTTCCTTGGATAGTTCCTTAGGTAAGGTTAGAAACAGTCTGTTATATAGAGGGGGAGTGGGGGGGAATCAGAATTATTATTCGGTACACTATATTTTGCAGCTGTTAATGACAGATTATCAAATGTACATCTTTAGATCAGATTAATAGAGGAAGTATACTCCCTTGTACAGTACTTTCTCGAGACCCCTGCATGTATGCAAATGCTTCCCGAAAGCTCTTCTGTTAAATACTGGTGAGCAAGGGAATTGGAACTGGGAGGTGAGCAGGGTTTAAATATAGACAAAGCCCAGCTCCACCTCCTAATGTCCAAATTGCACTTTACCAGAGCAAAGCTCTACCTCCTTGTGTCCATATTGCGCCTTGCCAGAGCACAACTCTGGCTCCTTATGTCCAAATAACACCTTGCCAGAGTGTAGCTCTACTGCCTTCAATGTTACCCTTTATTCTTAATGTCCCAAAAATAGTAAAAGATTCAAAGTGAAGTTTAATAACGATCCTCCAGGCAGATACACGGTCCAGTCCCAAGCTCCGGAGATGGCCATCCATCTGCCGCAGCCATGTGTTACGTGAACTTGCTGGTTCAGCCACTAGGGTCCTCTGAGCTGGATTACCTTCAGGGAAATGCGCGACAGTCATAGTACCGTAACTGACACTACCATACAATGCAGGTTATGTGCCTCATTCGTGACTCCTCTAGCAACCGCTCATTCGACACAAAGTCAAGGATTCTCTGAAGAAACCTGGTACCAAAGGAATCAAGTCTTGAATAGTGTCCATGTCTCACAGCTATACAGCAAGACAGGGAGCACCAGGACTCTGAAGACTTGGACCTGTGTCCTCTTGCAAATCGGAAGCACCACACACCCCTTTCCAGGGACCTCATGACCACCCATGCTCTTCCAGTCTGTCTGCTGACTTCATAGGAAGAGTCACCAGAGACATGAATGTCCAGGGCTCGCAAAATCGCTAGCCCGACGTCCCGGGGCTATTGTGTCTTCCAGTCGGGCTACCAAAATGTATCTCCG
>JAABNX020000130.1:3522172-3535344 GCA_015163995.2 Mormyrus lacerda | reverse complement strand
CCCCCCCCTCTACTCCTAGGTACTGGTACACCGAGTAAAGGCACGAACCAGTTCTTTTGTAGACAGCTCACAGCTAATCCAGAGCATGACAGCAAGCCTCAACAAGCACTGCTTTCCTTAGTTACCGTCTCCCCACCCTGCAACACAGGCAGCAATGAGGTAGAGGGCTATTCAGACGCAGAGTTTGATATCCAGTCAGCGATCCGGATGCAAGTTCCACATTCGCAGATTCAATCGACAATGTTTGGGGAAAAAAATCCAGAAAGCTCCCAAAAGAGAAACTTGAATTTGCCGTACATCAAGTACTACAATAAATACAGACTAATGAAGAGAATGAATAAATTTATATTTTCTGTATTCGTAATAATAATTTCTATATGTACTATGATGGCTGTGTCTGTACTGAACATGTACAGACTTCTTTTCTGTGTCACTATTCCCTAAATAATACAGTATAACATCTATTAACAAAGCATAATACCTAATAATAATAATTGAACCTTTATTGTCCCCGTGGGGAATTTTTTTTTACGCCTCCCTCAACTTGCACTTCGTAGAGCAAGCTGTCTGTGAAGGGCAGCCACCTGTTGGGGGCCCAGGGAGCTGGGGGTTAAGGGCCTTGCTCAAGGACCCGCAGACATGCTGAGGCTGAGTTTGAACCTGCAACCCTGTGATTACAGGCACACAGGCTTAGCCCACTGAGCCACATAAGTAATCTAGAGATGATTTAAAGTACCATGGAAGATGTGGGTTGGTTATATACAAATACTTTGCCATTTTACATAAAGAACTTGAGCATCTGTGGATTTTGGTGCCCCAGGGGGGTCTTGGCCCAATCCCAAGTACTGTCGGAGGGACAGTACTGCTTTTTAATCACATATTATTTCCAAGATTGTCTTCTGTGCCCCACCTAGGATTAAAACCCAATAAGTCCTGGCCAGAGTTCCCACTTCTCATTTTTCCACTCACTTGTTTCATGTTTTTGCCCCATCTCCATAATCCCACGATAAATTTCTTGCCATCCTCCCACAATCCCCCATGCTGTGTCAATATTACCCAATCAGGACATAACCCCAGTGCTACATGTGGCTCGGAAAAGCTCCGAAAAACAGAAACAGGCTCCCAGAGACGAGTTACTATAGGATTACTGCTCTCTGCTGCCACACCTCAATCGCCAACAAGATGTAATCTGCTATAATCCGCAGTATGTGCAGAGATTACGCCACTGTGCTCCCCAGTCTCACCCAAATGGTGCAAATAATCAGGGTTTCTGGCCAGTAGGGTCAGATTGAGGACCACAGGTCATTTTGACTGAGGGTTAGTAACAGTAGTCATTTGATATATAGGAGCCAATATCGTTTTAAATCAAACTCACAATCCAGTGGATATTAGCACTGAGGCTAGACATTCTTATACATACATATAAGACTACAAATGCTATATATAAACCGTTTAGTTCTTCTCCTGCCGGAGTTTTGTTTTTTTTTTTGCCGAGAATCAGCACAATATTTGCATGTTCTATAAATCTAAGCTATCAATGCAAATCAACCCACCCTGTGGTTAAACAGTGTGTCCTGTGCCACTAGGCTAATATTATATTTACTACCAGTGCCATTTAATCCTGCCATTTTCCACCATCAAGTGAGATTTAAGATGCAACATGATGATTCTATGAGTAGCACTGTCACCTCACGCCTCCAGGGTTAAATGGATTTTGCATCCCAGCCCTACTCTGTGTGTGTGGAATTGCATTATTCATCTGGTTTCCTCCCACAGGGCAAAATCGTGTGGTCGGGTGAACCTGGGCTAATTAACCGGACCTCCCATGGCCGCATGGTCAATAGAGATGGGTGGGACCTCCAGCAGAGTCCTGGGTTATGCCAAAGCGCAGTAATTGTTGTGATAATGCGGCACGCCGTTTGCATGCATGTCGGTATCTGCTTCACACCATCCCAAATCCTCCGGGGTGATCAGTCAACAAACGTGCCGCGACTCATCGAAGCGCGCCTCAGCCCTGATTCACCGATTAGCAGCGTGTATTTACGAGGAAAAAGAATAAAGACCCAGCCCTACATACCAGCAGGAGGGTGCCAGGAGGAGTGGACTCGAACCGTTATTTGCCTAACCTGTAAACTACAGCCACCTCGGCGGTACAGCTGCATGCATACATGGAAGACATCTGAGTCCAGTGCCCGTCCCCCTTTGGACATGTGGCACCGACAAAGCTTTCGGGATAATTCAAATCCCCCCCACCAACCACAATCCAGAGTTAGTGCACTTGGGGGATGCCATGTCCCCTTCAACACTGAACTACCAGCAACCTTCATTTTTGGCATGCATTATCAGATTGCGATGGCGTAAAATGAGTTAATAAATTAAAGAAATGAATTTTACATAATGTACGACCAATATACCTCAAATCTGGTGAGGTACCTCGGATATAATTAGCTGTAATTAAAAAGCAAGATGCTCGCTCAGCACAAAACTTACTTCCTTTGTGGATCTGTGGTGACTCCAGTGCCAATGACTCTATCGATCGGACCTGGCTCCGGGTTGGACCTTGCTGCGGCTGTTTTCCATTTCTGACCGAATCGGCTGCATGCGGACCGTTTTCGGGTGCAACCGGGATCCGCTCCAAACTTCTACCCGTCCTGTCGTACCCGGCGTTGCTGTACCGGGCTGGGACGTTTGGGGCCGTAGTGGGTCCCCACTCTCCTTGGCTGGCAGGGTTTGAGTCCTCCTGTCTGGCCCGGTTTTGCTGCGTATTTACCGCATTGCTGGGTCCCAGTGGGCGCACGTTATGCTCCACGATACGGGCACCGGGGGCGCAGCCCTGTGATTTCACCCCAGGCGTTTGCCGTGGTTGTGGAGGACCTTGCTTCTGGCCGGTGGAATGCAAGTGTGGCTGCCGCTGGGGAACCCCGGACCGGGGCTTTAAGTGTCCGTTGTCGGGGTTGAGCATCGAGTACCGAAGTCCTGCCACGAAGCGCTCAAACGTCAAGTAACCGTGCGGTGGGGCGACCCGCCGTAGGCACTCCAGCACCCCTCCCGGCAAATCCTGCGTATCGGCTCCCTGCCACCGGCTCTCGATCTCGGATATATGCACATACCCCTTATTCCCATCATCCAGGATATCAAACAGCGTCCGCAGACTGTGCAGGAAAGCCTTGGGCAGGCCGTCGGTGGAAAAATCCGCTTCAGTTGGCTTCATTTTCCTGTCCCTGTGGTTGCGCGCACTTTGAATAGTCTCTCTCCCAGCTTCAGGTTTATTGCAGATAGCTATAGAGCAATTCACTTTGCAGTCGCGATCAGCAGCAATCAAAGCCATGAAGGGTATGGTATATCTTATAACTAGATGTCGTGTTGAGTGCCCTAAAATGATCCAAATGCCGATGATTATACAAATTAAACAAAGAACTTTTTATTTTCAAAAAGTTTACCTCATACCCTACCACAAAGGTAAATACATGCCTGTCACTCCTTCCAGTTCTTCTATTTCTTTTTCTAAGTGGGATGGTTCGATTTTTTTTTAACAGGACCGCCTTCAAACGTCACAAAGCATTTTTCCCCAACTGCAGCCCTATCATTGGCTGCGCTGCCGATTGCCGGACATTGATTGGTTGAAACGCAAAGCAAACCCAAGTTTAAGTTTCGGCTTTTGTCTGTTTGAACGCGCAGCCACATTGCCCGGTATCAATTATCACACCGATAGGAAAGGGTGTTGTGGCTAAAGCCATAAAAAGTAATGCCAGCCGTCCTCTTTTTCAAGTTTATATTGTAAACACATGTGCGAAGCGTAGACAATAGTAGGCCGTTAAGGAAAAGAGATTAATTGTATTGCAGATTAATGACGGTAAATTACGTGTGAAAGAGTCAGAGCTTTAATAATTATATATCACACTCGATTTCAAATAAAGAATTCTCACGGTGTAAGGTGAGGTGGGGTATTTTTAAACACAACGAGAATTAGGCAAGAGATGTAGAGGGGTATTGTGGTGGAAGCATACTGCTTAACCGGTTTGGTGAGCTATTTTTTTTAATCTAGTACATGCTTTTGCCGAAAGATATGCAGAATAGCTAAAGCAGGGTCAGACAGTCCCTGGAGCATTTGGGGGTTAAGGGCCTTTCTGAAGAGCCAGACTGAAATTACTCTGCCAATCATGGGATTTAAACCAGCAAGCATCTAATTACAGGCACAGAGCCATAACCAACCAAACCACAGGCTGACCCAGTGTGAGTCAGTGCACTGATACGGCATGGTACTAGTTCAACAGAGTACCCAGGTTATCGTAGTGTTCCCAACAGGATATCCGATAGTTCCCTGTTTCAGCTGGCACCATGGAAAGTATGCCATTATGCGATCTCCTAGTAGGTAAACAAATTCACTCACTTCTCGGAATATGCTGATTACGCTACATTAAGAATAGCGTTCTTACAATAATAACACGGAAACTTGTTTTGTTGTACTGGCGACCTATTAAAATGTCCATTTATTACATTTAAAGTGAACAGGCACAGTTTGAATTCTTAGTGTCCCTGGATTAGTAAAACATAATGGCTGAATCATTGCCCTCATGTCAGCTGCACGAGGTCATAAGAGACGAATGCAGTGAAGAGTGGACCAGGCAGCATGTCAATAGAAACATCAATAGTGGGAAAGCTTTAACCCTGACCTGCATGTCCAGAGATTGAACCCATAGTTTTTATTAATGAGGCAATATTTTACCTTCATTTATATAGCTGACATTTTGAATGAGTGAATTAATGTTATGCTTCTCAAGACACCCAAAGCACTTTTCAGAATCAGTAGGGAGCCACTTCAACCACCACTCTGCAACAACCATCTGGATGATGCGACGGCAGCCATTCTGCACTATCGCCTTCACCGCACAGTAGCTAAGATGGAGAAGGTTCAGGAGAGTATTCACCAATTACATGGTCAGATTGTGAAGGGGCCACAGTGGGCAATTTAAGACAGGACATTGGGGTACCTCCCCTACTCTTTCAAAAGATGGTCAGTGATTTTAGGACTTTAGAGAGTCAGAAGCACAGTATTACATCTCACCATAGGATGGCACCATATTTAAAGCACAGTGTCTCCATCACCACACACTGAGACATTGGGACTCCCTTGTTGGCCACACCAACGGCTTTCTTAGTTGGTCTCCCAACCAAGTACTGACCAGGACAAAAGTTGTTGTCAAAAGTTCGGATAGACTATTTAGTTTGACCTGCAGGTGATATAGCAGCTGACACTTAGCCCATGCATCATACAAGTGGGGATCTGAGAGCAGGGACAGCCTCTGTGCAGCACCTGCGGTTAAGAGCCATACTCAAGGGCATGATGGTGACATTACACTGTTAACCACCGGGCTGGAACCAGCATCCTTCTGAGCATTGGTACAGAGTCCTCACCCACAGAACCAAAGACTATCCACCGTGAGCTGAAGCATGACATACCCAGACAAAAAAAGCACCATGCTGGCTTTCGAAGCAGATTGGTGACCAGCTAGGTTTGCAGTGTGAAGGAGAAGGTCATTGCTATAGTACTCTAATGAAACAAGCTCTACCCACTAACTAACCGTTTACACCAAAAAATACACAGCATAGAATATGTTTAGCAGTTCCTTGAACCCCCAAGCAAATGCAACACTTGGTTTTACATTTTTTGAACTCTTTAGCTGATGTGTTAGACAGAGGGGGATATAGCTGTGGATTTACATTTAGGGGTCAGTCGGCTGATCTTTCCAACAAACTTAGGTGATGCATGTATGGCTGCATTGCTCAATATGAGCTACACCCTCACTACCGAATGGACTCAGAGTGTTTGCAAGACCCTGCTGTTTCACCATGCTCCCTCCACGTCTCCCTCTATCTGTCTCTCTTGTTCTTGCATGTGCTCACACTCCATAGACCTCAGCAATAATGCAGGTATTGCTCTTTCAGATAGACACAGGTGTCCTCAGTTGTTTACCAACACGTCTCAATGCCAGCGTTTCCCAATCCAGTCCTAGGGGACCTCCAGAGAGTCCACATTTTTGCTCCCTCCAAAACAGTCCACAATTTTGCTCCCTCCTGGGAACTGAGAGGGAGCAAAAACGTCAAATTTCTAGGGGTCTTCAAGGACCAGTTTGAGAAACACTGTTCTATGCTCCAGTCATTCCTTCTCCCATCCCAGGCAGTCACATGCACACGCTCAGACTCCCCTGACCCTATTCCCCAAACGTCACATCACCCACCAAAGCACTGCTGTCTCTCCGGTTTGATATATCACTGTGCATGTGACCAGTGGATTGAAAGCTGAGCTGTTGCATTAACCTTCGTAAGGCTTCTAATCACAGCTGAGTTTGCCCGGGACATGGAATGGGACACGGACTAAGGCCAGGGATGACATTGAAATAATTGGTCCAGTAATGCAAATGTTCTTTCCATATCCACATTATCACTTTGTCTAACTAAAGAATTTAAAGGTACATTAACAACCTACCACTAAAAGATTTCCAAAAAAACATCTATTAAAACACCAAGTACAACAAATAAACATATTTAATGCACACATCAAACCATCCAGCCATGTGATAGCCTGTCATAAAGATTTCCAGAGAGCTGAGAGAAAAAACTGCATGACATGCAGTGACAGTGGACCAAGGCTTACAGCAAAGCAACACTTGATATTATTGTTATTATCATGTTGTACATCTGCTGTTTCCATGTCGCTCCTTTAGATTTCAGTGAATTAACATCTTAATCATAAGTTATGTGAAGGCACTCATTTCTCCTATTATTTTTGCGCATCTTATGCTTTTATTATAGTTTATTATTATTCATTTTTTATTGTACTGTGTCCTAGACACGTTGTCACTGTTCTGTCACACTGATGGTCAGTGAGTTATTACTCACGCAACTGAATTTTTGCAGTAGTCCTGGATGGCACATGTTTGCATGTGCAATAGACAATACACTTTACCTCCATCAGTTATTCAGCAACCCTGTATTTAAACATAAACCCACATACCTAAATGCATGCTATCACTGCATATAATCTCTTTATGTGTTTTATCCATCCATCCATCCATTACCTACCGCTTGCCCGGGGTTCACATCGTGGGGGCAGCAGCTTCAAGAGAGATACCCAGACTTCCCTCTCCCCAGCTACCTCTACCAGCTCCTCGGGGAGGACACCTGCACTCCCTGTAGGACATGCATGAAAAACCTCCCCGGGTAGTCACCCAGGAGGCATCCACACCAGATGTCCAAACCACCTCAACTGGCTCCTTTTGACATGAAGAAGCAGCGGTTCTACTCTGAGGCCCTCCCGGATATCCGAACTTCTCACCCTATCTCTAAGAGAGAGCAAAGACACCCTGCGGAGAAACCTCATTTCGGCTGCTTGTACTCGTGATCTCATTCTTTCGGTCATTACCCATAGCTCATGACCATAGGTGAGGGTAGGGACGAAGATGGACCAATAGATTGAGAACTTTGTTTTCAGGCTCAGTTCTTTCTTAGCCACGACAAACCGGTTAAAACTATAGACGCCGCTTCAATTCGTCTGTCCAGCTCCCGATCTCACCTACCCTCACTCGTGAACAAGACCCCAAGATACTTGAACTCCTCCACTTGAGGCAGTACCTCTTCCCTGACCTGAAGAGGACAATCCACCCGTTTCTGGCTGAGAACCATGGTCTCAGACTTGGAGGTGCTAATCCTCATCCCTGCCGCTTCACACTCGGCCGTGAACCGCCCCAGAGCACACTGGAGATCCCCAGCAGATGAAGCCAACAGGACGACATCCACAATGCACCGAACCCCTGATATTCCCCTTGCGGGTGGTGGGCCCACCCGGGGACAATCCTGTGTGCCTCTTTCGGGCTATGCCCGGCGGGGCCCCACGGGCCAAGGCCCGGCCACCAGGCGCTCGCCAACAGGCCCCTCCCTCAGGCCTGGCTCTAGGGTGGGGCCCCGGTGACCCTAGTCCGGGGGAGGGAAACAAGACTTTGGTTTTATTACTTGTCATAGGGTTCTTTTGGATTGCTCTTTGTCTGCCCCCTCCCCTGGGACCTTTTTGCCTTGGGAGACCCTACCAGGGGCTATTGCCCCCGACAACACAGCCCCCAGTGTCACGGAGGCACGCAAACCCCTCCACCACGATAAGGTGGCAATCCAAGGAGAGGTTTATTGCATGCTTTTAATGGCTAAACCTGTAAACACAAAATCTTATGTAGAATCCTGTACAGAAAATGCAGTGCTGGTATAGTAAAACTATAGCATTTAAAACATCTCATCTGTATTCAGCCGAAATACTGACATTTGAACAAATCCAAGAAGATGACACTCACATCTAAAGAGTAACTAGACCTATAAAAGACTAACTTAATGTCCCTTTATTTCAGATGTATGTTTTGGTCGTGTGTTGTAGTCTTATGTGCGATAATCGAGCAGTGCTCAGTCAAGAACAGTGTCTCATTTAGGATACAAGTGTGAAACATGACTGGAAATGGAAAGGGTTACGGAGCGAAAAATCGGAATTACAGAGGCCTCGTATTGCTCCTTAAAGATTCACTGCTTTGCCTGGTCCTCTGATCCTTTCCTTGGCAAATGTTGACCATCTTACAAACAGCTCAGCTCCATCCCAAGGTCTCCTTCCTCAGTAAACTCACTTCATCTTACCCGAAATCGCTCTTGAAATTATACCATCGTACATTGCCTACTTATGGATGTCCCTCGATCTGGTGTTTCTATTAGTGTCTCATTTTCAGATCTATTTACGAATGCTGTTCATTGCTTCAATATCAACTTTGCGAGTTATAACTCAAATAGCAGAAATGCTTTATCTATGCCTTAATATTTGATGCTATATGTTCCATAATTGATTGCGGAATGTCTACAACAGCTGCATTTTCATTCTTCTACTGGACAGAGACTAAAGGTCCAAGAGACTTTGACTCAAATATCTCGACAAAAGGCTTTGGGCACTGAAGTTCAGCACAGGTTGAGATTTCCTCCAACTGCACAGACATTATCTTCTCCACACCAACCAGCCGTTTCATATGCATTTCCATAATCGCGGAGATGCTTTCATCTGCAGATAACATATTTTAGCTGTACAGCATCTACTTCAAATTTAATTACATAGCATAAAGCACCCGGTAATTCACACTAATAATGTTTTATTACAAAATATCCTTGCAAAAAAGACGACTGATAAACTAATAAATAAACAGACTGATTCTGTTCCAAACCCTAGTGAAAATGAAAGATGACACTCCATATGTGAACCACTATGGCTTTCCAAGATAATTCCTACTTCATAAAATACTGATACTAGTAAATAATACAGAATCATGTACTTAATATTTGACTTGGCCACAACCTAATGCATTTTCCTGGATAGGGATTTAAGCAAATCAAATGACAGAGTATTCTCAGTAAATAACCTCTCCTGCACCACCCTCCTGCCTAAAGCCATTACAGCGACATGTTTATCTTATCTGCAAGTGAATCACTTACCATGCAAAGGTTGTTCCAATGATAAAAAAAGATTGGAAGAATATATTTTACAAAGGCTTTATTGAAATGTTTATATTTATTTATATTTTATTAATTTATAACAAAACTGCAAGAATTACACTTCAGTGCCCCAATATACACTTAACCAACATCATATATTTACTGATTTCTGAAATAATTTGATGACTTTATAGTTTAATAATTCCATTACATCCCATAAAGCAAATCCATACTGATACAGCATGATCCTCAAATCAAATCATTTTAATATAAATGTACATATTACTCGCACTTATTTATTTAGCAGCTAGGTTTGCTTAAATGATTATAAATGTCAGCACAAACAAAAAGCACAGAATGCACCCACCAGTGATTATAATTATCAAAGTGAAACGTTCCTTGTAGGGAAACAGCCTTTTTTATTGTTACTCTACACAGGAAATTTACACAGCCAATTTTTAGTTGTTAACAAAAAAACATGTACATCTTCTTCATACACCTAAATTTCCTATACATGCCTTTAAAATGTTGAAACTAAACTAAACAGCACCACCTATCGGTAAAATCGAGCAGTCCTTTTCCATAACTGCCTCACCCCTGCAGCAATGCAGCTAAGCTTGGAGTTTATTTCAGGAAGCAGAGGGCACAGGGCAGGGATACACCCTGGATGGAATCCCAGTCAATAACACTGCACATGCTCTACAAGCAATTCAGGGAGATCAGTCAACCTACGAAACATATCTTGGATGTCCGGGAAAAAGAATAAATTACCAAGAAGATCCATAAGAGGACATGGTGACTGAGTGTGCAAGTGTCTGACAGCAGTACATCTTCTGCTATTCCATCACATCCCCATACTGCGTGGTTTTAGGAGCAGATTCTGTCATGGAAGGAGCTTCCTCGTCTGTGCAATGAAATTCAACTGAATGAATTAAAACGGTCCTGGGAAGTAGGAGCACAGCACTTATTCTGGGAATGTGAGCAGCAAGCGGAAGGGAAAAACTGAGAATTTGCCCAGGTTAGATTAAATGAATCAAGAAGTTTCATTCAGATACCAAACAAAGACAAAAAATTCAAGTCATTATCTTTAACAGTTCTTGAGACACGGTTGTTTGGGCACTTCCTGACGTGATGAGTGGATACCTCATTTTTATTTCTCCGGTATTCATTCAGTGAGATTTCACTATGAAACTCCTGAAAAAAACACCTTCTTTGCCAAGCTTTATTTTAATACCCAGTTTATTTGGGGGAGGGGGGGTATAGACTTTGAGAGATTCAAGGGTGAAACTGCTTGAACCACTGAAAAATCGTTGTATTTCAATGAAGGACTTCAATGCAGTTTTTGGAAAAGAAAAAAAAAAAGAAGGCGGCATCGGTTGGCAAAAAGACTCAAATATCTTTCTTATTTGCAAAAAAAACATATTTATGTGTGACATTTCTGGGAAATAAGCTGAATCTGACACTCCTCCAGACAATGTGCTTACAGGCCGGTAGCTAAGGGGGGCGAAAGACTTACTCTCAGGAGTCCTGTCCGGGTAGCTGCCCGTTTCCAGATACATCCACAGGTCCGAGCACTTCTGGGTCTCCCAGCGCGTCACTGTGTAGCTGCAGACTGAGCCGGCCACTGGGGCAGGGAATGATGGAAGAATGGGTAAGAACAAGGAGCCAAGATGGCTGAAGGATACTGAAAGATTGGGGGAAGAATTATGTTCCTAAATGAGGAAAGTGTGAGCCAGACAGCCTGGTTAACCAGCATCCCTGGAGCTGTGGGGGTCAAGGGCCTCACTCAGGGGCCCAATGGTGATTGATTACTCAGCCAACTATGAGATTCAACCCTATGACCTTACAGACGAGGGCACAGATCCCAAACCTACTGAGCCGCACACTTTTTATTTAGAGATATTTAATACAGCATTTCATTAAAATGTCTAAAACCCCTGTTTGAAACAACCTTCGAATAAACCCAAAGAAGAAGCAGAGGAACAAGGCCCTTAATGGTTATAACGTCCTAGATCCATCCTACAATCAACCTTGAGTGGCATTTCATTGAAGTCTCTGAAAGCTTGATTCAAAACCGTAAAGCTTGTGTTGTGTTTTCTCCATGAGGCAGGTATTCAAGCAAAGGTCTCTCACCCACTGAGAGCAGCAGGTTCCACTGAAGCGGGTAAGGGAGCCTCCTCTGCAGGGCTTTCTGCAAGGCGAACAAGCCAGCTGTACCTGTGGACAAGCAGCCGCAAACAGTCAGCAGCAGGGGCAATGGGAAAATAGCGAGGGTGGAGGGATCGAACTCACTATTTTCACTATGATCACGACCAAAGGGCCTGAGAATGTGGGGTAAAAACGTATCCGGTCCTAGTTTTGGTTCTGCTCTCACCGAAAATAAAGGTCCCCATTCCTGTCATGAACGCACGTGACTGGCATGCAGCGTACTGCTGCAAACCCTGAGAAAGCAAAGAAATAGCAAATTTACTGGTATGAAAACAGGGCATCTCCTCCAGCTCTAAGGAGATCAGCCAACCACGAATAATTTTAAAACCTTTTTTTTTTTTACTGAACACATGAAAACAAAACGACGGAATGTTAAACCAGATAACCGACCGTCAGCTTGTTGTGAATTGTCAGCAAGATACTTTTCAGCGAAGTATGGATTCTTTCCTCAGCTACATATACTTGACTAGCAAAGGTCTTAAAAGTACTAAATGTTAATGCAAACCGGATGTTTTGCAGCCACCGCATCGTCGACCTTGGAGATCCCGAGATTGACCATCCCTTTCGCCGCGCAGATTTCGGTGGCGGATGGGACTCCTCAACCACCGCAAACTGCTCTACGCGAATCTTCTAAACACGATCGTCGTTATCTACTGGTATTCGCTTACTAAGTTACTGGTCATCATAGACGTCAGCAAAGAGTATCGCCCAGCGTTCTGCTTCCGAGTCACCGTGCGGATCCCGTCTAAAAAGAGTACTGCGGCTTCTTGCGGAGCGGAGTATAACGTTTCGACAACGCAGAAAGACGATCGAAACGAAACCGAGCAGACTATTTTCCTGGTTAGCAATGCATGAATCGGCGAGTGTTACAGTTTTATCAGTTTTAAAAATGTTAGCAGATTTACTTTACTTGCTTTACAATATTTAATTTTTGGCTTAAAATACATGAGTATACAGAAGGGACAATAGAAAAAAAATCCCACTTCACTGAAAACAATTTTATTAAAATATCTACACGAATAGGCATAAGTTATGACGTAATTTATACCGTTCGTACAAATACAATGACACTTAAACTAACCACTTAACCCCATAAAATGCAACATCTATGATTTCCTGCACTGGTCTAAGCACGTGCAGTTTTAGATGGTCTGGCGATCTTAAATTGCCCTCAGTTATTGTATCCCAGATCTCCTGGAATTTCAGAAACGTTGAACTGGAGTAAACAGTTGTGTTAAAGGGATGACTGGATGTCTTCATTGCTCCCCAGTTGAGTAGAATCCATTACAGGTTTTGCACCTGTCGCTTGGGACAGGAACAACCTTTCACAGACTCCTTCATCCCCACCTTCTATTACGAGTCAAAGCGCCTCCTCCTGCCCACTTTCATCCGATCTTTGGTAAGACAGTGTACCCCTTTCATTCCAGCCTCTATGCCGGATCCCCTGAGGGAGG
>JAABNX020000130.1:3509054-3521782 GCA_015163995.2 Mormyrus lacerda | reverse complement strand
AGGACACACACATTTGGATGAGGAACAAATATGTAGCAAATATATGGAGCTAAGCCAAGATCACCATCTAGTGGTGTCAAAAAATACAGCGAATGGTTCATAAAGTGTGATTTTGTCCATCATTACTAAAAATATTTTAAATGATAAAATGTACCTGCATTAATATAACCGTATGTAGGAACTAGTTTGCTGATACAATCATCATAAGCATCGCTTATTATTCTGTGGCTTAGATAATGCTCACTGTTAACTGCTTATTTTACCCGTTCATACAGGTGAGCATTTTACTAAAGTAAATCAGAACAACAGAAAGACCCTTTCTGGAACAAAAAAAATTACAGTCTGCTGGTGAATTCATATCCTGTGAAGGAATATTTGGACCTTCCAAATTAGACCCAATGAAGAATACCTGAAATTAAGGGTGTACTCATACTGGGCAATCCTTACCATGCCTGAGCACGTTTAACCCCCAAAGTCCAGTTTGTTTGACTGGTGTGATTGCACCGTGCTGTGCCCGGTGCACTGAACTATGTCCAGGCCCGCTTGAAGAGGTGGGGGAGTGGGAAGGGGGACAATTGTGCCACTGTGTGTAGTGTGAGTACGTCCTCAGTATCATCATGTTGAGCTGTTACCTATCTTTGAGAACGTGGCTTTCATTGTGTCGGGTCCAGGCTGTCAGAGAGGGGCTGTCTGGCTCTAAGCTGACCCCTCCTCACCACCCTCGCTGGTTTCCATGGCAAGAACAGGGTAGAAATGTATATGTTTAAAATGTCAAATGCCGGCGCATCTCTCCTCGTAAAAGCAAAAGAGTTTCCAGACAAAGTACTGAGAAAGGGCAAACAGTAGTCACACTGTCATATGGTGGAGGGGGCCAGCCGGCCAAGTCTGCCAAGAATCCCAAGCCACTTACAGATACGCTGGGTGATCAGTGGTAGACCTTGTCTTTCCCTGGGTTTTTCTGCTGGATCACTGAACACCAAAAGCCGTTGGGATAGATGGAAAATTTGGAGGGGGGGGGTGGTATTTCAGGGGTACAAAGAGAATAATAGATTGGTGATGTTACATAAAACGTAGTTCAGTAAATGTGGGCTTATGCAAAAAATATTGAGAGGTATTTTACGGAAGCGGTAACATAAAGAGACAACATATACCCATAAGTAAATTTACACATCATCTTCTCATTTATTTGTGTTCTCTATTACATATTACCCATATATTTTTGGCTTCTCTGTTCTTTTTATAATGTGTCTTGATGTGCTGCTGGAATTTAAATTCAACTTACGGAAAACCTGACTTACATAAGCGTTTGTGGAACTTCATGTATAATTTAACTAAACCATCTTACATCTAATTGGTCTCATACTATATTTTCTTTTGCTTTTAGCAATTGATTGCTTGATGTAAATGTTACAGTAGTTTTGCTGATAAGGTGGTTTGATTGGGCATTTCAGGAGAGAAAGGAGATGCCCTCTAGCTCCCCCTATCTGCAGCCGCCTGTCATACCTTCTCCAGGTTTGGTTCTTCTCTGCACAGAGGCCAAGTATTGGGGCCCATTGGTCTGTGGCTGTGGGGCCAGCATGTCCCCCCCTGCCTTGGGGTGTTGTGGGGGCCCAGGAAGCCAATGGAGCAAACCTCTGCTTGCCGGGATCATGGTGACCCTCCCTCTGGCATCTCGCCCAAGGTCAGTAGCATCACCACTATTCAGGGTTCCCATAGCAACCTGACCCCCCCCCCCCCACCACACACAAACATATAAATTTAGTTTTATGTTAGTTCTCCTTGGCTTGAAACATGCCTTTTATAAAAAAGTGACATTAATCTTGCCAGGTCAGTTAACTGGCTCTGTTAATAAATATGTATATACTTAAAGCAGCATGGATTCCATACTTTAAGAAAAGATCATAAACAAATAATTTACAAATATCTCTCATAGCGTAATTTCAGTCTTGCCATAATGCATTTGCCCCTCTTATATTTTACATACATTTATATTTCTGATGTTCTTTTCCAAAGTGACTTACAGTAGACATTACAATTGATCTGTGTTATTTATCAAAAAACAGCCCTTAAAACTGACACATGCAGCTGTTTGCCTCCTAAACAGCTGCTCTTCCGTGTTTGATGTCTCAGAAGCGCATCTCAGAGTCTGGCTGCTCTCAGCAGCTTGGGAAATCTCTGACCACCTGTACATAGGAATGAGTTTACAAACGATGTTAGTCCAAGGCTAGTCTTAATGGATTCACTATTGTCTTTTGTCCCTTTTATAATATTGTACATGTGATTGTCTTTTATACCAAAAAAACAATAAAATAGACACAGCCTCCAATATCATTTAATAGTTCACACGTCCTTGCAGTATAATCGCATTGATTGCGACATAACTGACTACATGATGGTTATGTAAATACCTGTGCTTGTTTCAGTCGCTCTTTGTCTGCTTGTGGAACTGAAGGGTCAGACGGGCCCCCGGTGGATGCCTATGAGGGGGTCGTGGCTTTTTGACCTCTCCTCTGACCTCCACAACCTTCCTGATCTTTGTGAGCTCCTTGAGATCCTTGGCTGACTGGGGAGAGGCAGGAAATTGTGGGTGCGGCACACAGGAGGGAGTATATAGGCACCTGTAGGATAGACCACAGCTGTGTGTAGTGGGTTAGTGGGTAGCTGCTCCAACAGGTTGTGGGTTCTAATCAGTAGAGTTAGCTTGTCGCAGTTGGGCTCTGCATTAAGTTGCTCTAGGCTGACCCTGTAATCTGATCCTCACTTGTGCATCGCTTTGGACAAATATGTCTGCTAGAAGAAATAAATGGCACACAGACCCTGCAGGCAGTACCCGACCCCAGACTTGCTGTTCTTAAGCTGTAAAGACATAAAGCTTTGAATGTCTGCCTATGCAACCTTCAAATACCCATCCAAGCCAACAGCAGTGCAGCATAACTGGGACACTGGCACCATCTGTTTCTCTTCCCCTCTGTTTATTGGTGTCAAGGCCCTCAGCATGTTACCCCAGAGTGCGCGAGTATCTGTGGCGGGCTGTCCTCTTGGTGACCGGCTGGCTCTGACAGCGCCCTTCGGAAGTGATGGCAGCGACCATGCAGGTGTAGGTGGTACCGGGGTGGAGCCGTCGGGCGGTGTGTTCGTGCTCTGTGCCCAAGTAGGCCACACGGCCGTTCAGCCACAGCTCGTAGTTGAAGAGGCGGCCCAGTGGCAGGGGGGGGGGGCGTCCAGCTGACCCGTAGTTCATGGCGGGGGCGTGATCCCGGCCGTCTGACGTGCGTGCCTCCACCCAGGAGCTTAGGCCCACCTCAGCCCCGGGCCCCACCACACGTACCCCAAGGCGGTACAGGGTGCCGGGGGAGAGGCTGCCCACGATAGCCCTGGCACAGAGCAAAGAGGCATGGTTAGAGTGCGGGCAACCAGGGGAAAATTAATGCATAGGCTATTTTAGGGCCCTAGAAAAATAAGGGGCCCCACCCTGCCTCAGGGGAAATAGAATAGTCAATGCAATCCCCAACCCCTCCCCCCCCGCTGATTGGCAGATTTTATAGCCAGCAATTCCCCCATGTCAGCCTAGGGCCTCCAAAAAAGTTATTTCGCCCCTGGGTGCATCAGAGTTAAATGCATAGGGAGAAGCTTCACTTACCCATGCTTTGTGGTCATACCCAGCAAAGTTTCACCGCAGTATAACTGGTATGACCTGGGCTTCAGCCCACCCTCTGGTGCAGGCCAGCTCAGCTTGACCTGGGTCACCGTGCAGCCAATGACGCACAGCTGCTGCGGTTGGCCTGGCCTTAGCTTCACCCCTTCTCTTTCGACAACCAATAGAGCAGGCTCGCTGCTAGGGCTGATGTCGTTGTCGGCAGTGGAATGGATGACGCGAAGTGAGAGAGTCGATTGGGACTGGAGTGCAGAAAGGTGTAGAGTCGTGTGACACTGGGTACCACGGTACAGCAGCCTGTCTTCATCCAGGAGACTAGGAAGAAGAATGAAGATTGGCCAGATGTTTTCTAAGAATCCCCAGTTGGCACACAGGAGAACTAACCCCTATTTCTCACCTATACGTGACAACAGTCTTTGACCTCTAGGCCGCTCTCAGGTATGCACTCTGCCCACGAGACCACATAGGAACCTGATGTCAGGTGCTTTGTTGTCGGGGGAAGCGGTTTGAGGAGACGCTGCAGCTTCCTCAGACAGGAGCTGACTTCCTCCTGCAACTCCCAACCAAGTGACTGTGAGCTACACAGAGCCTGAAGGAAGGATAGAGTTAAAGAAACCCAGTTATCCCCTGTTTTCTCAGAAAAGCAGTCCAGTTCACTACTTATTAAACTCAGATTACTACATTCCAAACATCATATTTAAAAGACATTCACTTAAAAACTCCCTGCAAAAATAAATCCCAAATGCATGCTGCTGAATTCACGTAGAAGAGTTTAAATACTCTAAATGCTTAGCATATTAGCTAAGTGTAATGTAACAAAATCTTTATAAATATCATTAGGCAGCTGAGCGAGGAATGGGCTAGAAAGGGAAATAAACACCAATCTCACCTGCAGCCGGTCCTCCAGCAGTCTGCGCTGTCTGACTTGCACCACCCCACTGGGCTGTGACACTAGCGCCCCCACTGCCCTGTGACCATCATTGCAGGACAATGTTTGGAGAAGTGAATGAATGAGCGCCTTTAAACATCAAGCATGTCTGATGATGAGCGTAAAAGTCAGAGGCACTTTAATGTGGCCAGAGGCCCCTGGGCTGTTTGAGTTGTCAGAGGGGTCTGTACTATTTCCTACAATGGTGTAGTTGTTGATTGGGGGGGGGGGGGGCTGACAATAAAAGTTGCTGATGATGGTGGTGCTTTATCATTTCATTAAACATGATTAATTGAGGCCCCTTTTAGCTGAGGCCCCTGGGCTCAGCTAAAACCCCATGCATTTCAGGGCCCCTCGTACACAAAAAGATTTTTGCAGTCTATTGTGGTACCTTGGAGCCATGTGGTACCTGTGAAGGGTCCACATCTGCTGGCTGGAAGAATGCACGCCGTCAGGTGGAGAGACAGACGGAGGGACTGACTCACAAGGCCGCGAACCAGGCGCTGTCAGGTTCTTCCTCCAGCAGGCAGGAGCTCAGACTGTCCAGCAGGGGGGGAAGGCGGGGCTCCTGAGCATCAGAGCGTGCCCGACTTCTTCCGCCGCCAGGCAGCTGAGTGCGAAGCAGACCGTCTGTGCCGCTGCAGGCCCGCTTCCCGCACACAGCAGGGCCTGCAGGCCTCTGACCTGGTGGCGCGATCGGACCGGAACATGCTGAGCCGCGCCGGGACCATTGGAGCGACAGAACGCTAAACACATCTCTAAACAAAGACACGGCTAGAAGTCACATGGCAACAAACAGACAGGCAACACTAGACTCAGTTCAATTCAGTTTAATTTGAAGTAACGCCTTCTTCCCAAAGAATAAGGGGCATGAGGGAGGGAGGGAGGGAGAGAGAGAGAGAGAGAGAGAGAGAGAGAGAGAGAAGAATACATGCTAGTAGACAGTAGTGGAGAGCCAACCAGAAACTGCTGAGTGAGGACCTCTAGGGGTCAAAGGTCGACTGGATGTCCAACCCACTCAGCATACTGATATTCCAGAATATGAGTTTTCTTTAAAGCAAGGTGTAAACTGAGGTCATAATCAGGGTCCATCAGTGAGCCAGTTCTCCAAGCAAAACAGGTTTGGATCGTACTGTACCTTGAGAAATCCTAAAGTATCACATCACGTACTGTCGGGAGAAATGACTTCAAGCAGAAGGCTTCAGCTATTACTGCAGAACTTCAATGATGCTACTTATCCTTAGCGTGTACTAATGATCCTATATTTCACAGACGTATTATGGAGCAAAAAGGTTCTCACCAGCCCGTGCTCCTGCGCCAGGTCCAAAATGAGAGCCCTGCCCATCTCCATCCCGCACAGGTGGCCCAGAGCAACAGCGGCATTCATGGCAGTGTCTGACGGCACAGATCATGCACCTGCCTCGTTAATGCTGCTTTGTAGGATCTTCTGTAAAACCTGGTTTTATTCTGTGTTCACAGAGATAGCATTTAGCCACACTGACATGGTTACGCTACATCTTACTAAGTGAGATAGCAACGACTAGCTACATACAGTCAGCCATCTGAGCCAATATTTAAACAAGCTGAATGTTTCCCACGAATCATATGATGACGTGAGAACCAGGTGTTCCCAGAAGCCTTTGAGAAAGGTGGGAAAACTGAGAATCCTGGGTTTTGGAAACATCAACATGGAAGCATGGAGAAAGTCACCAGTCATCCAAATCATGTCACTGTTACTTCAAATTTACTTAATTCTGTACATGTCGCATCCTTCGCTGAAAACAAATGGCTCCCAGCACTCGGAGGCATTCTCAAGCTGGGACCCCGCGAGCCCAGGGGCATTGTGGGAAAGTGAGCCTTCGGCGAGGCACAGCCGTCCCACCTGTGTGACTCTGCGTCAGGCAGGCCGCCAGGCTCCTTAGCGTGCAGGGGGCAGGCCGAGCGGCGTGTGGCAGGTGACCTCGCTCAGAGACAGGTGGGCCAAGCCCCGCAGCATCTGGCAGAGAACGCCGTCATCCCGCTGCAGCAGCTCCCGTCCTGCACCACTCCCCGCCTGTCCCAGTGAGACACCCCCTTTGCTCATAAATACTGACCCTCTGGGTTGAAGACCTTTAGAGTGAAATCAGCTGCTTTTACACCATTATGGTGTTTAGTGACCTAATCTGCATTTAATTGATTTAATTTATTCCACCCATCTAGGCTGCTGTGTTTATTAACAGTGTTGGGGATGTTACTTGCAAAAATAATCCATTCTTTATACTTCAACCAACCGGGTCACTGAACTGGTTAGTTGAAACAAAACCTTGGCCTGGATTTATACTTTCTGGACCTGAACTTTCTACCTCTACCTGTAATGCATTACTTTTGTGAGAAACTTCCCCAAGACTGAACACAGTATTAGTCAAAAGTCTGGACAAACCTGCTTTTAATGCATTGGCCTCTATTTTAAGTATGTTATTCTCTGTACAGTATAGGGTCTCAAGGCAGTTAATCGATACATATCAAGTATTGCAGCAACCAAGAGAAACATACGTCTCAAAGTTTTCTCAGATTTCAGCCTCTTCTAAATAGCCCCCTTTACTTCAGTGACACTGCAGACGCCCGGCACCCTTTCCACCAGCTTCCAGATGTAGCCGCCCGGAATGTTTCTCCAACAGTCCTGAAGGAGTTTCCACGAGTTCTGGGCATAAGTCAGCTGCCTTCCTCTTACTCATCAGTCCAAATCATCCCAAAGCAGCTCTGTAGTATTTAGGTCAGGGGGATTGTGGGTCCAGGTCATCTGTCACAGCGCTCCGTCTCTGTCCTTGTTCACACAGTAACACTTAGTACATTGTGCTCAGGGTCATTATGTTGAAAAGCAAATATTTTTCAGGTGTGTCCAAACTTATGACTGGTACTATACACAACTGCACTGTGTATATATATATATATATAAACCATTTTGTCCAGCCCTCATGCCCTCGTGTTTTGCACTGTCTTGTACTGTGAAGTACTGTGAAGTACTCTGAAAACCCTCTCCCTGTCATTTCCTCTTTGTATCTTGCCCCGTGTTCCCGTTTGTGGGAGTTTTACTTACACAGTAATGTTCTGAGGGCACATGGAAAAATGACTGATTCAGCGAGGTAACCATACACATTGTAGAGGAGGTGGGTATAAACAATTAGATGAGGTGGGACCAAGACCATTTGACTTTACTTAATTGATTTCAGCTGAATCTGTGATGTGCTTAGCCGAGTCACCAAAGATGCTATGGCTCCATCAGCATTTGTTACAGTATCCAGGCTGTCTTTGATGAGCAGCCTCCCCAAGGCTCCCACCAGCCCATCGCTGCCCCCCTGAGTCCCTGCTTCGAGCTTCTGCACCACGTCCTCTCTTTCCAACAGCACCTCCAAGAGGGCAAAAGCGACATTGCACTTCCTGACAAAAAAAGCCCACAACATTACCTACAAGTACCTATGCTGTACGCTTCTTGCTCTAAGATTACTGTGGATTTAATGGATTTTATTATGTAATTTCCTTAAAAAGCAACTACAAAACTCAAGTAGAACAAATTCAATTTTCAAATGATAACTATGCATACAACTAGAGTCCTGGTATAACCATATTGATACGATAACATAGTATAGAGTAACGTTTGAGTTTACAAAAGCCACTGCTGTTTTACTGTTGAGAAAGGTACTTAATCTTAATCTGGTAATCTAAACCTAGATAACCAACTGTTGAACTTTCAAATAATAATCCTCAGATAGTTGAAGAGCAGCCTGCGCCTGCTAAGAGTTGAGGTTGGTGTGTGGCTTAGGAAGCCGGGCCTGTAATCCAAAAGTCCCAGGCTGAATCTCAGGCTTGACAGAGTGACTTCTCTGTTGGACGTCTAAGCAAGGCCCTTAATCCCCAATCAAAGCACAGCATTTACAGCCTGACAGGTTAACATTGCCTTTGAGGTTTACAATGTGTCCACACTAACTGCTGCTGACTAAGTATAGGTCAAACCAGCATCACTGTCAAGCACATTATAATGCATACACAAACTGGACACCAGAGCTCAAAATCACTGTCACAGGTACGCCTACGTTTTTATTTGTAGATCCGTGTTCCGCAACCTGCAATCGTGCCATAACCACTCATTTGGAACTCCATTAATAGGAATTGATTAAATGGTTCTCAACCCGAAACCTTGTCAAGTCCAGAAACATCAGGTGTGAACTTTAAATCAAATTCCATTGCCAGCATTAATAGTGACAAATGTCACCGCTAACAGTCTCCCAGGACAGCTGCCGCAAGCTGGCCCACCGTCCAGAGTTCAGAGTCTTGATCCTGTTGCTGTGGAGATGGATAAACATGCTCTCCCCCTACTGAATGATCATCCATCCCTCGCCCCCCCCCCAATAACAAAGTATAATTACAATATGGCATTTCAGTTCATGCATATTCCAGTCACTATAGAATCCCGTCGTGGAGTCAAGTGCGTGACTTGCAGCATTATCACATGTGTGGGTGATTCCATTATTATTCGTGTGCATAGTAGTAACCAGCTCATCACCCCCGATGTTTAACATTCAGTTATGTCCTTTTATCAGAGTTGCTATTTTATTTTATTTTTTGGCAAAAAAATGGTGTGCCGGAGCCAATATAGTAGTTTTGGACAATAACACTGTTATTCTCAACATTTAAGTGGCAGTTTACACACAGTAACACAATAAGTGTGAATGATAGATTTTGTGATTTTATACTGGTATATAACTTTTCAATATCATCATATTTAAAAAAAAAAAAAAAAACGTAGGCCTACTTCAAACCAATAAATTCTCATTCTCAGATGGAAAAATATTGCAAGCATATGTGATAGTTTTGCAGTATCCTTAAATTTGGCAAGTACAGTGGGAGTAGATAGTGAGGATGACCTACTTAAGAGTCTGATATTAAAATTCGATATTTCATTAATATGACTTTGCACTTATCAAAGTGTTTAACAATCAGAGCAAGGAAATCTTAATATGCAAAAAGCATAAGGACACACATTCCCATTTCAGAATTGCAGAAATAAGGTTACATTGAACTTATTCTTACAGTTCATCTTATTCATGAAAATTATCGTGTTAATATTTCTGAGAATTAGAGGGTACTCGCCACCTGATCACTGAGCCTTACCTTGAATCTCGAGATCTGAGTGACTCTACCAGCACCCTGATGTACTTATTCGTATTGGGAGCCCGCAAAAGTTCTTCCACCAGTTGTTCCTTGTCAGGAGCTCCAACGCGACTTCTGAGCGCAGCAGTCCGGCCAGCGCATGTCCAGGCGACAGGCCGTTTGCGGCAGAGCATGCCATCCACCGTCAGATCATTGCGGTTAAGCACCGGACCGTAACACCACCGTGCAGACTGAGGGTACGAAAGTGGGGATGGCGGTACCTTCAGAAAGAAAGCGTGCTGAAAATGCAGTCACGTGACGCAGTGAAAGTGCTCCATCACTGTAGGCCTATATAAAATTCCTCTCATTCCACCTATTTCCAAATAATAAAAGCCAACAAAAAAACACCTTATCAGAACGAAAACAGAAGGGAAAACATTAAAATCACTCACCAACACTTACCAAATACATGAATTCGGTTACTTACATTTGGTTTTATCTAACCTAAATTAATGTAAGCAGATCTCAGGATGTTTTGCAAAAAAGAGAGTTTTGAAGTTTTTGGGTTTTTTTCTCGGTAAATTTGGATCTAAGTGAAAAATGTGTTGCAGTGCCCACCCCAATTACACTACCATGCTAAAGGTCAGTCAATAGATTTCCTCGAGTTCTGTCGGTATTAACTTAAAAAACATATTCCCTTAACATAAAAATAGGCTCACGTTCATACCGAACGAATTTCGTGGTGTTTGGTTATACTCGCAATATAGTAATTATTAAAACCTCAGCTAAAACTGTATGGTGTTACGGAAGCTATAAGCTATTTAGTCTATTTGGTCTTAATAACGTAATAAACTTGAAGCTCGTGTGTTGAAGCCTATAACCAAATATATATAATTCGCTAATCATGTGCAGAAATAATTGCGAAATATTTAGTCTACCTACTCCCGCTTTTTTGGGCAGTGTTATGTATTATCGGAGGGACGAAAGTGGGCAGAAAGAACATCAAAACGGTACGGAGACTGATGCTCATAAAACTTAGGGACAGCCGCCTCGACCAATCAGATTCACCGGCGGCTGCCAGTCTAAAGCACCAGCGCTCTGATCACCATGACGACGCGGGACAAAAGGTCATTCATTCCACTTGTTTACATATTAAACAACCAAATCTGGTTTATGTAATGCCGACAATTAGTGTAATCGGCTTCGGAAGATATCTATGACATTTTTACACTTATAACGTAATTCATTAATTTGGCTACGTTCTTGACATTTGGGCAGAAAGTTGCACCTGTGGCTTATGGAAGTTTCAGTGAATTTAAAGTTAATTTTTTTAAAAATTCGCTGGTCTCTTTAATACTAAAGTGGAGTGCTGTGGCGTCCACTTGTGGTGGCTCGAGATTACCTGTCTCTTTACGTCTTTAAATCCGACCCAGAAAGCATTAGAATTCATAGCTTCTGCGCAATGCTTGTCCTTCGACTCTCCAATTCGTTAAATGTGAACAATTGGGTAATGAATCAGCCCATTGAGTAACACAACATGGCAGTTGAAATATTTTATTTTAACAATAACTTTAACTTTTCCATTTTTACAGTGAAGAGATGGTCATCCCAACCATTTGCCCATTCATGTTTATTTTCTTAAAGATAATTCTTTAATACACAAAGCTTCCAGCCCTCTGAGGTCCTCTCTCCCACTAAACTAAGATCAGGACGAGGGAATTAAAACAATTCAGTGCACAGTGTTCGAACCCGTCCAGATAAATTAAAAGTAATAAAAATGATAATTAACATGTTGCTGCATGTAGGTATGCTTGCTGCATGCATGTCTGTGCATGCTCATGTTTGCTGAGGGGGGGGCAGGGGGTGGCACATAAAGATGAACAGAAAAACACTATTTGCTTGAAATATTTTTCAAAATAAGGGGCTCCCTTGTAACGGAATCTACATACCCATTTTTTTTTTTTTTTAAATCAGCTATTGACCTGCAGATGATGAAACAGAAAATGCAACCAGTAACACTCTTCTGCGCATTAAATTCTAAATGGGCAAACCATGTTTACAATCCAAGAATCAGCTTTGGCAGGTGCAGAGTTTGTTTTTGCCCCTAGGAAAGCCCTCGAATACGCAAAGTAGTGCAGGAGTATATGTAGTGTACAAGTTAATGCAAGGTGGAACAAAGGGGTTTACGGCATCCCCAGTGAGATACAGTGGAACACCCCTGCAATGCAATGCACCAACCCCCCCCCTCCCCCCCATTACAAACGAGCCTCAAGTTTTCACTGAGGCTCATAACAAAAAAGAAAAACAAAAACTAATAAAAAATACATATATTTCCCAGTGCTGACCACTTTGTCCTTCAGTCAGCCATATCAGCACAAACCGTACCAATAGCGCTTCAATGAAATGATGCTCAGTCTGTTGTGCTTTAGTTCAGAGCATAACAGGGAGTTGAATGTGCGAGCATGTGCACCAGTGGTCCACCAGGGGGCAGTACAGTGTAGAGGTCCATATTTCATTGTGCCAGCCACAGAGCAGGGACAGGGGCACTCAATCCCAGCACACATTTGTTTTCTTTCTTTTTTTTTTTTTAAAGTAAGTGGGTGAAAAGGGGCAGCAGTGGAGAGGGGCTGATGACAAATGTCACGCTTCACATCCAGTCCATGGAAATACCATTTCTCTGCAGTGTCCTTGCTGGCCCTCTTCCTTCTCCAACCCACACACACTGATAGCAGCAAGCAGATCTAGGCCTCCCCATTTTTAAAAAGAAAAAACAAAAAAACAAGAAAACCCTACATTGCCCATTGTCTCCAGCCCTCCACCAACATGTCAAGCTAGTAGTGGGGGAGTGTCAGTCCTGGGAAGTATGGTCAGATCTCCCCAACCAACCTGCTTCGTCTTCCGCCTCTTATCAGATCTAGCCCCTCCCGATCCACACCCACCCCAACACTTCATTCCACCAAGTCTCAACCCGTACCCGTTCACCCCCTCCCCACCCACAGATCTCAGACACACCCCTCC
>JAABNX020000130.1:3494812-3504863 GCA_015163995.2 Mormyrus lacerda | reverse complement strand
AATGACATAAGGACTCCAAATCAGTACCCAATGACATAAGGACTCCAAATCAGTACCCAGTGACATAAGGACTCCAAGTCAGTACCCAATGACATAAGGACTCCAAATCAGTACCCAATGACAGATCGCAGACTGCTGTATAAAAAAAAGTCATACTGGCTCTTAGAACAACAAGCCTTACTCCCCCCAGAACTGACTGGTAATATGTTCCTTCTGGTTCATGTTACAGGCAACCAAAAAATGCTCAGAGATATTCAGTGCCTAAAAACCATCAAATCAACACCCCTTACATGGAGCCAATTTAATACCCACCAAATCTTATACTGAATTGTCATTAATGATTGGCAAGTAAATTCCATTGGATAGTGCCATCCACAAAGCATTGCACATCTTCACGTGCACTACACATACACACCATGGCCATTTTCACTGCAATTCACGCTGAGCTGCGAGTCATTAGACTCACTTCATATCATCTTACCTCAAAGGCATAATTCTCCACCAGCGGTATGTCTTGCTCATCTATCAGGGTATATTTGGTCTGTAAAACAAAGACAGCCAGAGACATGACTCCTCCCATGTGCAATTTGATAAAATCAGATCAGCTTCACATATCTTCGATGCTAAATACCCAGTTTCATGAAGATTCAGGAAACTTGGACAATCGGGATGAATTTCCGGAGGATCAACCTGTGTCATCTCTCGTATAAATATGTACAATTAAACTGCATACTTTAACGGAAACCTCAGGCCATTCCAGTACAAGTATATGGTCTGCTACATACTAAAAGAAACAAATTAACATCAAAGGCCTCAATCGAGTTAATTGAAAACAACAGACCGCAAAGTGCTTGCTGCTGTTCAGTTACTGAAATACTAAAATAAGGTGAACACCTTACAAGTAACGATGCCTGTGTAACACAGCATCCGCATAAATTAACCCACTGCACGGCACTGCTATTCAGTAACACCCCCTCTGACCGCCGTCCTCCGGGTACCGGGTCCCATTTTATCATCGTGCATCTCGGACTCATCGACAGCCAGGTGCTGTCCGACGTGTATTTGGGTAAAATGGAAGACAAAACCCAACTCGCACGTAATGGGCTACTCGGCTAAAAATGTTTTCCACCTTTTCGACAACTGCCCTCTAGTGTCTTTTTCATGTGGCCTGGCTAAAAAGCCACCCAGACTGCCCGACAAAACAGCTCTCGTCTGGGAAACGGCCGCAAAGATAGGACAGCGCTAACAAACCGGTGTAAAAAGAAAATAATATGAAGTGCAAGCGGCGATGAAACGCGCATTCTGCCGGAGTCTGCGCCTCGCCGGCCGTGTTTATTATTAATGCCGAACCGCGCTTTAGCCTCTTCTGCGTCTCTGACAGCGACATGCCGGCATGTCACGTTACCAGCGGTTTTCGAAACAACGACCGGCTGAAGCCGGCGTGGAAAACGGCGCTGCGGTCAATTCGTGCACCGTATAAACACCTAAAACGCTCGTCCGCATCTTATCTTGTTCTACCTCCGCGTTGCACCAGCCTGCGTTAGTCTTTATGCTCCTTTAACTGCTAACTGGCTTAGCTAACGAGGCTCGCCCTGGCAGACGCGTTAAATGAGCTGCCATCGCCCGATAGTCCACGCATCACACGCGGCCAAGGCTCTAGCTGCCGTTAATTGAAATCCGGCTCTTTTTCTCTTTATAAGCGGTAGCCGATTGTGAACCGTGCGACTGCGTGTGGATGGGGGTGGGTGGTTTTGTTCCCTGTCCGTACCACGGATCCCCACCCCTTCTCGTCGCACATGGCAGCCCCGGGATTTCAGCTCACCTTCCCGGCCACACGGCCCAGTCGAACAATTCCTAGCTTGAAATCCGACATTGGAAGAGCGGATAAAAGAGGCTAAAAAAAGAGAAAGCCGGCGACGCGATCAAAAGACTTTGAATCTCGTCAGGGCGACCCCCTAACCACCTTTCTGCTACCGGTTAAGCTTAACAGGGTTAGATGGGGCTAAGTTTTCTCCCTCCCACTACAGCCTCCGCGATACACCGCTGGCTGAAACGGGAAAACCGGTCTACCCAAGAAGAAGGGGGAGAGATTGCTGCAAAGTAAACCAATAATATCGAAGTACGGGCTCGCCGCACTCCAATCAGGAACAACACGCTTGACTTTTTCTTCTTTAATTCCAGGGCAGTGTCGTTGCGTCTTTTGACGTAACGATGCCCGACAGTTTTCACCAATCAGGGAATAGCGGTTCGAAGAGGGCCGCCCATACGTCTTCTGACGTCAGTACGTTTTTGTACACGGCGCCCGTTTCCTGCGTCGCGCGACCTGTCATTTTCCCGCGAAACGGTGTTCGGCCCGGCTTGTGCGAGGAATGGCGGTTGCTTGCGAGTGAGTGCCTGTGAAGTGAGACGTTCGATTATTTTTGGCAGGCACGTGGAAGGCCAAAGTTGAGCGGTTGATAAGATTTTTTATTTAACTGAATGAGAAACGTTTTGTTATATAAACAACATATAGTAAGTACAGATCAACAAATGGCATGTAAAAAGGAATGCTTTAGATTTGTAGTTAGTAAGCCTATAATTATAAGAAACAACTGCAGTTTTCATCCAAGCTGTTGATTTTCAAGTAGATGAAATGTGTTAAAGAGTGTTAGTCTGACCAGAGTTACCATAAAACGTAGCATTCATCATGTTTTCATTTGCCTGACCATCCGTAATGCACTTGTGAGATAACTAAAACTTTCTCTCTGGTAATACAATTATAAAAGATACCTAGCCGGAATTTGATATGTCAATGGAACATGGTCTTTTTTTAGCTTATTTTGAACAAAAATGACACTGAATTTAGGATCTAATTTTGTTTTTCTGTAAACACCATTGTTACGCTTGACTGAAGCCATACACTGCTTTATATGATACAATTAATCCAAGCCCTTCACATAGGCTTTTGGAAGGCCACAATTTTCAAGCTTTCACGCCACCTAAACACACTTGAATAAAGGTGTTATTTCCAACACTGACCTACTGTAGGGGTGTCATTCATGCTTAGATGTAAATTCAGTGTGAGAGGAAGTATCCTTCAAGTATCGTGCAGGGAGTGATAAATGTGCTCTCTGCATCTCCATACATGAGGGCAAGGACAAAAAACATTTCTAAATCATCATTACTGATAATGATATTCTACATTTACAGAGCCACTTATCTAGTATCACTGAGTATATTCCAGAAAGCATAGGGTGCACAGAATACTGGTTTGTATATAGGCCACATAAACCAACAAACACTATAGGTAACTTAGATACATTAATTCATGTTTTGTTATTATACGTAGTAGTAGTATTAATAACATAAATAATCATAGAAGCTGAAGAATACCACTTTGGTATTAGAACTTCCAATGTGTTCACAATGGGTAATTGTTTCAATGTATTAAGGTTTCAAAACTAAATCTGCTTAGGTGATTCTAAGCTCATCTCAGTTTATATGAAGTCTCCATGTGTGTACATTTCCTCCCCATTGTTTCTTGGACTTTTTTTTCTTTTTTTAAATGTGATAGTTAAAGGGACAGTCAAAATTGCTCCAAAATCCAGTGAGTTGAAGGAAACCAATGGAGCTTTTCCACTGCCTCCAAGAATCGAGCCGTACCCATCCTGTACTGCGAGCTGGTACACATACAGGGTGAAGAGGTTCAGTCACTGAATGACTAAGCATTAGAAAAGCCAAGATAACTAAACTCTGTATTTTGAATGTTGTTTGTTTGTTGGTGTCCTAAGGTGTGACTCCTGCATTCTCTGGAATTATCATATGACATGGATTTCATTTAGGCTAACTGGAAGGCTACAAGTGGAAAAATAATATTGCATTACTTCAATGGTGTGCAGAATGTTTTTTTCTTTGTTTGTTTGTTTCTGAATGCACAACTTGTCTACACATGAAGAGGGTCTGGAGACACGTGAGCCCTACCTGGTCCTGTCCTGTTACATGAAGTGGCCTCAAGTTTAACACACGAATTGCATGTTGCGATTAATGAAATATCCAGAACCTGAACAAACATAAAACTAGATTTTTTGATATTATTTTTATGTATGTTATGTTGAAAATATTGAATTTTTGACGTTTTCTAATCTCTCAATGGTGAAATATACTACATTAGCTTCTCGCGCACAGCGCTTTTTAAATGATACAGAATTTAAAAAAATGATTTTTGTATATATATATTTGATTTTTGTATATAATAGAAAGTCACGCACAACTTTCAGCGCATGTCATAAGGCGCGAATTTAACGGTTATTAACAAGGAGGCCTAATTGAATTCAAAATTTTACAAGTTTAAGCCAAGTTGCACGCAGGAATTAAAAATAAACTGGGAGAAAGTTAAACATTAACTTGTAATATGTTGCACGCGTTCTTCCGCTTTTCGATGTAACTGCAAACTTTTACACAAGTAGAGTAGCGCAGCACATGGTCAGGTATATATTGAAGACCGCAAAGGGATGGTTGATAGTTCTCTCGAAAACGGACTGAGATAACCCGAAGGTGAGGTAGGCCTAATTGTTTAGGTTTCACAATTTTATTTCTTCCCACTTTTCTGCCAAACTTGTTTTACAACTCCAAGCTCTATATTGCCCCCCACTTCCGTGTTGGCGTCTGTTTCCACCTGTCACAGGTAAGCGGCTTGGCACGAGTGACCTACCAGCCAGGACTTCGGAGCGCAGTTTCAGTATCATTTCATTTTCTATCTTTGAGCAAACACCCATCCAAGAGGAGCCATGGGGTCCGAGGCGAGGAAATGCGAGCTCGCGACAGTGTCACTGGCTGACAATAATTATGAAGCGGAACCCTCAGGGATTCCCCCCAGTCACTGCTTTGGAAGCGAGATCGGGCAGCCATGGATTTCCGAAGGACAGCCTGCGGACGGTGTGATACTGGCAAACGGGTCGCGGAGGAACAGTAAGACAAGATCTTCGGTCTCTACGGCCGATTCTGGGGATAATGGGGTCGCTCAGATTGACCACAGCTCCGACATGGACTTCTGCGAGGACCATGAGTCGCAGCTGGACTGGTACTGCAACTCAGAAGCTAAATTAGTCTGCTCGCAATGTGTCGCCGCCGGATCGTGCCACGGCCACATCGTCACTCCGGTCGCTCAACGAGCCTCGGTTATTAGGGTAGGTAAGCAGTTTAAAGCTATGGCTCGGAACAAATATATAAATCGTAATAATTATTTGCTATTAGTGAGTATTACGGGCAATTATAAGTACAGCCCTATTAAAGAAATTCATTGAAACATTGAACTAGGCTATGTACTGAAAGTAAGTATAGGGAACAGGGAACAATTATGGACTTATTTGCAGTTAGGACTAAATTTTAGTTTCAAGAAGTGTGAAAATGTTTTTGTTCACGTGTGTTTTTGTTTCCGTCTACGAATGCGTCACACTTTATCATGAAAATAAGCCTGTCAGGGTCGGAGAGTTCCTCCGGCTGGAATGTTGAAAAACCGGAGATTCTGGGTACTGATGTTAGAGTTATGGTACCGGGGGCCACTGATACATTTCGATAAGCAACGAATCAGGGTTAGCATCCATATGACACATGCTGGGCAACGCGTTAGTCAAACATCACTTGACTCATTCATGTAATATTTATTACAATCTTGCAATCACGTCACAAAACGCTTTTGAAAGATATATGTATAAAGAAACAGCAGGAAAAAATGACGACGTGCAAAGTTGTATAACTTACGTAACTTACAGCAGCCGAACGCATTAAGTTGAACCAGGAGGCTATTCCAAACATACATAAAATCAAAATAAATTAAAATAAGTGTTTCATTACTTTGTTTTGTTACCAAAAAATGGAAACAGGTGTATTATAAGCAGTACTCAGAGTGCAGCCGGTGGACGTAGTTCATCTCATAGACTACTTGTATTTCATATTTCAGTATTTTTTCATGTTCTCCAGTCACAGAGGAAAGTAACTGTGGGAAGTGACTTTGCAGTTAGTCAGAGGCTCAGAACGACCCCTGTCTCTAAATTGTCTGCTCTCACCTCATTAAGCTGCCCCGAATTCCTGCCTGCCAGTAAGATTTGTCATTCTGTGACATGATACAACACCTTGGTCAGTTCCTCATGAGGGTATATCTGTACCATCTTTCCTTCGGTAGAACCAGCTAGTGGATGCGTGTGAGAAGATGCAGCTGCAAGCCTCCCGGATCGAGCGGTTCCTCAGTCAGACCCTGGTCGCCAAGGAGGAGGCGCTGCAGGTGACCGCTAACGGACATGCGCAGGGTTTCAGATACAGAAATCTCTCACTCCTGCCCATGTACTGACAAACTTTGTCACACTTGCACCATAACATGGTAACGCATTAACTTTACACCTAACCTTTGGGTCTGACTCCAGAAAAGCATAAATACTCACATGATATTTGCTTTCTAAAGGAGATGCATGATATCATTTCACTTTGAATATATATCCAGGTATGTGTGGACTAAAATGACCTCTTCTGGCTAAGTGTGATAATATAGCTGTAAATAAACTGCACATATAGTGTGTCTGGTGTCATCTGGGTGATTCTATGCACAGAGCTGTAATTTTCCATATTACTGAATTTTGTGCCTACAATGGATTGGCAGCCTATCTTGGGTTACATGAAATACAGTATTAACTTCTTGTAATTTACAAAAGGATAACAAAAATTAAAATGACCAAGGAAATATCTGTCATGAATAGAGACTAATATGTGAGGTTTGGTTTTCAGTTTTTCTTTTTATGCACCTGTATTAGAACAATTTAAAATTTAAAAATTTCACTGTACCGGCAGAAAACTGTAAATGGAGCTACAGTATATAAAAAAGCTACAGTATATAAAAAAATATGTAAAGATAAAAGTTTGTTTTAAAATTGCACAGGATGTAATCCTCTCTCTCTCTTACACACACACACACACACACACTCTCTCTCCCCTGTAGGTGGATGCTAGTGCAGCACGAGAGCGTGTGGTGGCACGGCTCAACCTGGTGCGGGAGGCTTTGGAGGAAGAAGAGCAGCGCCTCCTGGAGGCCGTGCAGAGGGAGGAGGAGCGGGTCCAGCAGTGTCTGCTCACCCAGAAGGCCCACTGGACCCAGGCGCTGGATTCGCTCACACACACGCGCACACGCCTCGTGCACACTCTCACCCACACCATTGATGCAAAACTTGTGGTAAGGGGGTGGGGGGGCATATACAGCAGCAGCCTTCACGCTGTTGGCCTCTCTTTGCCCAAAAGGAACTTTTGAATGGGGACAAAGAGAGGATTTGGGTGTCTGGGGCAATCAGAGAGCAGTAAAAATGGGCAGTTAATCGAAAATTAGTAAGCTGTTTAAATAATGTTCTGACTAAGTACAAACTGAGGTTTAAACCCTAAATACTTGTTATAACAATGACCTGAAATATCAGTTACTATATAGTCATTGTCAATCACTGCAAACCACGTCTGATAATGTTAGGGAGCACAGAATGCAAGTCAAAGACATCATTGCACAGCAGGGTATGTACACAGAACCTGTTTCAGCTACCTGAGCTACATGAGTGTAATACATGGGAGCTTCTTAAAGAATAAAGATCTGTCTGAGTACAATATAAAGCACAAACAACGCTGGCTTCTGACTACACCTAATATATCAGAATGACGGCAGCCTACGATGGTAGGAGAGTGGAAGAGACAAGAGTAAGGTCATGTCAATGAAAGGCGAGAGAACTTAATATGGCAGAAAAGCACAGGGGAAGAGAATACGGAAGAGATTAATCGATAAAGGTGAAATGGTGAGAATGTTCTTTACAATTTTATTTGTTTTCTAATTTTCTTCCTGCTTTTCAGAATTCAAGCCAGGACATTGCTGAGAGGTCAGTGCAGCGACTGTCTAAATGCATAACACCTTTGTATTCTCCAGATGGGGAATACATATGGTTATGGGACTGGTCTACTGTCGCCGCCACCATCACAGATGCTTAGCTTCATAGCATGAACAGCTCAAAACATATTTAACAGATCTTTTTCAGACTTTGCAGACACATTGTATGGAGGAAGACATGAAACTGATCAAATCTTTAGACAAATTGCACCAAAATCAAAACAGTGCAGTATAGTGGTAGTAAAGAGAGGGATAACTACGGACACTCATTTTAATAGCATAATAATATTTCTCAGATGTTTCACACTACTTCACAGGAAATTTGTGTCAGAGAATTTTGTACCAAAATTGAAGCAGTCCACACACTTGCAGCAAAGGGAAGAATGATGGTGGAATGCACTTGAATATGATAACTCATAAAATATTTTATGGATTCTTTGTGACTTCAGACATAATATGGATAAAGATCTACACATGATTTTATGTTGAGACAAGTATCACAAAAATGGAAATAGCAGCACTACCCACAGTAGGGAAGTGCAGCTACAGAAGACACTTGTGAACACTCAAGAAAAAGTATTTGATGGATCTTTTTCAGACTTTTTAGGAACATTATACGGATGATGATCTTTGACCAATTTCATTTTGAGACAAATCTCACCGAAACTGGATGGCCACAGACAGATATCTAGTAAA
Source organism: Mormyrus lacerda (assembly GCA_015163995.2). Classification (NCBI taxonomy): domain Eukaryota; kingdom Metazoa; phylum Chordata; class Actinopteri; order Osteoglossiformes; family Mormyridae; genus Mormyrus; species Mormyrus lacerda. Next base: position 3,496,279 of record JAABNX020000130.1, on the reverse strand, counting down.
CTTGATTACATTGAGATGTGTTAAAGGAATTTTGGGAGATATTAGGAAAGTGCATAGGTGGGCTGTAGAGATTGTAGAGATTGGGAAGTGTTAGGGGAGCAAACATTAGATGGTGGGAGAAGGTGACGGTATTATCCAGGGAATACATTACTGTCATTCCGACTGTATCGGAACTCTGCTGCAACAGTTCTCACCCACAACAAACGCTCTGCTCACATCACCCCATTCTGTCTCATTCACTGGTTACCAGATCTGTCCTGTATAAAATTCAAAATCTTTCTACTTCCCTTCAAAGCTGTATATTGCCTTGCACCCCCTAACCTCAATGAACACTTTTTATTCTTCCCTTTGCTCTTTCCGGTCATCTAGGAGTAATCTACTCTTCGTCCCTTGCATTGGGCTTTTCTTTATGGGTGGCAGTTTATTTACTGCCATTGCCCCCAAGTTCTGGAATTCTCTTCCTCAGTCTCTCTCTTCTCATTTTCTGCTTGTAAATTTTATTTAAAGATCTTCCTTTTAAATGAACATTTTTCCCCCAAATGCTTAAATGTCTTTTTCTTCCTTGCAAAGTGACTTTGTGTTTGTGAAAGGTACTATAAATATAAAAAGTCAAAATGTATTTGTTTGTTGTTGTTGTTGTTGTTGCCGGTAAGGAAAGAGTCACTTCTCTCCACCTTACATTACATATCAATCTATGGAGAGAAAGTGTTAAAAATGGCCCGTGCTAAGTCTCTGACAGTGTGTGATAATAAGCTATCACTGACAAACCTCACCATCGGTTTTGCCCTAAGGATGGAGGAGGCCGAGGGTGTGGGGGATCCCATTGACACAAAGAAGCTCACCATGAAATTCGGCTGCAGCGAAAGCAAGCTGATCCTGGGGCTGTGGGCCAGCGCAGCGCTGTTGGGTCACTTGGGTCAGTAGCCTGTTTATGCACTGGAGCAGTAATCAGACAGGCCTCATTCATCTTCCGTTGGTGAGAACGGTCATAAGGTGGATAGCAGAGTAACCATGCTGCTGCAGAATGACCTCATTCGCCTGTTAATTTCACTTAATGAGGCTGGACTATAAAAAGAGCTTTAAATAGGGCACAGGAGTGCCATATAAAACATTACGTAAGGTGTGCTGAGCAACTATACGACGCAGTGTTAAGTCATTAGTCTGAAGAATTTACAGAATTGATATTGAAAAATGGAGCTAAGCTCATACACACTGAACTTGTGAATTACAGTTTTCCCCATATTCTCCCTCTCTCCCTTTTTTTAATTGCCTCCCAATATCTCTTCCTTTGTTCCATATGTCCTTCATCTTTATCATATTTCACTCCTTCCTTACCCTTGCCTCTTCCATCTATCCCTCCTCTCCATTCTCATTCACTCCTTCCTTACCCTTGCCTCTTCCATCTATCCCTCCTCTCCATTCTCATTCACTCCTTCCTTACCCTTGCCTCTTCCATCTATCCCTCCT
>JAABNX020000130.1:3483088-3494712 GCA_015163995.2 Mormyrus lacerda | reverse complement strand
CTTACCCTTGCCTCTTCCATCTATCCCTCCTCTCCATTCTCATTCACTCCTTTCTTACCCTTGCCTCCTTCATCTATCTCAGCTCTTCATTCTCATTCACTCTTTACTCGCTAATGCCTCTTCCATCTATCCCTATAAGAACATAAGAAATTTACAAATAAGAGGAGGCTATTCAGCCCATCAAGCTCGTTTGGGGAGAACTTAACTAATAGCTCAGAGTTGTTAAAATGTTATCTATCTCTGATTTATAGGAACCCAAGGTTTTAGTTTCCACTACACTAGCAGGAAGACTATTCCATACTCTTAACTACACGCTGTGTAAAGAACTGTTTTCTTAAATTTGTTTTAAAATGTTCTCCTGCTAATTTGTACTTATGGCCATGAGTTTTAGTATTTAAACTAATATTGAAATGGCCATTTGGCTGAACAGCATCCAGACCTGTTAGACTCTTATATACCTGGATCATGTCCCCCCTTAGTCTCCTTTGCTCGAGGCTAAACAGATTCAGCTCAGCTAACCTCTCACCTTAAGACATTCCTCTAAGACCAGGAATCATTCTCGTAGCCCTCCGTTGCACCTTTTCTAAGGCTGCAATATCCTTCTTAAAGTATGGTGACCAAACCTGCACACAATATTCTAGGTGGGGTCTTACCAAGGAATTATATAAATTTAGCATCACCTCCCTTGACTTAAACTCCACACAGCTAGAGATATAACCCAACATTCTATTGGCCTTTTTTATTGCTTCCCCACACTGGCGAGAGTGGGACATGGAAGCATCAACATAAATTCAAAAATAATTACGAACCATCTATCCCTTCTCTCCATTCCTATTCATTTCTTTTTTACCCTCGCCTGTTTCCTCTAGCCCTCCTCTCCATTGTTATTCATTTCTTTTTACTCTCTGTCCCCCAGGTCACACTCCGATCAATCTGACGTTCGACGAACGCACCGTCAGCCCCCTGCTCTCCCTGTCTCCGGACCAGCGCACCTTGACTTTCCTGTCCAAACGGGCCAGGCGGAATCCTCAGTATGACCCGGCGCGTTTTGACAGCTGGCCCAATGCCCTGTGCTCCCACTCGTTCTCCTCCGGCACCCACAGCTGGGTGGTGGATGTATCACAGAGTGACGCCTTCAAAGTGGGAGTCTGCTATGCCAGCCTGGAGCGCAAAGGCTCCTCCGACGCATCCCGGCTGGGCTACAATGCCCAGTCCTGGGTATTGTCCCACTTCGAGGATGTCATCTCCTTCTGCCACACTGCACGCCATGACTACCTGTCTATGGTGCAGAAGCCGAAACGGATCGGGATTCTGCTGGACTGGCCCGGCTGCACCCTTCTTTTCTTCGACGCGGACTCGGGCACCACCCTGCACACTGTGTGCCACCCTTTCACTGCCCCACTGTTGCCAGCTTGTGCCGTGGGAAACCGCAGCATTTCATTAGTGCAGCCATAACTCACCTGGCCAAACGTATAGTTGGGATTTAAAAAATGCCAATTAGCCTAATTTCTGTGATACCACGTTTCTTTGGTATATCATGTTTGCTAATCCAATTGTCCTGGATAAGCGGTGTGGAAGATGGATGGATGGGTGGATGGATGCATGTTTTGCTATAGATAGATGTTATTGATGTGGTTTTATGTTTTGTAATTAATTCATAAACTGGCTACTTTATTTTGCCTGTGTTATTTTCAAACTACAAAACTCTTTTTCATGGAGAAAGAAGGACCATCCTTTTCTGGGAAGCATGTCAAAGCACATGGAGGAGAACGACAATGATGGGTGTGCTTATAGCCAACAGCATCAGTGTGGTGTCAAACTGACCAGTTCTGTGCACTCAGTCTGTGTACTTAATCATTAATCTATGTATCAAACATTTATATGTTTATTAGTTTAATGATAACCCATACAGCTGCAAACACTAACAGTTCTTTTTCAATCAGCTCCCCCCAAAACAAACAATCAGACATCTGACCACTACACAAAATAAATGCGTAAATAACACAGTCAAAAAATAATGAAGGGAAAAAGGAGAGATTTCACTGAGAGATTTCATACTACATATGTATGTGTTTAAAAAGACTAAAAGGCCTATCCTGGAAGGAACAGGCACGAGGCAGGGAACAACCCTGGACAGGGGGCCAGCCCATCGCAGGGCACACTCACACACTGTTACCATTCACTCACACATGCACACTTACAGGCAATTTATTACTGTAACTGCAATTAGCCTCAGCATGTCTTTGGACTGTGGGGGGACAGTGGAGCACCCGGAGAAAACCCAACGACGACACAGGGAGAACATGCAAACTCCACACACATGTAACCCAGGCGGAGACTCGAACCCGGGTTCCATAAGTGTGAGGCAACAGTGTGAAGCAATTAACCACTGCACCAACATGTCACCAACGTGGGCCTTTTAATCTTAAAATTGGATGCCAACCAGAGAAGCTTTGAATACTTTAACATCTGTCAGACATGCAGTCCATAAACATAGGTCGCTAAATTTTGTAAATTACTTTTCATTTGACTGGATTGTTTCCATGGTTTAGAAAAGGAGAGAATCTAGAAATTCCATGACCCTGTCCATGACAAGCATTTGGAAAATGGATGGATGGACAAAAGGGTATAAAAAGAAAATTCTGGAAAAGAGTTATGAATTTGACAGGATGTGTTGTTTACATTTATTTATTTGGCCGATGATTTTGTCCAATTGGCAAACAGGTGAGGCAGATAGTACTTCGCATACGCAGCACGGACAAACAGCCAGCTCATGCACAGGTGCATTCTAGGCTGACCAGAAACAAGTGCAAGACAGTTGTGGGGAAAAAAACTATGTGAACACTATTTCGAGGCGAGAATTGGAAACAGTATATACATTTTTAATAGAAGCTTAAAAAAATCTATAAACCAATTAGCAGTGCTTTGAGTAGACCGGTACTCAGTGGTATGCTCTCGCCGTGTGGTGGGCAGATTGATCCAAGTATCGATAATATCAATAATAATGTTGGTATTCATATTGATCAATACCAGTTTAATGACATCGATACTTCAGTTTCATTTTCTCTCCAGAAAGCATTGTGGGCTCTCTGTGTAAGCACTGCTGCTCTCAACTGCCACTCCCGGCGGCACCTGTCATGCAAACAGGCTCACTTGCGCGTGCGTGCTACAGTATTTATTTACTCAGAAACTTTACCAAAATTCTGTCCTGGGTTTTAACTAATTATTTAAAAAAATCACAAAAACACTTAAAGGTAATGAAAATTAATTCAGCTTTAGGAATTTGATGATGCATCCACCTTAATGATTAAGAAGTATCGATATCGGTATCGTATCGGTGATATTTGCCCTATATTTACTTGGTATCGAATCAATGCCAAATCTTGTAGCATGGCACATCACTACTGTTCTTCTTCTTTGGCTTTTTATTGCTGGTTGGCAAACAACAAAATGGTGCATTACTGCCACCAATTAAGGAGTGTGGATCAGGATTCTAATCGCTAAAGAAAACATAATAATAATAATAATAATAATAATAACAAAATTCAATCTTCACAATTAAACCAGTCAACCAAAGAAACTGCAATAGAAAAGGGTGACACACATTTTTTCCCAACACTTCTGTTAATATGTACCTTACTTTAATCCTTTCAAGGTTCCTGATAAGAGCACCTCTTTCTGTTTCATTCTTCCTACAATGTACCATAGCATGTTCCACTGTCTCTACCTGACCACAAATATCACCACTGCCTGTATTATGTTTTCCTATTCTCAATAGTGTGCTATTCAGTCCAGTATGTCCAAATCTAATTCCTGATATTATGATGTCATCTTTCTGGCTTCTTCCCGCCCCTCTCATCTTACTCACTGTCCTTTGTATTTTATAAAACCATCGTCCTTCCCTTTCCTTTCTTCATCCCACTGCTTCTGCCACCTTTCCTTCATCCGCTGTTTGATGATACTTTTGATTTGTAACCTAATGAAATTACCCGCTATATCAATATTCTCATGTTTCCTGGCTTCCTTTGCTGTTTTGTCTGCTACCTCATTCCCATTTATCCCAATATGCGCTGGTACCCACAAAGATATTACAGCAAGCCCCATTCTTTGAATTCTATACATCTGTTGAATCTCTAGCAGAATATCTGATGTACCCTCTGAATAAACGTTACGCAAACTGTGCAGGGATGAAGTTGAATCCTGAATGCAGGAATACTAAACGCCACCCCCATTTTGGTATCTGAATCCCTTAACGTATCTGTGTAGATCTGAATGTAGTTGTGATACCCATCAATATAAGCCTGTATCCTTTGAGGATCAAAACTAAATTCCTTGCCGTTCTTCATCTTTTCTAGTATCGAGAAATCAACCGTAGCGTCAGGAAGGATCCATGGTTGTATTGCTGGTAATGGGACAGCTGGACTAATAGTACGTTGAGCCACTCCTAGTTCTGATGCTCTCTGGTCCACTGACCATCCAAAGCTTTTTACTCTCCTCTTCTCCTTCCCCCAGCAGGGTTTTAAGGTAACTGGTGTTGGATGAATCTGGTCATGACCCTGTAAATTAGCCCAGTAGATTACTAACAGTTGCATTCTTCTCAATTCCAATGGCATTTCTCCCTTTTTTACCTGCAATGCTGCAACTGAAGTTGTCTTAAATGCTCCTGTAAAAGTCGTAATGCCTGAAATTGAATAGAATCCAACCCAACTGTTTAAGAACTGTCTTGCTGCTGAACTGAAAACCACACACCCATAGTCTAGTACTGACCTTATTAATCCAATATAAACAGCCCATAATGCAAGTCTGTCTGCACCCCATCCACTCCTTGTTAAGCACCTCATCACATTTAGAACTATTTACATTAATCCAACACATTCTGAATATGCACCGCCCAAAAACACCCCGCCTGTTGGATCTTCGGCTTGAAGCGAAACAAATGTTTCAGCTGTCTCGGCTCCCCATTGGCAGGCGGCGACGAAATGTTTCAGAATGGCCTCGACCGATTGGACGAGCGACGAGATTGGCCTCACGCGCTTATTTGAATAGCTGTGTATCTGAATGCTGTATATCCGAATATCTTTCCTGATTATATTCATATCTGTCACGCTTTCAATGTGACATCGAGCATCCACACAGCGCTAACATGTAAGTCCAACAAACTATTTAATGTCTGCAGAAATCTGTTTGGCACATGCGTTATTGTTTTGTTATTTATATAGCGTTATGTTTTGTCATCTATACTGATAGATGTTATATGTTATATAGTTTGACCGAGCGATCTTAATGTTGTCGACTGGGTGCGTTATTTCAAACGAATTCTGTCGATACTACTGAAAAATGTGGAATCTGCGAAAAAAACGGGCTCACCAAACCTCACCAAACCAAACCCACCAAATCTATGTCATAGGACTAACAAGTCACCCAGTTACATAATGCTTACTGTAAATTTAAAGTATCATGATCAATTCAATAGCAGACATCACACAGCCTTACCTGAACACAACACTCCAACTGTCCACAACTGCCCTTTGTGGACAGCTTGCTCTACAAAAGAGCAAGTTGAGGGAGGCGTAAAAAAGAATTTCCCCACGGGGATCAATAAAGTTATTATTAAATGTAAACACGGCCCCGTTCTCTTATAAAGGGATGGGATGTGCATGTGTGTGCATCCAAACATCTTTATCCATATTTATTTGTATTTCGTCTTGCATTATATCAACATCAGATGGAGAGGGAGTCTGGCAACTTGAGGAGCACTGCAACAATGAGCAATATAATACGCAATAAGTACGTGTCCCTGAGGTAAGCAATTAAACCACAAGGCACAACATCACCACATCCCAACATCAAGACAGAAGTCCCATTTTAACTAATCCCTCATTTGATTTACGCTCATAGTTATGCCAGCTCCTTCCTCCAATATAGCGAGGCTATAAGGCAGCATAAGGTCAGTGAATGGTTTATGCAGATGATATTACACTCCTGGCATACACTTTCTGCTGCTGTGTCACACACAGCCTAACTTCTGCATTTTTTTGAGCAGTTGCCTGCTGGGCCCGAACAGTAGCCTCACATGAGCCGACTCAAAGAGGCCATCTGCTTGGAGCTCTGCTCTCTTCACCCAGCTGGCCAGACGATCGCTGGGGTGAGGATGAACTGTTTGTTGAGGGAAGTTCGGTGATTGTTTTAATCTTGTTAAATGAACTGTGTGTGTGGGAGAGAGTGAATGAGTTTGTGTGGGGAAATTAGGGAGGTAATAATAATTAATAATAATAATAATTTTACCAGGGTTTGGTGAGGAGAGTGGGTAGCTTATTTGGGGATGTTTTTCCTATTGAGCATTTAAGCCTAGTAACTGCTCCCCTTAGAGTGCTTGTTTGCTGTGATATGGTGTTATTGAATTTGAGTTATGTGTATTTATGCGTAATAATGAAGTGGTATTAAAGTCTAACCTATCCGATCTGACCTCTTAGGGGTGTGCAACACTCTGTGATGGTAGGTGGCGCTAGTTGCTGGCTTGGTGTAGGTTAGACAGTGTAACCGTATTTCTACCTGCACTCACTTAAACCTGGTATCTTATATGAATTACATCTATTTTTTGTAAAGAATAAAGGAAAGTTAATTGTTGCTGTATTCGGTGTGTGGGTTTTTGTGTGGAATCTCGGGACGACTGCCGGACCGGACCGGTAAAAAAAAAAGTGGTGGCAGCCTTAAGGAAATTGCAGTTACATTACATATTATTGCCGTCTGACGTCATGGTGACGCAAAGTCTCTGTTGGACGGAAATCTGAGGTCCTGTCTATGTATTTTTCGTAGTGGTGAAAGTCTTTTGTCCTGGGGGCTAGACCGCAAGGATTCGCCACTCTGCGTTGCGGTGATAATTGAAAGCATGTTAGAAGTTTGGGAAATGGGAAAATTTAGCTTTACGGACATTGAGGCGCTTCATCTGGAGATGGAAAGGTAAGTCTGTAAAATCACGCGCAGATTCACCCGCGCTGCAAAATATGGCAGACGATTTTGCCTTTTGGAATTAGTTTCGTTTTTTGTCTCGTTTCATTGTTTTTTGTCTTTCTTTATAATATAGTAAACAGCGGACCCATGACATAACGGAAATGAAGTAAAAAAAAAAAAAGTAATTAAAACAGTAAGGTTCCATAGCGCTAGATGGTTTGGACCTTTAATTATTTACGGGAAATTGCAACCTCCTACCTTGCGTAAGTTGAACACAGGGGGGCAGCTTTGCATAGAAAACGTGGCCAAAGAGTGAGTGTCAATCTTTATTTTTCTGTTTATGAAATTTGGGTAAAGATATTTTAAAATATTGTGCTGACGATCGGCTAGCATCTTCCGTGGAGGTACTCTTCTTCACTTTTTATGCTTCTCGAAACAAGCTGCAGTCATTTTATCGTTATATTATTAAAACGCAATAAGCACTCAAATGCAATACTAGGAAGGTAGCGCATGCAAAAGCGGTTTTGTGAACATACATAGACGGGGAGACCAAACGATGTCATGTTCTAAAGCTCACGGGTATTAACTTGTTGCTTGACGGGAATCATGAAGTCTGCGGCAGATTTATAGCCCCTTTAATGTTGCGGAGGTTAAAAGGATGGTAAGCAACAAGCAAAAATGGGACATTGCTTCACCAGCCTAAAACCTTGGTGGACCTTTTAAAAATGCCCCAGCGATGTATTTCAATTAATTAGCTGTTAGACCTGACATACATAATGCCGCTTTATCCTTTAGTCTAAGGATTCCGGATTCTGTTTTATTTACTACATTCAGTAGTAAATATAGTAGTTGAAAATGTGCGCTGAAAGCTACCCTAGTACATATAAGCCACAAATTTTAAAATTAACTCTTGTTCCGCTCATTAAGCAGCTAGCTATCCATGCCCAGGTCCTATAATAAATTAAATCAATGATCCTGTACAAAAACATGACAGCAGACGGTTTTATTCAGAAACTTCATTACACAGGTAAAAGCAAGGGATAAAATAACTGCAAAAACGGAACAGTAGAGGGCAGTATTACGACATCCATCACCACTTGTCATCTGTGGCATGACAATTATGCTGCTCTAGAATTGGAACACAACCAGTACATATTACAGACTAACTGCTTTGTGTCTTTTAAGGTGGTCAAACATTGGGATAATGGATTAGGTTAAAAGCGGGCCGTGGATGGAAATTGAATGATATTTTCCTTCAAAACGTGTTAATTGTCTTAATCTGTTAACCCGCAAACCAAAAGGTATTCACTGATGTTTGCCAACATCGGCAAGCATAGCGTAGCAACATTGTTAGTCATTGTTTCAGCACCTTGGACAAGTGCATGTTGCATGTGTTTGATTCTTTGGGGTTCTGTTATTTAAAATGCCTATGAATCATCTGGAAAAAATATGAACAGGGTGATGAGAAGGAAAGGGGAAGATGGAGCGGTTGACCTGTGCTTGTCGGGGGTTGTTCCTCATTCAGTCAGAAAGTCCGCTTTTTAGATGTGCAGTTCTTCCTCTTGCAGTGTTCTTCCTCATCTCACCTTAAGTGTCGGTCACCACGGTGAACTGACATAATCAATGCGATAAGTTTAACATGGATGCAGAACTAAGCTTTGCAAATGAACATCATAACTAATCATGAATAAATGCCTGAAATGAACATGACAATGCTGTAACGGATTATGGTTTTCATATATCATCAGCGTTTTTTTGATTCAGCCTTCTAATGCCATATAACAAATATTATCATGGATGGTGTCTTTGACACAATAAGAATAAAGATGCTTTGTTAATCTGTGTGGGGAAATTGCCTTTTTGTCTGCCCCATCTTGCACTGAATGAGAGACAGACAGGTGAGAGCAAACTTTGGGGTCGCAGTAGAGGGGAGGGTCGGCCAGCAAGCTCGACCAATTGAAGTTAAGGGTGTTCCTCATGGGACCATCAACTGCGTTGGTGTGTCAGTCTCAGGATTTGGACTGGTACTCTTCTAATATGGACATAGGGTCCTAACCTGCTTGACCACATGTAGCATGTTGAAAGCCTTTCTGTATTGACAATCAGGAGGGACAGAGAAGAAGTTTCTCCTGAGAATTTTCCCTACTAAATATTCAGGCCCCCCCCCCCCAAAGTCACAGAACAACAAAGGACATGTGGTACAGTAATACAGTGTGACTTGAAAGGACATTTTATCCAATATTTTTAGCCACATATCTCATCTAAGAGTGAGTCATGTGTCCAATTTAATGTATGTTTGTGTCTGCAGTAGAAAAGCCTATTCATAGTTATCAGTCACATGACTGTCTCGGAGGAAAAAAAACCCTCCAAGATGGTGACAACAATCAAGAAATGAATATATTGATCATATATTAACAGAAAAAGATAAAGATATGAGAGCAAAGTGCCAGTTTTGAACACTAACGATCCTTATACAGTATTTCAGTCTCATAAACAGAACTCCCTTCCCAGAACTTCACTTTGGTGATGTCTACATATATAATCTATATGGACAAAAGTATTGGGACACCTGGCCATTAGACCTACAGGGAACCTTATGACATCCCATTCTAAGTCCATAGGCATCAATATGGAGTTGGTTTCCCCTTTGCAGCTAAAACAGCTGCCACTCTTCTGGGAAGGCTTTCCACAAGATTTTGTCAAAAATGTCTTTGCATGCTAAAGCATTAAGAGTTCACTTTGTGGCTGAGTTTCTGTTATCCGTAAATGCTTTCATTCTGCAATAATACTACTTACAGTTGAGTTAGAATTAAACTCCTAAATTCAGTAATTGAGAGGTGTGTGCCAATACATTTGTCCATACAGGCTGTATCCTAATTCAGGGGCTGCATGCTTTTAAAGGTGCATTCCAAACGTATCACAGCAATGAGACAAGGCTTTCCCATTCTGAAGGCTCCTTCAAATGGTCTACATATGCATCCTTTTTTTTTTTTTTAAACCAAATCCACATCCACCTGATGTTTATTTAGATTTATAGATTTTATTTAGCATCATACTTTTTGCTTAGCATGTTGGGTAGAAAACAATATCAGTAAAAAAAGTGCTGTACAAATAAAATGTAATATAAAGAATACTGACAGGATCATGAGCTTCTCAAAATCTGAATCACCAATCATGTGCTTCTAGGAATTTTGAAAATCTTATTATTGATGGCGGTGGGTGATGTTGTGGTACAAGCACCCCAGAAAACTCCGGGACTTTCACAAAGCGTGGTGTTTAGTATATAAACAATGACATCTAGTCATTAGCGGTTCTGGGGATGAAAACAAATTAAAGCTAACCAAAGAACAACAGCGGCAGTCAAACTGCCTACAAAGGAGAGTGATAGTGTGGCATCACATGACCTGCCCACCTGACCTATACACAGTAGAGATGGTTTTAGAGGAGTGTGACCAGAGATTGAAGGAAAACCGACCAATGACAGCTCAGCATATATGTGGGACCTCCATCAGGTCCAGTGGACAAGCATCCCAGAAGGCCACCTTATCAAACTGCCATAGAGGAGACAGTAGGGTCAGCCAATCCCTGGAGCAATTGGGGTTAAGCGCCTTCCTCAAGGGCTCAATGATGGGGTCACTCTGCGGACCCAGGGATTCGAACCAGCAACCTTGTGAGTCCCAAGCCATAGAGCTGCCCCCCCCCCCGCAAACAAATAATTTATTTTTTGTTTTGTTTTAAACTTTTTACGGCAGTGCATAATTCCATGTATGTTATTTTATAGTGTTATAAATGACTTTATAAATGTACAGTGACCTTTTGACCAGTACCGTATATAAAATTGTAATGATTCTTTTCCCACAAATGAATAAGCATCAGATGAAGTGAGTGTTAATGCTTAACCAATGCCCATACAAGTCAAACCAGCCCAGTACAAGGCCTAGTTTCAGTCAGGTACAATATTATCATTCATTATATGAATTTCCAAACCATAAGTATCCTTTCATTTCACTCAGAATGAAAGTGTAAGAAACTATCAAATCAAAACCTCCCATGAAACTACCAGGGAAACTCAGCGTTTGGCCCAGATGTAGTCATGTAATCCCCCAGCCCATTAGCAGCAGTATAGATTATGCCAATAAGATTAAATTTATTTATCCCAGAGGACATTCTTGATTAACATATACATAAAAAACTAGGGAAAGCATGGGAGCTGCTGTAGCAAGTTATATAAGTTCAGTATAATGAATGAGTCTGAGCATTTATACTTGAGTGTGTGTGTGTATATATATATATGTACACAGTGCTAAGCATAAATGAGTACACTCCACCAGACTTGTCAGAAAACCTTCAGTTACCTTTCAGAATCCACATTTTCAATGGGATACTACACTACAACATACTCCCACAAATGTAGGCCATTGAGAGCAAACAAGATTTGTTCATTTGCACACACAAAGAAGTGATTTTCCTAACAAATTCAAGCCCATGTTGCAGAAATTAGTACACCCCAGTTAAAGTCTTAGGAGAAATGTCAAACTGAAGATTACAAAATTCATGTTAACAAGATTTCAACCACAGGTGAGTCTAATTATCCACTTAAGAGGTGTCCAGCAGACAGGTGACTATAAAAGGGCATTACTCAACAAAGAAAAGCCCTTCCCATTTCATGCTGT
>JAABNX020000130.1:3457489-3478908 GCA_015163995.2 Mormyrus lacerda | reverse complement strand
TAATGACTTGCGCTTGTTTGTAATGTGAACATGTTCTAAACCGGTTTTACTTTGTTTACAATACGCTTTGCAATGATGCGAGCGATAATTACAGTATCGCGAGACTTCCGGATAATTTTTAAAAGGTACTTTAGTGTAGATATCTATTATGCCTCGCTGTTCAGAGTGAAGATTAATTCCTTTTTGCTGTAACACTGTTAAGAAATGTCATTACCAGGGGTCAACACAGTCGCTTAGTCTGAAGGATATTTTGCCCAAAATGCAACGTTATTTTTTTATTATTATTATTTTTAACCGCAGACGTGATATTTAAAAGCGTAGCATACCTTTTGCTGTTGGCACAGAATCGTCTTCCCGCGGACACGTTTGGTCATTATAGTATTTGAAGAAATGTATATTTTGTGGAACAAGCGATTAATTTATTTAATCACACGATGTGACGATTAATCTCACATACAGTCATGTTCCATCCAAAGAAAGATTGTATAGCCTGTATATTCATCATGGTAGTAAATATATTCAGTACCAGGATGTCATTAGGCCTATTTGGATAGAAAGTCACCTGTCATGACAACTAATTATAAAGGATATAGCATGTTTTTTCATTGTTCATTCAGTTTAGTGAGCTTGTACAAAAAAAAAAACTTTTTGTGAATTTGTAGTTCGTAAGGATTAGGTTTCTTCAGGTTGAACTCTTTTGTCTGTATGTTAGTTATTGTACCTTAGTAACGACTTTTTTATTAACAGGGAACAGGTTTTTCTGACAAGATTATATGTGACATATTAACTAAAGGTTGAATGGCAATAGCTCTCAGACAAAAGAGGATTTTCTTCCATTTCTTTTATAATCTTAATGTTTAATCTCCATGACCATAAACTCCTGAATAAAGCCCCACTGTGCCTTTTTGGTTGACCGCCCTACCTTTTATGATCCTCCCTCCAGTTTCTGTTACCGTTGCTCCCAGTAACAGTGTTTACAACGTGTCAAACTTGGCATATGTGTGTTGGGCCCCGTATTCAAGAAACTACAGGTGCAGAGTGGGCAGTAACCCAGGACAAGGCACCAACACACACACACACCCATACGCTTTGGTAACTCCAATTCACCTTTGAATGGATTTTGACTGTGGGGGGGAAACCAAAGTACCTAGAGCAGGGGTGACAATCTTGTCCGCAAAGGACCGCTGTGTATGTGGGTTTTCGCTGCAACTCCTTAATTAGATTACTAATTAGAGGACTGATTGGTTGAAGAGTCCTCACACCTGGGTTTGAACAGCTGACTTACAGGTTACCCTGAAAACTCCATACACACCGGCCCTTTGCGGATAAGATTGGCCTCCCCTGACCTAGAGGAAACCCCATGACAACACGGGGAGAATCTGGAAACTCCAAATACATTGAGCCAGGGTCAAGAAATCCAGTAACAAGAAATAAGTCTTGTCACTAGAATTACAAATTGAACTTCTGGTTTACTTTCACATCTCGGAGATTTTTAGGAAATCCCTTTTTGTCCCCTTAGTGTTTCTTGTAATTTGATCCCATTTCTATTTTAATTTTAACAGTGAAAACCCAGGTGACTCTGCAGAGCACTTTGAGTAGAAGGGCATCAGATACTCATTTTGGTCAGTATGTGGGTGTATGTATTTTCCTTGAACATGAAAGGCTTATCAAAAGGGAAATGTGCTGTAGGCTAAATTGTTTCCATGACGGGCTTACTGCTGGTAGTGTTGGTCATTAAGTATGATCAATAAATATGTTCCTGCTTTCTGTTTCCACATTTGTTCTGTAAAACATATTTAGGCAGGTCATGTAAAAAAGATGCAGTAGAGGTTTTTTTCCCCTAGTTCAACTTACTGTTAATCAAATTTTCTGTTATTACTGTTGATAATGTTTGTGTTTAAAATCTTCCCTATGTCTGTGTGGCTTACAACCTATATAAAGTCAATTAAGGCCATTAAGAAACTCAAATTAATGTACAATTATTTAGGTTTAAAAATTTATCAAATAGAAAATGCTATGTATTTGAACTTTTCAATTTAGAGGGCACTAAAACCAAGTATCAACATTTACTTTGGTATTAACAAAATCGACACAAATTGCACAAAAAAATGTCATGCTTCAAATATTAAATTCCACACTTCACTGTAGATAGATACAACTCACTGCAGAGTTTTCAGTAGGGTGTAGCTAGGAGTATTTATAGATACTCAACCACTTAACAACCCACAACTAAAAATAACATTCTGTTTATGAAATAGGTTTACAAATATTGATTTAAATGCAGTGACTAGAGCTTGTTAGGCTTTAGCATTTTTGATCAGTGGATCCTGACTGTCATGAAATTATTAGGACTGCTTCTCAGTTCATGGAGTTATTAAACATAGAACAGCCGTGCTTCAGTTTAACAGGATGTTCTCAGTGGTGGGTGTGAACCCAACTGACAAGCTAAACAGGGTTTACTTGTTTTCAAAATACATTGCTAAATTCATAGAAGAGGTCACTCACTTCATCCAACTTTATTGACATGTTAGTAGGCTTAGATAATTAGTAGGTCAAATAATTTACATTTCAGAAAATCTCTAGAACTCTGACTGAACAGTTGACCAGTAATAAAAATGACATCAATTGTGTAAAAAAAAATAAAATAAATAAAAAATAACAAACAAAAAAACTAGCCATCCATGACTTTGCTTAGCTTAAACGGGCCCTATTATGTTCATGTCCATTGTTCATAAGTTTAATTTGGATATCTGTAGACAGATCCTTGCAGGTAGGTGGCCAATAAGGATTGTCTTACGAGGTGACCTCACCATGTCATGGAAGTAAGGACTGGAATTCCAACAGGACATTTCAGGCAGATTAGAGAAGAGCTCTTTCTGTGGAAAGTTACTCCCTTTGGCATGTACTTTGGGCCTCAAGACTTTGAAGACCATTTACATGCAAATGAAGTTATATAACACATTGAAGGACAATACAAAATACTGTTCTAATGACATTTGTGTTGTATTATACATTTTGCCATTTTGCTCAGATTTTCTTGTGTGTGGATGTGCTTGATGACTTTGATCATTTCAGGTGCACTGCTGGACCCTGGTGACAGGGAAGTGTATTACAATGACCTTACTGCATATTTAATTGCAGAATCACATCCAAACACCTCAGAAAATTCCAATCTTTACATATCGTTGGCCTGATTGTCATTTTCACAGGATGTAAAGTTCAGAGGACAAAACAAAGATTTGAAAGAAAACAAAAATGTTGCATGACACAGACAAAAAACATCTGTGATAGAATAGGATAAGATTGCTATTTATAAAGGTATTTAAATGGGTGACATTTAAATGATGTGTATTAGCCTTTGCTGCATTCTTTTTATAGGACTGCATGCGGTTAGGCATGCACGATGCAGATGACAGAGCATCATCTCTGTGTGATCTCGGTATGATAGTTAGTCATTTGTTTTATGTCACACTTGGCTTGGGATTTGGAGCCCACGTGACTTTTTGTTGTTTTTTTTAACGTAGAAATCAGGAGATATTCTGTTCTTTGTGGGGTCAGGGAATAACCTTGTGTGTTTAAACCTCTTCCTCCTTCCCCCCCCTCCCCCAGGACACCGCATGCTGATGGATGACTATGGCATCTTTGGCTCCCGCTCTGGACATTGCAGCAGCAGGGATGCCCCAACAGATCCTGTCGGTGCCCATGCAGAATAAATACCAATGTCAACAGTGCAGCGGCGTCCTCAGGAAGCCAGTACAGGCCCCGTGTGGCCACAGGTTCTGTGCTCACTGTCACAAGCTTCTCACCAGGTATCTGGTCAATCCAACACCACCCCTTCCCAGCTCAAATGCACACAGTGCTTCATTCTTTCCTTGCCTGGTGGCTTCACACATTCTGCTGTTGCCATTGTTTTATCTATTTATTTCCCATCATCCCGTGCGCTACTGTCTGGTATGTGGTTGCTCTTGACAACAGGGACATGGCATAGTCTGGAGCTACTCTCCTCTCTAGGACCCCAAGTGGAGAAAAGATCCTTCTGCTCTTAAATCTGCAGTGCTTCAAGTCTGTTGCTGAAGATTTGCTATTTCTTGGGAGTCAGACAATAAAATGCCTGCAAGGATTCAATCGCAAGGCCTTGATAGGGGTAGAGGGGACTGAGAGAAGGATTTAGCAGCATTGGCTTTAGCCAAAGCCCAGAATCTCTGATGTGTACGTTTGTACGATCGAACTATGTCATGATTTGAATTCTGCTTAACCAGTATTCTATGTAGGAGAAAACTAGCAGGGTGATTTTGCATCGGTTTGCAAAAACAGTTTCCAGGAAGCTGCTGAACTTGCAAGCATCAACTCTTTATGAGACGGGTGGCTTTTGGCTTTGCATGCTAAATTATAAAACCGTTTTTATTATCCATGACCCGAGACTGCTTTTGTATTTTCTGGGAATAAACAGAATCTAAGTAGGTGCGGTCTTACTAGCCTCAAAGTGTATTTTTCCATTCTTTTTTTAAAACGGAGCGAGATAAGCGTGATTTAACTTTCGTTTCAGTGTTCAGTTTCTGTATTTCTCAGCTACTCTGACTAAACTTAATTACAGAGTGGTTTATGTGGTAAGAGGTGCCTGCAAAGGTGGTATATTTCCTACCATAACTGCAAAGGGCCTTGTAAATATGTACTTGTGTGACTGATGGCTTTTACACTTCCCACACACACGTCTAGCTACTTTGCATCAGTGATCTGCAGAACACCCCCTTTTTTTCATTTTTCTCATATGTGGACTTTGACTAATGATATTTTGCTGACGGTAAGTGGACAGAGTGTTCTTTACGTGGTTGCACAGCCCTTAGTTTTTTGCGAAATGGCGTCTGTACACACGACAGGTGATGAACGGGATTTCCCTGCTGTGGTCTGTTTCAAATAAAACGGTAGCGTGCAGTTTGATGGCGCAAAGCTCAGAAGCTGTGGTGAGAACACCCATAAAACTTTCTGTCTGTCTGACTTCAAAATAACTTCTGCAAAATATTTCCGTCCTATTTCCAAATAAATACTACCACTGTATATGTTTTTCAGGGTGATCTATTTCTTTATCTTTTATTTTTTAACATGAGAACCGGCTCACTTTTTTTTTTTTTTGTTTAATGATGAATCTCATGCTGGTTCATTTTGAAACAGCCTCTGGTTGAAACTGGGATCAGGAACACGTAGTGACATTTGAGTAAATGTGACCATTCTGGACAAGATGTGGTTGAGGGGATTTGAAGGAGCAGCACAAATTCAGTGAAAATGGGAAGAGAGGCAGCAAAGCAAAGGCCAGAAAACAACTGCAAGCTAATTTATGGAGACCACGGGACGAAAGAAGTCAGCAGGTTCCCACTGATCTGACTGTGCATGACTGCTGGGACACAATCTCACGCGCATGCCTTGAGGACTTTAGCCCTCAATCCCTTAATAATTCATATGCGGTCCTATCAGACGCAAAAAGCTGACTGGGTGGGCGTCCTCTTCTCCTGTTTCTGATTGGTCACCGGGGTAAAAGCGGAATCTGTATCTCTCCTCCAGCTCGGGACCCAAGCCCTGTGAAGCATGTCAGACGGAGGAGATTTTCGAAGCGGAGATATCCATCCTCAAGAGCTGCAACGTATGTTTCATGGCCATGTTGCGCAGGGTCCTCTGCCCTGGGTGTGTCTGTACATGCTGTACAGGAACGGCTTAATTCCAGTTCTGTGCTTTTACTTTCCATTCTGTTGATATGTTTTCCAAAGCAGAACATGGAATGAAACTTTGGGGAAGGAGGGGGTTTCCTGTGTTTATCCTTCGTTTAACTATTCTCGTACTTCCCGCCCAGTAAACGAAATGAGCACGCTTCATTTGCTATTTACATTCAGCCACAAACCAGTAGTACCAGTCAGTGCCTGCATTTGCTTACTTAGATGGGTCTGGTGGACATTGAGACACAGTCTGAAGGTTATTCTATCACGTGACTCACCTCGACATCACATCTGTGTCTGTCTGCGGTTCTCCTGCCAGGCGTTTCCAGACAATGCGGCACGGAGAGAGATTGAAGGTCTGCCCGCCAGCTGTCCCAGCGAAGGCTGCAATTGGAAAGGAATCGTGAAAGATTACGAGGTTTATACATGTTTTATTTCCTGCCGACCCCTGAATCGAATCATTCTTTTTCCCTTTGCTGGTTAATTTACCTGCCAGCTGTTTTTCTTTTCCTACCCCCATTGAAGACCGAAGGCCATTGAGACAAAAAGGCTTCCAAGAAGGCTTCTCTTGAACAAGATGCGACCTGTCTACCTCATCTCCACCTGATTTTTTTTCTTTCTTTTTTTCTTTTTTTTTCTTCTCCATACATCAAACACATGAAGGAAATGACAATGATTATATGATTAGCACTGATATAATATAATAGTACAATAATATACCCTGTATTTACTAGTGTCAGAGGATTTTGCTCATCCCCACCGTTAACTGCTGTTTGCCTTTGAACTAAATGAGGAATCTCTCTGGACGAATGGAACTTGGAAAAGTCCGGTGTTAAAATTGAACAAGTACAAGGTGGGGTGATGGTGAGCCAGTGTTGGGCGTTCAGTTCCCGCCTCCGGCTCACTGTGGGCGTGTGGGATTTTTTTTGTTCTTTTGAATTTTTCTGTGTGCTGGTTTTTCCGGTGTTATCGGGTATGTGTGTGCGTGTCCTGAGACACACTGGGATGCGAGTCGGGTTGATGACGGTTTAAGGTCCCCCAGGCTTGGGTGACTGTGACATTGTAGTATGGTCATGGCAAACGGATGGGTAATCAAGGGCAAAGATTAAAATGTCATGTGGACACAGTAATTATGCTAGTAGCTATTACTAGGCACTGAATGTGACCATATATGGAACTTGGAAAGTCCCTTTCAGTTTCTGAATCATAGGTACTTTCCTCTAACAGCTGTGCTTTTCATACTGTTTTGACGTTGTAATGGAAGATATATTACTGCAGTTCATTTCATTTTGTTTCTGACTAGTATAAAAGGTTCCTGAAATCCCTGCTTTAACACAAATATGACAATTCTGGAAGTGTTTACTGTAAACTTCTTAATAGCTATAAATTGAGCTGGGTAAGAATGATGAAAAATAATAATTGCCCTTTCTTGACCCCATTAAAAAAGTAGATAATTCCCTCGGTCTCCTTTTAACCTCTTTATTAGTAGTACTATTTGAAAGCCAAATGAAATGGCTGGTGAGTATATACTTCCAAAGAAAGGAGTTTGGTTATTACATGTCTTAATGCTTTGCATGCTTGAGTTTGCTGTAACAGGATGTAAGATTCTCAAACATTTCCTAAGAATTCAAAAAATTCTAAACTTGATAACCTCAAATGCCAAGTCACTGATTACACACAGAAATGCCTTTGTGTGTAATTCCATGGTTTATATTGACTGATGGCAGGAAGTCTGGTTGGGAAATGAGGAATCTATGGTGAGAGCAGGTTAGTCATTGGTCCCTGATGTGCGTGCGAGTCCTGGGTTGTGGATGTGTATCAGCCTGCAGTAGATTAGTACATGATAACAGACATGTTATGGCAAATAAAACTTGGCCCGATGTGCCAAAATATGCAATGCATGCAATTATGCAGTAGCAGAGGCCATGTAAGCAGGATAACCAATGCCAGTAAGCATAGGCTCATGAAAATGTAGCTGAATTGGATATATAACAGGCAACTGGAGAACTAGGAACCCAAGAAATTGTTGGCTGTGAGTTTTTTTTGATCTATGGTTGAAATATCTATATAATAGTTAGAAGGGGAAGCTGGGCAAGGCCAGTTTGTTCTTGTTTAGTAGTGAAAAAACAGGGTCCAGTGATCCAGAGTGGGTTGTTCTCGCAAGCTGTGGTAAATATGGTGATCAGTTGGCTTTTGCGGGATCCGCTGTTGACGTCATGAGGGCTCGCTAGGCACGGTAGGGGGAGTTAATTGGGTCGTTTCCATGGGGCTCATACACTACAGTAGCGTTTTCAAGGAATGGGTCAGTGCCAGGCAGAGCTGTGGGCTCCTGAGACGAGCCGTGGTCTTAATGAAGTGGTCGATCTGCTGCAGGGACACCACAGTTTGAACCGGCTTCATGGTTGTGGTTTTGGGAGTCTGCTCTCCACTCACTGAGTCTGTAGCTGGGGTCGGAAGGTGCCACTGGTGGGGTGTTGGAGGACGAGCGGTGGCGCGGCAAAAACTTAACAGCAATTGCACATTCTTTTTGGCCCATAGGTGCAGCATGAAGGCAAGTGCAAATATGAACGCATTCCGTGCAAAGCCTGTCACCTGCCAGTCCTGCGCAGTGAGCTGGAGCGGCACAGTGAGAGGGAATGCGAGGAGAGGACTCTCAACTGCAAATACTGTAAAGCCTCCTTCAGTTTCCGGGACATCAAGGTAGGAGCTCGCAGCTCAAAACGACTGTTGAATCTGATAACCGAGATGTCTCTGATTTAGTAGTTCCTCTCATACTTGTCTCTCATACCTATCGTAGTACATTATTGCTCGCTTGTCCTTTGTTTGCTTACCACTAACCATATCACACTCCAAACCCGGATATCCTGCAGGCTCATGATGAAGTATGTCAGAAATTCCCCATTCAATGCAAAGACTGCGGAAAGAAGAAGATCCCACGAGAAAAGGTTCTCTTCCTTATTACTCTTAAATTTAATACAATGGGAACATTGTAGTAAAGCTGCCGGGTTTGTGAAAATGCCCCGGAAACATTACCCATATTTTGAAACTGTGATTCCTGCCTGCTGTTCTGAGAACTTATTACGGAATTGTATTGAGGGTTGAATAGTTTTGGTAACCCTTGTTCCCAATCATTGCTAAAGAACCTGTTTGCTTCTTCTTCTTTAACAAGACAGAGCAGAATGTTGTTTGCTGATCTTTTGACTCATCTTGTATTATGTATCTCTGTAACCCTTCCTAGTATTGTTTTGGGTGTCTTATTTCATTAAGCATCACAAGGCAAAAAAACACGAGTACAGTCAAAGTAAAATGGTTTTTAAAATAATACCCAAAATCTAAACACCCACTCAACTCCTCACCATTATACAGAGTTCATTCATAATTCTTGCCCCAAACCCTCCCCCCACCCATTATGCAGTGCTGCCCCCCTCCCCTAAACAGTGCTTAATAAAATAAAGGAAGGGGAGAAATAAACAGCCACAAAAATTAATATACAAAATAAAACGGAAAAAAACAGTACTGGTGTAGAACAGCTGCCCTCCCCAGCTGTAGACCATCAGGGCTATCTTCACCCTGACTTTTGCATGTTGTCCCTCTTCCAGTTTCCTGAGCATAGCCGGTCTTGTGGGAAGTCCAAGGTTTCCTGCCCATTCAGTGTGCTGGGTTGCAGAACAGTGGTAAGTGTGTTGACATACGTTTTCGCAATCACTTGTCAGTTGTTTCCCAGAACTAGTATTGTTTGACCCACCCATGCTATTCTGGTTCCTCACTACAGCTATAGGTCATTTAGCCGTGGGTGTAACCCATTATTCATACATTTTTCTGGTCCTGCCTTTTCCATCTGGGATTTCTTTTAAGCCAGATGATTGCTATAGAAGGTAGTAAGAGGAAAAGGAAGGGGTTGGGTAAAATCTTTCTCATGCAGCTGAATGCAAAAAACATGGACTGTCTGGGGGCCTCCAAGGACCAGTTTGAGAAACAAAGTTAATTGCAGGTTATTGCATTGAAAGCTTTTGGAGTTGTGAAAAGTCAGTGTTCCTTGTAAGCAGACATGCACTGCTGTAATACTCTGCATTTGCTGTAATACTCTGTATCTGTAATTCTGTCACACCCTGTCTAATCTGCCCTGAGGGCATATTCAAAGTGCAACCACAGAGGCTTTAGAAATGCTGGGGATTTCCATGATGTTGCTTAACAGATTTTAGACCAGTTTGAGACTGGTTTGATGTTGCTGCTGCAGACACTTATCTGATTAGCATGATAACTCAAGCAGTATTTCATGGTACTTTTTCAGATGATACCGTGAAAGGTCTTTGCAAACAAACTTTATGGGTGAACATCTAATCAAATTTTCAGAAAAAATGCACAATAATTGAAGCAGCCCCTGTGGCACCCAATAATGTAATAATTTTCTGTTCTTAATGCAATAAAATTTGATAATGTAATACCTGGCTAATGATCAGAATTCACTTTATTTTCCATGTACAATTGCATATACTTGGAATTTGTTTAAGCAATATCGGCGTTTACATTTACAGACAAGAAGACAACATAGAAGAACAAAAAACTTAAATTAAGAAAAACAGATAAGTAGGGCAGCACAGTGGTTAGCACTGCTGTCTTGCAGCAAAGAAGGTCCTGGGTTCTGTGTGGAGTTTGCATGCTCTCCCCGTGTTCGCATAGATTTTTGCCGGGGGCTCCGGTTTCCACAGCCCAAAAGTGTGCAGGGTAGGCTGATTGGCGTATCTAAATTGGCCCTGTGGCTGTGTGAGTGTGTGCGTCTGCCCAGGGTTGGTTCCCGCCTGCACCCAGTGCTCCCGGGATGGGCTCTGGGCCCCTCGTGACCCTGGTGGGGATTAAGCGGTTACGGTAATGACTGGATGGATGGATAGAAATAAATAATACAATAAAGGAATAAAAGAGTGCAAGCTATAAAATATATAATTATAAGTATATTAAGGGGAACAGACTTTTTGGCGATGATGTAATAAGTAATTTCAGTTTTGGCCAGTTAATGCATCATCGAATTGTATTACATTAAAAAAACGAGAAATTTATGTTATTGGAACGTTATTCGATTGTTGTTTGTTGTCATATTATTGCCTGCTACATGCACCACAAAGAAAATGGCAGCATCTAATTTCATGTCATATTAATATAATATAATAATTCGCATAATAATTTTAAAAGTATTTGACAGATATTTTTCAAATTTTGAAAATCTGAAACTAATCAAATTTTGAAACAAATCACACCAAGATTGATGCAGCACCACATAGTGATAGCAAGGAGAAGGGCAACCGTAGACACTTGATCTTGTTATAGCAGTAACTCAAAAGTATTTGATGGATCTTATTATGGATCTTAATGCATGAAGATTACATTTTGAGACAAATCACAGCAGAATCGAATCAGCAGCACTAGCGTGAAGCAAAGGAAGGAAGGGCCATCTGCAGAAGTCAGTTGATCTTTGGAACATTGTAACTTAAAAGGTATTTGGGTGTTTTTCAAGAATCCCAGGAATATTGTTTAGGTTAGGTTTATGAATTGGGGCCTGTTTCATTTTGAGACAAAATGCACCAAAATTGCAGCAATGGCTAAAGGAAGAGCAGCTGCTGGTCAGAGTGTGCAGATAGGCTAGAGATTGTAGCGGTTGGAGGGTGTGGTAGGGTTAGGGATTAGATGGGGGGAGGAGGGTGACAGGGCTGTCCGGGGAATACATTATTGTTCCAGCAGCATCTGTTTTGACAATGTACTGTTACCAAATGGAAATAAAATGTTCAGTGGTTGTGCAGTGTGTTCTCATATAGGAAGTGCTGCTTTGTAGCTGGACAGCAGATAATATCCATTGTCCACTGGGTAGATATTTTTCTTGGAATGCGCAAGCTTGAGATAAAAAAGCCTCAGCCTGGAAATGGGGCGACAAACATTATCTTTCAAAGACAAGTTGAGGAGCATTGAACAGAAGACTTTATCCTGCACTTCTGTGTTGCAGGTAGAGAATGAGAAGCAGACTGAGCATGAGCATTCCAGCATCTCGGAGCACTTGCGCCTTTTGCTGGAACGACTATGCCAGTTACAACAACTGGCAGAGGATCCTGGGGAATGGCAAGAGGACTCAGGACTGGGGCTGTATCGTGCCCCTGAGGAAAAGGAGACGCAGCTGAGCGGAGTGGGCCAGACCACCAGCCTGGAGCAGAAGACGACAGCGCTGGAGAACATTGTGTGTGTGCTGAACCGGGAAGTGGAGAGGAGCTCATTCACCTTGGAAGCGTTCTCCCGGCAACACCGGCTGGACCAGGAGAAGATCGAGAACCTCTCAAATAAGGTGCCAGGGATTAGCTGTGACACAGTGCCGGGAGGTGGATGCTCACGCAGTTCCAGAGGTTAACGTGCCCCCCCCTTCCAATCAGATACGGCAGATGGAGCGTACACTTGCTCTGAGAGACATCCAGCTGACCGAGACGGAGCAGAAGGTGCGGGAGCTCGAGTTCTGCACCTATGATGGCGTCTTCGTCTGGAAGATTACGGACTTTGCCCGGCGTCGCCAGGAAGCCTTGGCGGGTAGATCTCCTGCCATGTTCTCTCCAGGTCAGACTCTCCCACACGTGGTTTCTACCTACCTGGTCTTAGAGACCTCAGTCTAGAAAAGGGGTTGGCATTTTTATACAAAAATGACCATGGTAAATGCGGGTTTCCATTACAACTCCCTAATTAGATTACTAATTAGAGGACTGATTAACTGACTAGTCCTCACACCTGGGTGTGAACAGCTGACCTAAAGGTTATCCCAAAAACCTGCATACACACCAGCCCTTTGCGGATAAGATTGGCCACCCCAGGTATAGAGTATGCATCGTTAGGGCCGTCCAAAAGGGAGGAGAAAGGGTGAGACTTCCAAGGACTCAGAGCCTTGGGGGGGGGGGCATGAGTGTGTAAACGTGAATAAGGATAGCCTTGGTTTGGAATGGGTGGGGTGCAATCGGCCCAGCCATGTTTTCATGCGGCCCTGGCCTTCATTTAAATGGTATGGCTCACATCACAGTCACACCACAATGCTTGGCCTTGACTTGTATCCCTTTTGTGTTTCCTTTTTTTTTTTTTTGATCAACAATTTTTATTGTTTTTTTTTTTTTTATAAACAGCAATACAATGAAATAGCAGGCATTTCAAAAAGCTTTTCCAGGCATTCAGTTTCCGTGTTTTGTGATTGTCTTCTTTGCCGCAGTAAATCCTCACTAGAACACAATAGAAATGTTTTGTAATGTAGTGCGTCATGCAGTGCAGGGACTTTGTCTGAAGGCAGCTTCCCATTCCCCCTGCAGCTTTCTTCTCCAGCAAGTATGGATATAAGATGTGCCTGCGACTGTACCTGAACGGGGATGGCACAGGTCGCGGGACACACCTCTCGCTGTTCTTTGTGGTAATGAAGGGGAAGTACGACGCCCTGCTCAAGTGGCCCTTCAGCCAGAAGGTACAGTGGCTCCCTCTTTCCTCCTATAAAGGGCCCCTATTATGCCGTTCCAGTTTTTCCCTTTTCCTTTAGTGTGTTATATGGCTATATTTGCATGAAAACAGTCTGCAACATCTTAAGGCCCAAAGTACACGAGGCTTGAGCATTGACGCATGTATATGCATTCTAGTAGACCCCAACAGTGACAATGAGCATAATAGGGCCCCTTTACCTCTGCTGACAATTTCTGGAGTAACAGCTTTGCTCTAAATTCTGAAATATGGCTGCAACGTCGCATAAACAAAGCGGCATCTTTCTTACTTAAGTAGTTTTGGGTTTAGTTTTGTAAAAGAAAAGTTTTGTAGTTTTTGTTACGTAATTTTATTTGAGACGTGATCCCTGGTGAATCCATTATTGACATTATTAAAAGAAAGACCTATTTTGGAAGCTGACCCAGATTGACTGTGGGCAGCTGATCATGTTCATCTTGGTAAAATTTTCTTCTCCAGTTGCTTTTCTGACATCACTTGTCCCTCCCTGATACCCTACCGTCTCTTGACCTAGGTGACACTGATGCTGCTGGATCAGAACAATCGCGAGCACATCATCGACGCCTTCCGGCCCGACGTCAACTCCAGCTCCTTCCAGAGGCCCATCAACGACATGAATATCGCCAGTGGCTGCCCTCTCTTCTGCCCACTGGCCAAGCTGGCTGGCAAAAGCTCCTACTTGCGAGATGACACCATCTTCATCAAGGCCATCGTGGACCTCACAGGCCTCTAGCAATCCTGGGCTGGGCTGTGTTGCATGGACCTGAGACCAGATCTGGCATCTGTGGAAGATGACCATTTTAATAAGAAGCCAGTTTATTTCAATAAAAATTATATTAATTATAATTATTATTGGCAGCAATGAGGATTGAAAGGCCACAGTAATAATCTGATAGACTGATAGATTGATGTTTTAAAGCCTCATTTGCGCCGCGTACTAATAATAATTAAGAATAATAAATATTATAGCAAATTCAGCTATATGTACATGACATGTACATTAAGTATACTATTAAGTACAGTGGTGCCTGCAGTTAACGAACACAATCTGTTCCAGGAAAGTGGAAATTTTGTATGCAAACCAAAGCAATTTTTCCCATAAGAAAGCACTGAAATTCGATTAATTCATTCACATGAAATTTTTGTTAATTTCCTGTTTTTTATAGTGAAACTTTCTATTGTAGAAAACACAATATAGTATAGCGACGGGCGAACCGAAGCAACACGAGAGCGGAGCGATATGTAGAATTGTGTGACGGAGAAATCATGGTCTTTATTAACAGCGCTTAAAAGGTTCACAACAGATACCCGACAAGCACCGTACCAAATACACAGATGGTCATCACAAGGTTGTCAGACGGCGAATCAAATCGCGAACCAAATTTTTTGTTGGACAGTGCGTTCGTGATCTGCAGGCACCAGTGTTTCGAATAAGGTATCTATCCAGCCACTTTCCAACCTCTTAGCCTGAGTAGGGTTACGGGGTTTATGAGTTCATCATCACTTAATATACTTATACTTAATAATACATATAGTACTATTAGTTGGATATTATTATTACCAACTATAGCCCAAAATATATCAGCATTTGCCCTTTGGTAGCAGCTGCTAGTCGCAGGTCTACCTGAAGGGGGAGCAAAGATATACAGTACAGGCCATTGTAGGCACTGCATTAGCACCTAGAGCTTTTCTGACTGTTTAAATAATAAGCTTGGTATATGAGAGCATGATATCTACCTAACTTGTTTTTACACCACATCAGGCTCTTAGAAGCAGGGCTGGAGTCCTATTAAGCAAGGAAGAAGCCCTTCATTAATGAGAAACAGATGAACCAAGCTGTAGTTTGCAAAGCAATGTATATTTTATACAGGTGCATACCAATAAATTAAATTAATAAAACTGAAAATTTTGCTGCGATTTATTTTCACCCTGATGTAATTTTCACCTCCAGTAATTTTTTCACCTGGTGGTTCTAAAGAGGATGTAACTCTGAAAAGCTTTGCATGCATCTATTGTGCAACCTCCAGTATATCCATCAAAGCCTACTTTAATATTCTTAGTTTTTTAATATTAAAGCCTAGTTCATATTCATACCGTTATGGTCAAGCACGCATACTTTGCATGCATACACAGGCAAAGTAGTATACATGGGTCATTCTAGAATTGCGGGTACATTTCAAATAGAAAAAGAAGACAAAAAATAGTATTTTCTTTTTATGTTAAACTTTTTTTATTTTCATAGAACACACTTCAAATTTATTTTCAATATTTGCTGATCTTAAACTTGTAAGATTTTTAGAAATTATTCTGAAAATTAAAGTACAAACAGAAAAATCTGTCAACCCGGTTATAGACAAACTGGGTCTTCCCAAATGTGACAAAATTTAAAACACTGTCTGCCCTAAGAGAACTTATGTCTTTTCATCAGTTAATTCAACTTTAAGCCTGATAAATTTTTGACTTTTTCTTTTAGAGTAAAAAATATCAACACCTTTAACTGAAACGTTGCCAAGATATTGTGCATTTTCTCTAAACATAGCTTTAAAAATGACTGAAATTCTACATTTCATGTAGTAAGAAAACTATTTAGGCTAATCAGTTTCTAATCATTTTTTAACAATAAAACACATAATGATATTTTTAAAGCAAAATCTTTAACAGAGTTGACACTGATGGTAACAATAACATTTTCATTTTGGGGTGGAGTTTGCCTTTAAGTAATGGTGGGGTGAGAATTCCTATGCAGTTCCAAAGTTGCACAGTGAACTATTTATTAAAATGTGTAAACAGACAATGCGAATTATGGAGTATACCTTTAAGACACAACATCCTGGAGGAAACAGTTATGTTGTCAGTCCTAACACAGAACTTAACTTTCCTCAATCTGCATGTGTCTACATAACCTAAATAGTTCAGGACTTTGTGGTGGTGTCATCTCTACAAGTCTCTTGTCTTTTTGCTCTGCACCTCTGCTGTGCCTCTCCAATACCTGCGCTTGTACCTTTTCTCCTTTTCACACAGATCAGCCACTTCATTTGACTGCCCTGCATTTTTCCTTTTGTGCCATCTTTCTCTCTCCTTTCTCAAATTTTCTGACTTCCTTACAGGGTCGGCATCTCGCCTTTCTGCTGCTGACAGCTTCATTTATCTATCATTCATTTTTCTTAACCTGTAATGATATACAACAACAAATGTATAATTTACAATAAAATTAATCCATATTTGTAAAATAATACAAAATGCTTAAATGTGGTAGGGAACATTTGTTAATCATTGTCAACTCTGTTATCATTAAACTTTTTAGACCACTAACAGAGTTGACAATAACGGAGTTGACATTTTCCACCATTTTGTGCTTTAGCTCAAGATGATAACCTCAAACCAGATACCACATGGCATGTCTAAAACAGAAATTTATGTATTTTCATCATATTATTGTTTTTAAAAAAGTGAATGAGAGATTCACTGAAATATCACAATAATAGATTTGACAAATGATTAATCTACTATTGGTGTATCCTAAACATTTTGTACAAATTAATGAGAGAGGAAGAATGACATACCTCAGTGCCTTCCAGACCTCGGATAAGCGGGAGATAATGGATGGAAATTACAAATAATACAGAAAATAGATGTTTTATGCAACTGTTTACATAAATTAGTAGAGTAAACACAAAAAGGATTAATATTAGACTTTAGATTATTTCATGATAATTGAAGCTGAATGTATGATTCAGGAGGCATAGACAGTCAAAAATAGGTATAGAGGGAGTCTTTAATTTAATATTTTCAAGACAAAATGTTCCTAAATACACATATAAACATTATTTTTAGTGATAGCTTGATATAATTTGTGTAATTATTCAAAACTCTTTCAATAAATTTTTTGTTTTTGAAAAATAATAAAAGAATGAAAAGAATTAAAAAAATGTACCCGCAATTCTAGAATGACCCATATACAAGTTGTGCTTAGCTTATGTGTACAGCAATGATTTTCCAGTACACCAGAAGACTACTTAGTACTTGCATGTCAATGCATGTGAAGTTTGATAGACCCAAAATCTGGGCTCAACATCCCCGATGATGAAATTTATGACACGGTATGAAAGGTTTGGGGTGGTGATACACTAACATGTAATGGGCAAAAATTCTCTTTATTTGATGGTGGTGTTTGACTCTTTGGGTTGAGACACCATACTGCACCATAGACTGTGTGATGCTGGTTATTAATGTACTGTGCAAAGGTCTTAGAATGACATTTAAATGATTTTCATGTTGGTGCAAAACATTGCTGTTAAATCAGTTAAGAATCTATTCAATGCACCGATTTCTGACTGTACCACTAGTGCATCTCATATGACTAATTAATACCTCAGTTTTTAATACTATTGAAATCAATTAAGTGGACGTCTGATAAAGTGTAACAAATACATGGAATGATTGAGGCGAGTTTGGGAACTGAAGCTGTGTTCATCTTCTTAGTGTTTGTGTTTCTTTGAATATGCATACAGATCGTGTTAAATTGTGATTGTGATTTGTGGGTTGTTCTGGGCAAATACCTGTACAACAAAGCTTTAAACATTTTCTTTGCCTAAGACTTTTGCACAGTTCTGTATACATGCTTTTTTGGCATCTGCTGAATAAACATAACATCTAGTTTTAAATTCCCGATTTACATGTGTGGATTTCTTTGCCAAATGAGCCGTTTGTGAAAATGGTAAAAACAAGTGGACCTTTTCCTTTTAAGGTTTTATTTAAAACGAACTGAAAGCCAAATCGCTGCAGTTACAGGCTCACAAAAAGCAGAAAGGTGAAATCAGTCTTGAAAGAGACAAACTTCCAATACACATCTGTATTTTTTCATTCGGCCTCAAAAGAGATGCTATAGCTAATTATACATACATACATACATACATACACACTCAAACTGTACAACCATGTGCAGACATACCCAAACAGTCGTGCAAAACGTTAGTGAAGAAGTCAAATCAGTCACTACATCTTTGATGTAAATAGTCTTCCAAAAATGGGGAAGCTTGACTCAAATAGGAAGCAGATAGTCAGAAGTGGGCCGTTGTGGGACTTTTGCTGCAGATATGCATCAGGTTTGACATTCAACCCAAATGAAAGACAGAGGACTCCACAGAGCAGGGAGTGGGAGGTGAGCATTTACAGTATGGGGTGGGGGGGTTACCTGCATCAGGGAAGGCTGGGACAATATTCTGTATGCACAAGCTGTTATAAGAAACAGTTTGCGTTAAAGCATTATGACCTAATATGGACCAGCTATGATGATTTGCTCATAAAATGCAAGGTTCTGTGTAAAAATAATAATAATACAAAATAATAAAAAAAAAAAAAACACTAAGGCAGTTTGTTAAGGGCCTTCTTTTGGCGTGAAGGAATTCAGCATATCAGGGAGCACATCATCCACAAACTGTGACAGTTACACACATTTTCTTTACCTGGTGGATATAAGTCTACAACATACAAATATCTGTATGACAGTCACTTTATCTGCAGCAAGCTAGCGGCATCTGCTGTGTCTTCAGCCTAAAACAGGTGCATGAACTTACAGTGGCCTGCAGCCATGCCTAAACAACACTCTTTGTAACCATTCCCAAGATTTTTGAGTCTAATCAGCATTTCTGTCCTGTCAAAGGAGGACCGTAGGTGAACAATATGGTCAGATAAATAAAATGACAGAAATAAAACCATGCAGCAGTGCCCCCTGCTGGCAAAATGCTAGATCTGTATTTTTAATATTGCTAATGTTATTTTAAAGAAAAGCAGGCAGAAACATGTAACGTGGGCTGTACATTAAAGGATGCAAACTGCTTAAAAAGTGAACATCTTTGCATACTATGACCTGTACATATATTTTTGTACTATACTATGAATTCTTCCATAATATTATCCAATTCCAGACCACTCCTGACTTGGAGCAAAGGCTGCAAAAAAAATAAATAACGTTAAACATTACATTTCCTAAATGCCAAGTACAGCCAAGGATGACACCGTGGTTCAAAGTGGTACCAGTGCATAGCACTTCTGTGAGGTTAAATCAGGTGAAATGTGTCTTGAGGCGGTGTTTGCATAAAATGTTACATCCCATAATGACACAATAAGGAAATCCTTGCGGCTACACAGTAAGGTCTGAACTCTAAATCCCACCCTTCACTTTACAAGAGGAATCCTCAAAAAAGTTGTGTCTCCCATACTTTTTTGATATTTAATATTTAGAAAGAAAATCTCACACGTGTTCAGACACACGTTAAAACTTAAATATGCAGCAAATGCAGGTGAAACTGTGACAGGTGTGAAATGATCTTTGGCTCTTCTGAAGACACCATCTACTCTCCACCACATGCCTCTGTTCTTGCCCAATCCCTTCCTTCCACACTCTCTTCACTCCTCTCCCTTTTTTTTTTTTTTAAACGTCTTATTATTCCACAGAAGTGAACAATAAAAAATGGCAACACACATTTGCACCAGTGCATCTCTTTTGTGCAAAGTACTGACATCTTTCCCCCTTAGCCGAGGCTGGGGGTCCTACATAGTGCCCAGTGTTTCATAAGAGGGAGTTCCAACACGGAAAAATGTCACCAATCCCAGTGGGAAGCACCTCAAAGATGCCTCCACCCAGCCAAGTGAATAAAAGTTTAAAGAACTCAAAGATTTGTTTTAATGAGGAAGAAATTATGGGGTAATTTGCTGGCTCTTTGACTGCCCCTGACCCCATATAAAAATAAAAAACAAAAAATAAAATAACAACCTGAGGATGGAACTAGTCAAGGCTTGCCATTCAATTGAGCCAAGCCTGTGCTCCTGCGCTCCAGCCAGGAGGAGAGCAGTTTCCGGGACCTGGGCGGCCGTGGTGGGCCCTGGGCCAGCCGCACCATGCGAGGTGAGCGCCACACCTTGATGGTAGAGTCGTCGCTGGCGGACAGCAGCAGCTCCTGGTCGGCTGGGCTGAAGGCCACAGAGTTCACCACGTCCTCGTGCCGCAGCCTCGCCAAGCAGATGTTGTAATGGCGATCCCAGATATAACCGTGTTTGTCCTCCGCACCACTAGGGGGAGACAATGATTGCGAAAAGAAAAAAAAAAAAACACACACTGGCTTCTAATCACAAAAAATCTTTAGCTTCAAATATACATCAATGAAGTTACAGCACAGGATGCACAGTTTAGCTGGATGGCACCTTTTCAAAGACACCTACGCTACTTTTAAAATAAAGAAAATATGTATAGGATGGTCCACATAAAAGTAGCTCCGCACAGCTATTTAATTACCCATACAGGCCAATTTAATGTGCCACCTATACAATGAATAGAAAGGAACACTCGGGACGGCAGGCGTGAGATACCTGGCCACAAAGTCCCGGCTGACATCGAGGAATATGAAGAAGCACTCGTCGTTGGGCGTGAAGGCGCGATGGGCCCTCAGGCTCCGCCTCTCCTCCCTCAGACTCTTCAGGTCAATCACATGTAGGTCGATTTCCTCTGCAATGGGCGGCGGCATCATGGGGTCTGAGATGACACAGCCCGCCGGCCATGCCCGGCTATTCACATACAGGTACCTGGCCAAAGAGATTGTAGACTTACTGGCAGACCTTTCTCAGTACAGTATGATGTAAAGGTCAGTTTGCATCTGCAGGCATCAATATAGAATTCTATCTATGGAACTGCTTTTGTTAACAAAAGCTTTTAAATAAATGTTTTGGTGCAGCACTTGATTAACAAATCCTTCACGTGTCTTATATTACATTAAGTTATTAGGTTCCCCAAGAGCAAAAGAACAAGGCGTCGACCAAAAGCGGGCAACTTCTGGTCAGCTGTTCATATCTAAGCAGATACAATGTGGCCAACCTGTGATCAGGGGAGAGGCCCATTCCGATGATGTGACCATGAATGTCGATCACGTGGTCCAGAGAGTCGAAGAACTCCTCGGAGCTACGTTCCTCGCCCAGGACGGGCCCGCATGTGGTCATCTGATCTGGCATGATGCGCTTGATGCCTGTCAGACCAAGGTCATATTTACTGTCCTATGAAGAACTTGACGGGACTCCAACCACAGTTTGTCATCACCATGGACTTACAGTCAGCTGAAATGGTATCAATAAGATTTTTTTTTTTTACCGTGTTTCCCCGATTATAGGACATCCCCAACAATTAGGGCACCCCCCATTTTTTAAAAATTGGTCAGAATAAGG
>JAABNX020000130.1:3425774-3457389 GCA_015163995.2 Mormyrus lacerda | reverse complement strand
GAAAATAAGACCTGGGCATATTTTGGCATTTCAAAAAATATAAGACAGTGTCTTATCATCGGGGAAACACGGTATGTAGCTGGCCTGTCAGCAGGCTAACTAGACCATGTAACTACTATGGGGTGCATGCGTGCTTGAAAATGCTGCACATGCACAGACGTACAAGGTACAAATTGGACAGGGTGTATGGATCAGGTAGTGACAGGCCGAGTTGGCCGTGAGGGGGGGTTGACAAGGCCGTGACGAGCCATGCTGGGGTTGAGTATGTATAAGTTATAATGAGAGTATGCCAAGATGGCCAGTGAGATTTGCAAGTCAATATGGAAGCTGAGAAAGCCACAATGAGGGATTGAGTAGGTCATTATGGGCTATAGCCGAGTTAGAATACAGCATGTAGAGCCATGATGGCGAAGACTCTTTATTCATTACTCGAAGACTCTTTGTTCATTACTCGATACAGTTGTCAGCCACTCCATACCTATTTGGTGAGGAGAGTAGGTAAGACTGCCAGTGGTGAAGAGCAGGTAAGTTTTGTCGTCGCCTTCCTCCGGGGTAGAGGGGGACAGGAGGCTGGGATCTGGTAGGCGGGTGTGAGTCTTCCCCATGAGCCGGGCCACTTCGGCCTCCAGCTGCCGCTCCCGCCGCTCAGTGCCGCGCAGGCCCTGACCGGCGAGTTGGAATACACACTCATGACGGAAGTGCAGGACACCTCTCACTTTAATAATGTGTGTGTGTGTGTGTGTGTGTGTGTGTGTGTGGGGGGGGGGGGCCCTCTAAATTAGGCTGCCGAGTTAAAAGAACAATGAAAGAACGGGAATAGAAACTATAATACGGAAATAAAGTGGAACCAAAAATGGATTATTGACATGAATCATTTATGAAGGAGAATTTCTACAGAATTCTATATCAAGCTCTGCAGAAATTCCAGCGTGTCTGGCTGCTTGGCACTGCCTATGCCGGTCTATTTATGGTAGTTTAGAAGAGATCATCTGGAGCACAGGATCTGCCTAATCCCCCACCTGGAAGACCACGTGGCTGGGCTCCCGCAGCGGGGGCTGTTTGTGCTGGACCGACGAGCTGTCCTCCTCACTGTCCCCTTCGCTTTCGCTGCCCAGGTCGAAGAGCAGAGGCTGGTGGCCCTGCCGGTCGCCATTTTCCCGTGCCTGTGACTGGGCCTCGTAGTCCAGGAGCAGGTCTGGCGAGTCGTGACGGCGACAGTGTGCCACCATGACTGTGCGAATGCTACTGGCATTGATGTTCTGAATCTTGAAGAGGCGCTTCACCACGTTCACGTTCTCAGACTCCACATCCTGGGGAGGTCGGGGCAGGGTCAGGACACTTAAGCGACACCCTGATGTTCCCATCCAGGGGAGGGAGGAATGCAGTCAGAATTTCTTTCCTGCCTGCAGCCTAAGCCAAGATGTGTACAGACCTGGAAGGCCTTGTTGAGCCACAGCACGGAGCAGGACGTCATGTTCCCGATCCAGTGCAGGTTCCCAGAGATGAGGTGGGTCTCGTTCAGCCAGCAGCCGAACACATCATACGGCTTGTTCCGGACGCGGGAGAGGAGTGTGTAGTTATCTGAGTGAAGGGGGGGGGGGGGGCGCACACATTATTTCAGCTGGTCACTCGAGCAAAATTACTGTTATTACTTGGATGCCAGTTTACAGTAACTGTGTGTATAGAAACTTGTCTGAAGACCCTTCTGTGTTAAATCAGATGTTTAATCAGAAGCACCACACAGGAGGGGCCCATGTAAAAGGGAGACGCGCGTGAGTATAAAGAGACAGACTAAAAAGGGCCCAAACCAAGGCTGATGACGGCAATCTCCCCGGAGGAGGTGTGATGTGGACCTAGGTAGACCCCCGACACCAGCAGAAGACTGTCGTCTGCATTGAACTGGGAGAACTGGGTGTAGCCCCAGTTGTACTCCCGCATGCTGGAGCTGTGCACGAGGCGGATGGAACCGTCCGGTTGCTCTGCATCCCAGATCTGAGAAGATACGGCAGAGAGAAGAGGGAAGGTGGAAAGGGGAGGTGGGGCAGAGGAAATAGAGCATGAAGAAGAAAATAACCCTTGAAAACCATCTTCTTAAATTTTAAATGGGACTTAACTCGTTTGTAAATTTTAGCCGACTGACTCTGTGCCTATTAGACTTTCAAAAAGAAAATGGACACAGTTCCTTTAATTGTGAGCACTGACATGCGAAGTGACCCAGCGTGGGGAACACAAGGGCAGCAAGCTCAGCACTATCGGCCCTTTCAAGCTGATAACATTGTGGTCAGCCAGGTTTCCGACACAGCTGGAAATGGCTAAAATGAGGTAGAAACTGGAGGCGGACAGGTTTCAGGAACACCGTGTGCTTCTGCGGGACTGGTCGGAGTGCCCAGACGCCGTGTGACATGCCTTAACGGTGCAGTCCTTGGAGCAGGAGGAGAAGCGATGGCCGCGGTGGGAGAAGGCCAGATGCAGAACCTGGTCATGATGTTCCTTCAATGTCTGCACCTCCACGCAGGGAATGCAGTCAAAGAGCCGCTTGAACTCCCTGTACCAGGAAACCGCCGCTGCAAGAAGAGATTATATATATATATATATATATATATATATATGATAGTCAGGGCTTGTGCGGTGGCGGCAAAGACAGCAAGGGAGGCTGGGTGTAGGAGCATAAGCTTTTTGAAGGTGGCACTGTGAGAGGTACAGCAGCCAGCTCATTTATGAACAGATCCCTACCCATTCAGCAGAGCAGAACAAATATTAGCTCTAACCCAAGAGCTCTCAAGCTGTTTTCTCAATATTTTTTTAATTTATTTTTTTTTTTTTAAAACATATTCATTTTATTTCTCCTCCAGCAAACTCAGTCTGACTAAAATCACGCACTTGAAGCAGAGCCTTTCGGTTTCAGTAGAACAGATAAACAGATTGGCTGCTGGTGCTGAAGGGGAGGTCTAGAAGCCACCGCCCGTTCCAATCAAAGACCTTAAAGTTCATTTGCACTGTAAATGTTTTCCTTTGTTACCGTGCAGTTCCACTGCAGAACCACTCTGTTTTTCCACTTTCACTTACACATGTATCGGTCTGTCAGTTTGGTCTACAGATGAATGACATAATCCACATACAGAATGAAACCCAACAAGGTAAAGTCATAACAATCCTACAGTTCATTAGCTAGCAATAATACCAGCAGGAAAACGGGTCCGTAACTGTGGGAGAGACATTTTCAAGCTACTGCCTGCACCAACTTTATTTGGCACAGACAGCTAGTTCAAGATCTGCACACACAAAAAAAATAAGTCTATGTTTTATTCATTTTAGCAAATACCTTTATCTACAACAACATACAATGGAGAAAGCAGGATCAGCCAGTCCCTGGTTAAGGGCCATGCTCAGGGACCAAAAAAAGTGAACTCATTCTGCTGATTAGAGGATTCGAACCAGCAACCTTCCCATAAAGGGCACAGAGCACTGATCTACTGAGCCACACATTACCCCACAACAACTGCTGCAATCTGAATAGTAATCAGCCCCATGAATGTCTGTGAAACAGATCTGAACAACCATGTGGAAGTGAACCACCCAGCCCACGATCACATGACGGACAGCCCTCCTACCTGGATGCCGAGGCACGGAGCGTGGGATGCGGTAGTAGGTGTAAAACAGCTCCCTCCAGAGGAACTCGTCCCGGGACACGGCCAGCCACTGGTGACAGGTTAGCCCTGCGTTCAGCACCGCGTTATGGGGCAGATGCAGGAAGATCTCCAGCACCAGGCTGTCTGGAAGAGATGGCCCACTGGCCATCCTGACATCCTGTGGGGGGTGCAATGATGGGGCAAGATGAAAGTGTGGGGCCTGGAAAGTAGCTATTTAAAAGCAGAGATCACTTGACCACCCTCTGATTACAAATGTGATGTCATGACCTTTATTTCATTTAACTAGCAGCTGTCACCATGAAACACAGTAATACCATTATTAGCATTCTAGGCAAAACCTATATGGGAAAGTCTAAGGAATTTCTAACTGTCAGAGTTAGAAATGTATTTGCGTGGAAAGTGAAAATGTTTCGGATGACACGCAGTCTGGTCTACTGGCTTCCATGTGAATTCAA
This sequence comes from Mormyrus lacerda, assembly GCA_015163995.2. NCBI lineage: Eukaryota > Metazoa > Chordata > Actinopteri > Osteoglossiformes > Mormyridae > Mormyrus > Mormyrus lacerda. The sequence continues at coordinate 3,453,284 of JAABNX020000130.1, read as the reverse complement.
GTGTCACAATTTAGGAAAGAAGTGCCTTCTCTGACTTGCAGCGATTCTAAATGAAGAGCGAGCAGCTGGGAATCTGTAACCCTGCTTTCAGGCTATCCCAAAAAGGCTCAGCTACCCAAGTGCTAAGTGGCAGCCCGGCAAGGAGGAGCACATCATGTAGGTGGGTTATGTTCATAGTGAGATTTTCCTCCATACCACGTCAATATTATTACTGGTATTTTAATTTCACTCACTTACACAAACAGAAACACACATTCCGGGACTATAGGAGGTCACATGAGCACCCGACAGAAACAAAGGCAGGATTTGAACCCCCAACCCTGGATGTCTGATGCAATATTACTACTGACCAAAATATCCAATTTTAACTCCTTCTTCAAGTTTCCCCTTATATGATTATTTCCACTATTTTCCATATTCAGTTACGCAGAGCGAGGATACAGTGTGCCTACAGCCCACACCAAGACATCCTTTGGGTGAAGAACACTCTGAACCAACCTACCACATCACCACTCAAACACAACCAACACAACACGCAGCGTGTCTCGTATGTCTGCATAAGAACGGATCAAAACCATTGTTCACTCTGTCAGCTTATGTGACCGATGCACGTCTGCATTCGGATGTAAGCGACGCAAGTTCGCCCCCTTGTAACGTACGTAAGGCGCGTGCAAAGCCTGCCTCCTGCCAGCCGTGACAAGAGTGGGGCCCGTTACGAAGCAGGAGGACGCGGCTGTCTTCCGTAATGTTTCGGAATGTTATTTGATGAAAAATATTAAAGCTAGATTCATTAAGAAATGTGTCATTAACTAGCCGCGGAATTATTCGTTTATAACCTAGCAATTAGTGGTGTGCGGTTGTTATGTATAACTTTTTAAGCGGTAATAATTTGTATTTACTCACTCTGCACACTTAAATCGTGTAGTCGGTTAATATTTAAGTTTCCAGGCCATACCAGGTATTTTGCTGGTCATCGGATTACCAGCAAAATGTGAATGAACATCACTGTCACGATTAAGTTAAAAACAAGCATTACACTCTGATAGTGCAAATACTACTGAAATATCCCAATCCGTTTCCAAAACGACTGGAGCAAATCAACGCCTGAAAACTGGCGATCATACGGGTGGCAGGGCGAGCAATGGCGTCAGAGACATTTTATCTGGCTGCCACATCTCCGTAAAAATCATTTCGGATCCCTCTAATAAGAAACCAAGTAAACACCCAAAATAACATCCAGTTACCATCGATCACTACGTTCAAACAGTTCTATGTACGGTCACTTAGCTGACACCAGTTATTTTTATTTATTTATTTTAAATAGGGTAGCATAGTGCCTTTACGCGTTTAGCAATGCGCCTGCAAAGCTAACGTGTAAGTGTTGCAATTAGCAGCTAAACCTAACGTAATTATGTTCAATGTTTTTATCCAATAACAGCATCCATGTGTTTTATTTTGTTAGCTAATATGTTATGAAGAATGATATGTAATTACCCAGCTAGCCTAATAACGTTAGGTAAGTTTACTTAGTTGTCCTTCCGCTGCCAAATAGACGACAGTTAAATAATTACGTATTACTATGTAAAATACGTTTTATCCTTCCAAGTCGCACACAATAATATAAATACAGGTCGTCATGGTTCTTCTTTAAATCCATTTTGCAAGGAAATGAACAAAGCTAACCCTAACTACTGCTTTGCTAAACAAAATGCTATACCCTAACGAGATTGACGTATTTACGTTATTCACGACAGTCAGTAACTTACCTGGCATTGGGCGATTTTGAACACGTTAACTTCTTTTTCTTTTGACTAAATCGATGTTATAACCATGAAACAAAATAATTACTTAAAAATATAGATGCAATCTTTCACTGACAAATAGTCTATATTGCCTTCGTTGTTGAGATCAGACTCTACAAGCCGATCGCAGAAACGTTCGAAAGTCAGTCCTAAGGGTATGTTAATCAATGCAAGATTGGACAAACCCAACACCGATTAGCGAATCATCAAGGTACATTAAACTCAGTCGCAAATGAAACTAATATATACGAATAATTTAATTTCCTTTTTATTATCATACGTTTGTACATTCTTATGAGACCGAATGAATTTTTGTCTTCAAAAAGGGCACTTTCAAAGGGTACACTGATTCAGGGTCGATTCCCTTTCAAGCAGTGACATGCACAGACTTTGTGGTATCCCTTGAGATCGCGCCGGAGGGGCGAAGGGGAAAGAGCTTGGATGATTTTGTGTGTCGAAAAACATCACGGGGGGCTTTCATTAGAAGGGTGCATGCGCTCACAAATTATAAATTCACATATGATTATATTTATTATATTCGTATGCATGCTCGCTCATTTAAGATTTCATATAGGACACAGTAGCATCATCATTTTATTTCTACACTTGGCTTGAAACCTCACAGTTTGTTTTATTTTGCTATCTGAGTTTCCTGATAGCAGCAGAGAAGAGCTCCAAGCATTTGGACTATATTTTAGTTCAGTCATTATCTTCAGCTACTTAAATCGCTAATAAAGGAACCGGGAGAATGAACCTAATCTTACACACACAAACAAGGAAGTTTTCTTGTCCAACATCTCACTCTGAAACCAGGGGTTGACATTGGTCTGCCCAGTGTTCCTACCTGTTCTGCTGCCAGTGTTTGTTGCTGTTGCTTAAACACATGCCTCACTAACGGGTGTGACAATTACCCACTTCCTGTAACTCACATAGGTGTCTACATATTTTGGCCATGTAGTGCGATTTTGTGTATTATACAGAGGCTGTTGTCTCTGCACAGTTGATAACAGGTTTGAGTTCCTAATGAAGGCTGAATATGCAAGAATGGCAATTATACTTGGTGGGTCTTATATATTATGTTATAAACAGAGTCCTATATTTCCTCTTATGCCAGCATACTTCATTTAATAAGGAAATACTGGGATGGTCTAGAAGACTACATTACATACAAATGATTCATGGTTAGTCATTTTTATTCCGGTACACTGAAAACCTTTTATAGCTTATTTGAAAAAGACATTGATTTAGAAAGTTGAAAAAAATACATGACAGGGTAGGCCTTTCACAAGAGGGGGTCAGTGGTTTTACTATTAACCATAAAGCCAACTGTGAATACTTTAACATACATTTAGGTACAGGAATGAAATTTTGGAACAAGACATCATTGCCCTTTTCAAAGAACCTCTGTTAAGAAAAAGAATACCCAAGAATTCCAACAGCGATAAGGATAAACATAATAAAAGTTAATTTTTATATGCCGGGAATATTAGTACTTGAAGTGTTTTTTTTTTTGTTTTTTTTTGGGGGGGGGGGGGCTACATATTGAACTGGATTTTCCTGCCACTGCAGGACAGAGTTTGGAAGCAGCTCACAGCTTATTTGATTGATTGTCAGCATGGACCGCTGTTCTGGTGCAAGTCTATGGTGAACAGAATACTAACACGTGTTCATGGTTCTTGCAAATCCGTCTGTCTGTGCACTAACTACTCTTTCAGCCAGGTGAGCAGCTGTGGAACGTAGTAGGTGATTATGATATCAGCACCTGGAAGAAAGAGTCATTTTTGTCATTATTTTTATACATTCTATGTCATTATTGTTTTGGCCAATATATTCTAATAGAATCGATCTGTCTATGGGGGAGGGGGGTCAACTGCACATCTAATGGCGGTAAATCCTGCATCAGAACGATTCATTATTGTAATACCACCTTTAAAAAAAACAAAACATTGTACCACTCGTATTGGCAGCCCTTGTACATGAAAGCCACATTTATGCAATGATAATTAGTGTTAAACTGACATAATTAAAATTTTCCTCTCAGGTACCATGCCTGACCATCTCGCCATTCCACGACCCCACCCCACCCTGCAGACTCCCCCTGCCCGCCGACTCACCAGCACGTCGGAAGGCGGTCATAGACTCCATCACAGCCATGCGCAGGTCAAAGGCTCCAGCCTGGGACGCGTGCCACAGCATGGCAAACTCCCCAGACACATTGTACACGGCTAGGGGATGGGTAGAGTGCTGCATGGGGGGGGGGCAAAAGCAAATATAGTGGTAAGAAAAAGAGTCTGGATACAATGTATGGGCTAGCAAGCAGATAAGATGGAAGCCATTTAAAGCTTTTCTTTAAACCTACATGACTAGGGTTGCTTCAGAATCTAAAACTGCATTAAAAGCTACAAAACCATTTTCACACCCCTCTATATTCCAGTCTGGTGAAGCCAGTTGTACGAGAAACACATAATCCCGTTTACATCCCATGACCTCTTATGACAGAGAAAAATGCAACTTTTATTTCAAATAACTGTGAAATTAATTTGATAAATCCGGAAAAAAAAAAACAGTTTGCTAGGGACCTGTGTCCATGTCGGGGCAGTGACAGGTTCAAATCCCCCTGGCTAGCAGAGCTCTATACCCACTGAGCACTTGATCGAGCCCCACAATCCCAACTGCTCTATAGACCCTTCTCTCCGACCCCAAGCTTGGATGAAAGCGGCTGCTAAACGTGTCCAACGGTGCAGGGTAATCAACACAGGCTGTACCGACCTTGCTCTTCACCTCCCTCACGATGTCGAGATAAGGCAGGCCTGGCTTTACCATTAGCATGTCTGCCCCCTCTTTGACGTCCCTGTCCTGGAGGCAAGCCATAAATAATAAATCAACCAAAAAAGCCATAAGACACTCCACGACACGGATGCACCTGCACACGTACCACTGCCCGCAGTGCCAGCCCCCTCGCACCAGGCGGCAGCTGGTAACACCGTCGGTCTCCAAACGCCGGCTTTGATTGGGCGGCATCCCTGCACATTACATGAGGGAGGTCAGACTGGGACCACAAGGGGCGGCCTGACTAGCTCCGCCATTAAATGCACCACGTTTGTTCTGTAGCGCTCCTGCGGTAGCCTCTCACACAGCAGCAATGTGCAGCAGTGCACTTATTAAATGTAAAAACCTAAAAATGCAAATACTGCCCTCCCCCACACCACGCTTCCCACCACCAACAAGAGCAGAATGCATCTTTACAAGGCACCGTCCGGTCCATTCTTGTGATATTTGTACTTTTTGTTCCACAAATAAAAACCTCTTGAAGGCCATTAATCAATTTTCACAAGATAGCGGGATCCTGGAGGCTCCGCCCCCATCATGACAGGCACGAGTCGTAGGTGGCGGACACAGTGGGCAGACACAGATATGGGGGGGTAAGAGGCAAATTTCTTTTTTTACCTGAAGGGACCATAGTAGCAGGATGCAAACTTGGCACTGTAGCTCAACACAGATACCTGAGGGCGAGAGGGAAAGTTTCAACATGAGTACAAAAGCTCCTTTAGCTACCGGGTAACAAAACCGAGCTCTTGGCAAACAAGCCAGATTCGCTTCACTGTCATTTACATCGTTTACTGCCCAGAAAACTTTTCCAGTTCCGTCTTTCCAGCTAATAAACCTACGCAGGTAAACAAAGGACCCCCCCTCCCACAGCTTTACCTTGTTTCCCAAGTCATTGAGCATCAGAGCTTGCTTGATGGCTCCCACTCGACCGTCCATCATGTCTGATGGGGCGATGATTTGGCAGCCTGCAGAGACAACTGCTTAGATGTGCAGCACAGCCGGTGATTTTTCTTTCTCTTGTGAATATACAGTACAAAAGTGGTCCTGGGGGGAACAGTGGGAATGGATGAGGGAGACCTAACAGATGAATGTCCCTCCCCCCCCCCCACCCCACCCCACTGACCTGCACGTGCATAGGCTAGGGCAACTTCTGCCAGACGCATGCAGCTCGCCGCATTGTCCAAAGAGCCGTCCTCTCGCAAAATCCCTGCACCGGGGATGCAGGGAGAATCAGTGCTGCCACACACTCATAAATGCCAGAAGGTTGCAAAAACATCATCACCAGGAAAACAACGTTCCGGAAATTGCTAAAGAATGTGTTACGATTCAGGAAGCACAAACATTATTCCTCCGAAGCTACTAAAAACCCACCCTGGCTAGATGAACCATCTACTGAATTTAATCTCTGAATGTGTTTAAATACACAGGTATATTGTGAGGGATGTACATGACTGGTGTGCAAGCATGCATTTGCTGTATAAAGCAGTACACATAGCAATTTCTTGTTTTAACAGCAAAAATGCGTATTTATTTTATGTTAAATTGCACCGTTTTGACAAAAATTGTCATGCATTTTCACCTTTATATGGATGATGCAAACTACTTTGGCAGTGTACTGACAATGCATACTTACGCATCAGTTATGTGCATCCCTGTATATATGACAGAGTACAACCCGAGGTTTCATCTGCTAACCCATAACCGATGTTTGAAAAGTCATATGTACTGAAGTCAACATGTTTTTACCCGTTTCATTTCAGCTTGGATGTTGGTTAAAAGGGGAAAAGGTATAAAATGTGGGGAAAACTGATGGTTTCATGACAATCACCCATCTCATTTCTGAAACCTCTGTATCATTACCACAAAGGTGTCCAGCTAACGTTAATGTAAAAGATCAAATGAATAGTTTGCTTTTAAACATATGTGCAGAATCCATATGCTGTGTTCCTTCAGGTTTGCCACATTATTCCAAAAATATATCAAATTTCAGTGAAATACGAAAAATATCAGGTTGTAGAATCCAGGAGGTGTTGTGGTAATGACCGAAATCAGTCAAAATCAAATTCAATTTCAAAATCAATTTCAAGTAACTAAGCATGACTGCTAATGAGCATGACTTTTAATAGGATTTTTTTTTTTAAATGTGAAAATGTATTGGTTTTGTTAATGGTCTTGATGTTTTCAGACTGTGGTAGTAATAAGATTTTTAAGGACTTGTTTTGGGAAATCTTAAAAGCTTCTGTAAATGATTTTAAAATTTACCCTTCAGACCTAATTATTAAAGGTTATAAAAGAAATGTGTATCTGATGGAAGTCTGTTTATATACTTTATATTTGAAATCTTCAAAACCAAGATTGCATGAGAATCAATAGTTTCTCTGCAATGCAAATGCAATCATATACAGGATGGAAATTACTACACAACATAAGAAATTTACAAACAAGAGGAGGCCATTCATATGACCAATGTAAAGACCTACAAGATTTAACTTCTATAGCATGGGACAGCATTCACTGAGAAAAAAAAAAATAACCTGCGCAGTGCAGTACCTTAATCCAAATGTCAACGCTATATTACAGATGCTGCAACATTCATAATGTTAATTATTAACTGCCACATACTGTGTTTATTTTGCCATAAAGATCATTTCCATGGTTCTTTTTGAGCTTAACATTTTCTGTCTGCTGTAACATGAACATTTCTCTCCTTTCAGATAAACCACCAACGCTGTTTATCAAGGCCTTGGACAAGAACAGGTGAATCACCACAGACTTGCCATATAAATGTGGGTTTTAAAGCTCTGCTTTGCGAAATCCCTAACATAAGCACGCCCTAATTTAAAACAAGGGTTAGGACATAAAAAAACATTATGAGATCAGTTTTGCAATCGGTTGCTTTTCTTCTCTGCCTTTCAAGATCTGACATGTCCAACTGTTACCCCGACAACTGCACAATTCCAAGCGAGTCAAGGGGATTTCATCACATTGAAAATGGCAAGCAAACCAGTTGATCAGTAGTAATGTGACCCATGGAGAGACTGACCGCAGTGGCCGTGGGAGGTGTAGGGGCACAGGCAGACATCGCAAGCGATCAGCAGGTCTGGGAAGGTGGACCTCAGCTTCTTCACAGCCAAGATGGCTGGCGTGTCGTCTGCATCTGCAGCAGATCCGCGCTCATCCTGCGGCAAGAAAACAAGGCACTCTGCAGGTTTTGAAATAAGCAAACACCTAAAACTAATTATCGCATGACCTAAAATGCACGTTATTAAAAAAATGACATATGAATCTTCCCACCTTAGGAATTTTAGCAGGAACACCAAAAATCAGAACACACTTCAGGCCTTTCTCCACAAGGGGGCGCAACATGTCCTCCACTTTGTTCACTCCATATCTATGGAAAAAAGTTTTTTTTTTTTAAAAAAAACACTGAATGGTGTATTATGAATGAAACCATAAAGGTTCCTTATATTCCTTAATTTACTGAGTATCCATCCATCCATTATCTATACCGCTTTATCCATTTCAGGTCGCGGGGAAGCTGGAGCCAATCCCAGCATCTTCGGGCAAGAGGGTACACCCTGGGCAGGTCGCCAGTCCACCACAGGGTCAACACAGACAAACAAAGACATTCACAGACACTCACATTCACACCTATGGACAATTTAGAGTAGCCAGTTAACCTAATCTACATGTCTTTGGACTGTGGGAGGAAACACACACATGCATGGGGAGAACAGGCAAACTCCCCAGGTATCAAACCCAGGACCTTCTTGCTGTGAAGTAACAGTGCTAACCACTGCACCAGTGTGCCGCCAATATTTACTGAGTAATGGTAGAAAATTCAAAGACCTATATTAATTCAAGTTAAAAGTAAAGCAGTTTGACTCATATACAGATCGGCAAACTAATCTGGCACCGTCAGAACTGAGGACATATTTCAAGTAAATTACAAAGTGCTGCTTAATAAAAATACATCCATCCAGGACAGAACGACTATTTAAAAAAAAAAAAAAAAAGTGTAAAACCCAGGATGTAACTTTCCCTTATTAAAGAATATGAGGACAACCTTTGTTAATAATTAAATCTCATTTTAAAAGGCCTCACGCGGTTGGCTTTATATCTTTGACATCTCTGCCAGATGCTTAAGCACATGCTGTGGCCATCCAGCAGCAGCATTTAAAAACTCCAGTGAAGATCAAAGGGGTTTTGCCTGTAGGATATTTGGTATTTAATTTCTTAATATTTCACTACACACCACTCATCTGAACATATCAGTATCAAAGCAGTAGGGGAGATGTTAGCATAAACACTCATGGGTTTTATTTCATAAGCAAGGAGTTCGAGGCACAGGGGAACAAAGATCTCATATGTTGCTTATCTTGAGTTCTGCCCAAACAGACCCCCTTTATCTAGGGACTGGAGCCCAACCTACTGACATCCCCCCCCCCATCACCGCCTCCACCCCTCATTCGCACCCAACTGCTGTTATAACTTTCTACAGTGTGGCTCCTGATTGCATTTCAGGACACACAAATAAGTAGGTACTTATTCTGCATCATGGGCTTTCTCACAGTTTCTAAGCAAAAACTGCCAAAGCTGATCCCAGAATGAACTGCTTCCCCCATCTCACTCTGCCATCCTATTCACCCAATACTGCTAAATTAACCATCTACCTACTCCAGGGGAGGCCAGGCTTATCCGCAAAAGGGCCGGTGTGTATGCAAGTTTTTGGGATAACCTTTAGGTCAGCTGTTCAAATCCAGGTGAGAGCACTCCTCAGCCAATCAGTCCTCTAGTTAGTCATCCAATTAGGGAGTTGCAGCGAAAGCACACATACACAATAGGTGTTTCTGGATAACATTGCCCATCCCCGACCTATCCCAAGTGACTACAAACAGATATGGTATGCAGAATGGGGATGAAAGAGCTATGTGCATACTTGGCTGCTTACCTAGCCTGCCCAGGGAGACTGGCAATGGGCTCCACAGCATCAGGACTGTCCCTGAGGACAAATTATTAAAAAAGATTAACGTGATTACTGTCCAGCCAATACAAACAACAACAACCGAACAAGCCGACGGAGGCATTACGTGATGAAAATGGGGTAAATGAGGTTCTCAGGTCTCAGGTCAGAAGTAGAGGACTGCCAGTATCTGAGGGTGGGGTGGAAATAGCCACTGTGTAGGATGGATTCCACAGGCTGCATTTTGGCACTAAAAGGGAAGGGAAGGGAAGGGAAGGGAAGGGAGGGGACAGAAATGTTCCATGAAACTATGCATTTTCAGGCGTATTTTTTTTTATTCAAACTGTCCGTCTCTGAATCGGTGACACACGTCTGTTCTTTACCCGTTTGTTCGGTATTATTCCGTGATTGGCTACGTCAGTACCGGTTGCAGTCCAGTATATCACCAGTCATCGGGTTGCGATTTGTCTTTGTTAAAAAAAATGTTTCATAACAATTTCTTATCAAAACCTTGTGGGTTAACAAAAACGATGAGATGCCCCCCCCAGAAAAAATAAACATCTGAAAAACAGCGGGCAAGCATGCGTACCTGTACGAGCCACCTCTTGATGCGTGGCCCACTGCAGAAGAGTCTGATAAATTACAAGAATGCAGCTAATTTTATTAATAAGCGCCCTGGCAATAATGCTTTGTTTTTGAGTGCATAACAAGTGTGCAGATTTAATCATCGACTTTCCCCCACCTCCAGTAACTGAAACAGTACACCTATAATTATAATAAATTACCACTGACGTATTCAATGTTACTACTTTACCCGTTTTTAGATTCGACTCAAAACCACACGCTCATTTCAGATACCTAGCAATTCAGTTAAATGGGTAACTTATACGACTTATAAACTATAAAACAAGTTTGAAAATATTAATTTAATAAGCAATTTTAATCTAAGCTAAACTAAGCTAAATTCTTTAGTCCAAAAAGTTCCACCTTCGACCTCCCGCTGCGTCAGGTTGGTCAATGGATTGCTCTCCTTTACCGGAAATCTTTCTAAAGGAGCAAAATTTAATTTGCGGGGAAAAAAACAACAACAAACCATCGGAAATCGAAGCAATACCCGTTAGCTAATGCGCAGAATCCACCTGATCAATAAATTCAATTTACCTTCTCCAGACCAGCAACCGACACCCCAGCACTGGAATGATTGGAAATGACCTCTGCGGCCACCGTATGCTCGCGCCGCAAACCACGCGCCTATTGCCAAAATCTCGCGGTAACTATATTTCGCGACCAGAGACTGAGATGGGAGGCATACAAATGTCGGAAAGGCTGATAGTAAGCTTGTATCTATGTTTTGACCGAATCAAAGGTAATTATCATATAATGTTAGTCAGTTCCACTGGCTCATTCAGTGTTGACTGGTTTGCAATTTAATTTGATGGTTGATTGAGAAGGTGTTCAACCGATTTCTCTCATGTCAATTGTCTAATGGAATATAAACATGCAGCCTTAGCCTGCTGGCTAGACTAGAGATGTAAGAGAACAGTCCGGTTGTTAAGATGCTCACTACTTTGTTCATTCTCGTGTTACTGTCTAATGAGCAAACCTTTCCCTAGTGACAAAGTGTACAACTGTTCATATGCGTTTGCGATCAGTAGCTTTAGAAACCAGTGTGTTATAGATGTTTTAGCTAATGGGCCAACACGTTCCCTGGCAGGTTTTATGAATACTCTTCAGTGGTATTTGAATGGCACAATGTCGGCCTGAACTCAGTGCATGGACGGCAGTCAGAACTGACCGCAACTGGTGAAAAGTTGCTCCGACGAATTAATATTACGCTATGAAGTGTCATTGTGTGATGTTTTATTAGTCCGTAATTAGCAGTGGGATTATGTTCTGTCTAAATCTTCTATTTCTCTTTTAACATGCAGGCTGAATGGTCAACTCTCTCCCTTAAGTGCTGGCAACATTCAGTACTGTTGTCAGATCCCCATGACAATGTGCTCCAGGGCCTGGGTTGATAATTCATCACAAAACGAACTCTGCTTCACTTTTGGAACCTCTGTGTTATTTTAATTTGCTTTTAGTTCATTTCTGTGCTCTGTGTACCTCTGTCTGGACCCTCAGACAGTTGTGAGGAGGGGGTTTCTCCACACCCCCCTTGCTCAGTATAGCAGTCTGGTCAGTCTTGCAGCCTGAGCAGACATGTTGTTCTCCCTGCGGGAGCTGGTCCAGTGGCTGGGCTTTGCCACGTTTGAGCTCTTCCTGCACCTTGGTGCTCTCCTCATCTTCAGCCTGCTGGTGGCGCTGCAAGTTGACCTGTTTAATGATGGGATAAGTTGGTGGCTGGTGTTTGTGCCCCTGTTCACCGCCGATGGACTCAGCACCTACTTCACAGCTATTGTGTCGATCCGGCTGCACCAGGAGGGTGAGCGCCGGCTGGCTGTGCTCCGCCTGCTCTGGGTGCTCACCGTGCTCAGCCTCAAGCTAGTGTGCGAGGTGCTGCTCTGCCAGAAGCTTGCCGACCAGGACCAGGCCCCCAACCTTTGGTTTGGCCTCATCGTCTCGCCGCTCTTCATCCTCCTGCAGCTGCTCATGATCCGTGCCTGCCGCGTCAACTGAGGGGGCAGTACAGGAGGAAGGGTAGGTTGCCCCACTGCCCCCCAGAGCGTAATGATTCAAGGATTCGTTATGAACCCGAGGGTGGTTGGCCTGACTCCTGGACACCTGCTTGGCCTTGCTAGCCTGTTGGTTCTGGCTAACCAGAGATTGATAACAATGATGCTGAATTTACAAGAAAAAAAGGGAAAAAGATGTATTTTCATGGATGCCTTTGTTAGCATTCCATCAGCGAGAAGGGCTGTAGCTGTTTACGCCTTCAGGGCTCTGGTCAGTCTGGTCCAGCAGGGTCTTTATCAAAACGCCGGCTGCTTTGTCCCGGCCTGTGGGAGACTGCATTGCTGTGTCTTTATTTTACGTGAAAATGGACTGGCACATGAAATGTATTCCCTTATCAAATGCTGTGTATCTTGTAAAGTTTGATCGGCATAACTAATTTAAAAACATACAGGTTGCATTCAAGATGCTTGGTAGCGACATCCCATCTTGATTTGCCTTCGTTTGTTATTCAGATATCCATGTTTTACTTGAACAGAAGTTATCCGGTTCTGTGGTTTAACTAGTTTTGTTTGCGTCCAACTTTTGTTCATCTTCCTGTCTGCCTATTTTTTTTTTTCTACTTTTGCTGGTAAATGTACAAATTGTAAATAAATGATTGATATTTAAGCTTGTGCATTTTTGTAATTCGTATGTGTTTTTCTTTCTGCATCATTATGCAGAAAGTGTTTTATGGTGAACTTGTGTACTTTTTGTGTATCCATATGAAAAATGAAGCTGAAAGACCAAAAAAAAAAAAATCATGCTAAGGTTAATTGGACTTGCCAAATTGCCTCTAGGTGTGAATGTATGTGTGAATGGTGTACGTGTGCCCTGTGATGGGTTGGTGTCCTGTCCAGAATAGGCTTTGGACTCCTGCAACCCTGCATAGGACAAGCAGGTATAAATGATAGATGGTGTTGAGCTTTGTTGTGACTTTTAGGGACCATGGGGGTGTTCCACAAAGCAGGATTTCTTGCTTAGCTGGATAACTTGTTGGATTTAAGGTAGTCTGTGCTAAATATATTTTATCTTTGTTCACTTACATTTAGTCAAGATTACCAAAGAATCCGAGTTACCCGGCTAAGCAAGAAATACTGCTACATGGAACACCCCCGTGTCCATGCTGCAACTGAAATTGTAGATGTTATATTAAATGTGGTTTTGGACAATGTTTCTTAAACCAGTCCTCGGGACCCCCCGACGGTCCACGTTTTTCTTCTCCCGATTCCCCGAAAGTTAGGAGGGAACAAAAACGTGGAAAAATGCTCGGAGGTCCATGGGAACCGGTTTCAGAAGCACTGGTTTTGAGGGGTTAAGAGCCTGGGTTCTCCCTTCCGGTTCCTAAGTTAACAAGCTGTTTTCTAAAGTTGAATCTCCGAATATTTGAACATGTAGATAGGTTGCACCCGTGTCATGATTTTGGTTAACAAATGCTGAATAACTATAATATAAGTAGGTGTATCATAGTTGTACCCATGACTACTGGACAGTAACATAGAACATAGAAATAGAACCACATAGAAATAAAACCACGCTTTTTTTCTGCTGAAACATGGTCTGCATCGGTTTAACTGTTTGCAGAGAAACCTGTTCTAGTTAAAACATCGTACACATGTGGCTATCATAAGAGGCTGCTTACGACAGTTTCTGCTTCCGTAGCTCGAATTACATTGTGCTGTGAATACGTATATTCTACACCAGATTTGCTTTAATGTTGTTTCACGAAGACAAATATTAAATGATTCGGATTGAATAGCTTTGGCAAACGGTTAAACAAAATAAGCATTTCCTCATTCTCCCAATTTCCAAAATTTCGTTTCTCCAAAATCTTCCCCTTCAGCACCTGACGGCTAAGAGGTTAGTTTAAAAATCAAGTCAGAGGAGCGACCTACTGCCAAAGCCTGTAAAGCGGGTGTTTCAACCGGGGGTCTGCCGGCCCCTGATTATGTGCGGAATAATGGTAAGGGGTCTGTCTGTACAAAAGGTTTCCGAAACCAAACGATATGTGCGTCACGTGACACGTGTTGTTATCCACCCCTCCGATCCTTGGAGGGAAAAACATTCAAGAAAAACGTCCTCCGGCGTTTAGTTCTTAGTTAATTATAAAATCACGCATTAGTAATAGGGGACGTTTAGATCTAGTCTGTTTTCATTTGGCAATCCCTGCCTTAAGAAAAGTTTTAAACCAAACCAAAGCTCAGGGTAATGACTTTCTTTCAACACCATAACATTGTCTTCCCTGCTCTTCAAGTAAAAGACTTTGTCAAGACTGTTTATTCCTTTAATGACAAACTTACGGGAAACTCTGAAATACAATCTAGAATTGTTTCTACAGAAGTGTCACACAATACATATACATTATAATTATTATAAATTATACGAAATAAGATTACCTAAAACATTTTATATGTTGATGATAATAATGAATATCCAACACATCACCCATCTGGTAAGCATGGTCCAAAATTGGACTTGGGACGAAAGGGTAGGCCTATCAGAATATATTTGCATAAAGAAACCACTTTCACCGTTTTTTCTTCTCCAGTTTAAATATTAGACATAGGCTCTTCCACTTTTTTGTGTATCATTTGTTTACTTGCGTCATTTACGACCAGCAAATAAAAATGGCTAGTTTACGGGATATAGACGGTTTTATTAGTATTGGACTTTGGACAACCATGCCTACAGTGTATGAAAAATAATACATGTTACACCACGGTTCAATATCCTCATAGTCACTAATTCAGACATACTTTTGATTAACCAGTTTTGTTGATTCGAATTATAGATAACGTACCCTTGTTATTATGACTTCCCATGAATGCCTTAAATGGCTGTAATTGTTAAGCAAGACCTCGCTCTGAGCTAAAATTAGACCGCGAGAAAACCAATGAACAGCATCTTATTACTTCATTTTTAATGCATCGTGAGGTTCTTCTATCTGCCGCGCGTTTTGTTCAATGGAGATAAAGCGACTACTGAAGTAGTTGGGCAATAAAAATAACCCACAATGTATCTATTATCGGTTTAGTTGTTATTCGCAGTCTTTGTCTTATACATGAAGGTGCATTTCGTGTCGTTTCTGTCCTTGAGTGTGCACCAGTTCCCATGTGTAATTATCATATCAAAGGCTTGTCAATGTTTCATTCGGGGCATTTGCAATATCACAGACGGTTGAGGATTTGTGCGACGGCCCTTACAGAAACGCAAAAGGAAGCTTGCTGCGCACAGGATAATTGCGGTTTTTTTGTCTTCCTGCTTCTGAGTTGCTATTTCCAGCAGCACAATTACCAGCTAACAGGGGCAGCGCACTGATAGATCTGTGATAAAGGAAACTAGTCATCTTACCACTTCTAGGTGCGCTGTATTTTTGGTTGGAAGCGACGGGGTGCTGTTAGACTGCGCTCAGAAGGGTTGTAGTATATTAATTAATCTGTTACTTACTAGCTATCTGTCTTTCGCTCCGGGCAGCACTGACTGTGCTAGTGCATAGTAATAGAGCGGTTGTGATATGGGTAATGAATATTAATCTTTTTTGTCTTTTCTTTTTTGTTGGGGGGGGGGGGGGGCGGCTTTAAGCCAGCGCATAGATCGACAGCACATATCACCCAAACCTGACGCGTGACACAGGACATGGTTATCCAGCGTCAATAGTGACCCGCTCCACCTAGCTGCGCTTTTCCGTTCTTTGTTGCCCCTTTGTATCAATCAATATTTTATTTCGTTGTAATACTTTTGATTTAGACATACGTGAAGCAGCATAAACATCTTTTGGCTGTTTGTAGTCTATTTAGATGTGTAGTAACGGCTGGTAAATTGATTCAACAAAAAAAAATGTAGAGGGTTAAAATAGTCTGGGGGGGCAGTGCCAACAATTTTGATCGGCAGTCTCTCTATGCCTTGGCAACAATAGATAGAGGAGGGTTTACTGCGGAGGGCGGCATAAAATGCTAATTAGGGGTGCGCCTAACATAGTTGTGACCAATTCGGCTGCACGGGGAGTGTACGTGCTATGAAATGGAAGGGTGACGTAGATGGAGTACAGGTGCAGGGGGCGGGGTCGAGGAATCAGCGAGCCAGACAGGAGGGGGAGAGCAAGAGAAGACAAGGGACGGGATGTGTGTGTGCGCGTAGTGCTCGGCGCTGCAGGTACAGCGGCAGTCGGCAGATAAAGCTTCGAATTCCAGCCCTGGCGCAGCGGCAGCAAAGTTGTGGAGATCACCCCATTCCCGTCACGATGTCTGGCGGTGACTTGCGTGTTCTCCGCCGAGAGTCTGGACAAGAGAGCCCGAGGATGCCGGCCTGGAAGAGGGAGATTCTAGAGCGACGGAAGGCGAAAGGCGGCGCGGTTGGAGCAGGTGCATCCGAGCCTTGCTCCGGCGCCACTGCATCCCGGGTTAATGGTGAAGTAACGGGAGACAGCGGCGACTCCAAAAATAAAGATAGCATTACCGGCGCAAACACCAGCAGGAACTATACCGTGAACACAGCCAGGCATCACTTCGCTGTCAAGCGAGGCAGCACCACCGCCTCCCCGGAGCTTTCTCCGGTGAAAACAAAGAAAGATCCCTGGACTACAGTTGACCAGCATGAGTCGACCTCGTCGGAGAAAACTGACAGTGATCACGGGGAACAAGAGAGGCTCGTACTACAGGACAGTCTAGGCCCGTTACAGGAGAACCCATTCATCAAATTGGAAAAGGAGCGCAAGAAGAGACAGGACCGCGACAGCGTTTCACGGCCAGTACAGCACATATTGGAGTTATATGGCAACGTCCCCGGAATCCGGACGATCCGCGCTGAGAATATTATCATCATCGAATCCGATCCGGATTACTTCCCCGAGGCTGGCGGCGGTAAAACTGGTTCTAAGGTACAGCAAAACGGTACGGTGGGCAGCTACAGTTCCCTCAATGACCTGATAGACCGGAGAGGCAGTGCGGTGACCGAGATACGCGCGAAAGAGGTAGTCATCTATGATTCTTCTCTGAGCAAAAGTGAGGAGAATTTGAGCACGCTGGGACGTCCTGGTTCTGATGTGACCGCGGGATTGGGTGTGGGTCAGGGCAGAGTCAGTCGAATGCTGCAGAAATTCGACCGTAATTTTGGGAAACTGCAGCCTAAGTCTCACAGCACGGAAAACCTGCTGGACCTAGAGACCCCCTCGATCAGTCCAAGACCCCAAATCTCAGCAAAGCCGGACCTAGTGCCAAAATCGGAGGTCCCGCATCACTTCACCTCTGTCATTCACAGCCCGGAGCGCTCGCAGTCTCCCTTTGTCTTCCAGAGTCCTCAGTATTTTAAGACCACATCGCAATCCTCTTCAGATGAGCAGGAGGGCATCGGCCGCTCCGATGGCTTGCCCTCCGTGTCTTCCTTCCGCCAGCGCTTTGAGGTCCCGGGGGGGCGTGACATGCCAGCGAACCCCCCTGATGGAAAGGATCGCACCCCAGCTAAACTCCAAAGGGAGTCGGACGAGCTGTCCTCCAAACCCAAGGTGCCACGCTCGCCGGAGAAGCCCTGCCCACGTGCCGAGTCGCCTGCCTCTTGCTCTCCACCGCCATCGCCTCCCTCCCCTGGGTTTGAGTTCCGGCTGGCCCCACGGCCCGACCTATCGGCCCTTCCTCCTGGTGACATCCAGGCCAGGGCCCTCGCCAACCTGCGCCTGCAATCGCGTAACTCCTTCACCGTCATCCCACGGCGCCGGGGTCCCATCGCTTCCCCGGGTAGCACCGCGCCATCCAGTCCTGTGCGATCCCCACCTTCACCCACCCCGCCACAGGACTATGTGGCAGCGGTGACCCTGGCTACTGTGCCAACCACACCCCTTTCCCCCGCCAAGAAGAGCGAGGGGGCCACCAGGCAAGCCAAAACGGACCCTCCCAAACCAGAACTCCCTGCCTGCCCCTCGCCACCCCCGGGACCTGAACTGGAACCCCCAGCGCACACCCCCGTGCAGCCAGCGGAGACTGATCAGCTGCCTGTCACCAACATCGATGATGTTGAGGTGGAGCCCTGCCAGGTGGTCCCAAGTCCAGTGGTGCATCGTCATTCGCCGAACACCTTCACTGTGGTACCTAAACGACGACCAGAACCCGGTTCCCAAGAGCTCCAGGATTCTGCTGCTGGAGTCCCAGCCAGCACTACCTCGCAGCAGGCGCCGTACACACAACTGGGCTCCCTGCTGAAGAAACGGTACCCAGCAGCCGACGAGATTGAGGTTATCGGCGGCTACCTCTCCCTGGGCCGTTCTTGCCTCTCCAAGACCGGCTCCACGGGCAAGAAGGTGAGTAAGACGTTGGCGAATGGATCCTGCATTCAGGCGCAGCCCCAGCTGCGTCCGAGCACGCTGCTGTGCACGGGCATGACATACACCGCCCCGTCGCCAGTAATCAGCACAGTCCATTAGTTTAATTTCCCAAAGGCGCACAGATATGTTAATGTGTAGCGGTGCATCAGCTGCATCATTAATATGACCGGTGACACAAACACCCGTGTCCCCGCTTCGTCATTGACTCTGACTCATGTCCGCATAATTACCAACGAACAGATGTTTTTTCGCTAATTGGACATTCGTAGTTCGTATATCTGTGTTATTTTTCAGCACGTTTTCTCGGCTGCGCTAGGTGATACTCCTTGCGAAGTGTGATGTGTGGGAGCACCATTCAGTTACGGTATAGCCTTAAAGCGAGGTGTTGCATCGTGGCTTTTTTTGTAATGGCGCGGTCTGCCAGGGATTTGTCGTCTTTGTGAGCTGAGCTATCATGTTGTATCACGTCGCGGATACGTACGATCTGTTTGATCGGGGGACTCGGAGCGTCTCGCGGCCACCTCGTAAAACCGCGCCACCTTAATCCCACGATCGTGTTTCCTTCTTGACACCTCAATAACCTTTTTTTGCAGCCAAAGGATGGGAGCGTGCGAAGTTGACAAATTTCAAAACCACTATAACTGAAATTTAAATCCCTCTCGCATTTCAAATGGATTTAGACCTATGAGTAATGAGCTATGAATTATACGTACAATATGCATTCACATACATCAATTCATTCCAGTTTCTATTTTTTTAGTGCGTGACAAATATTTTCATGTATTGTTAAGGGAACTTGTGTTAAGGTTCGTTTAATGTTCACCTAGCCTTGGTGTGTGAATTGCGCTTGGATATTTGAACCCGATGGTGCTGTTTTGTGTATTTTTATTGGCTTTATTGCTTTTAATAAATGCGCTGTAATCCTTATGTTTTTGAGGGAAGATTTCCTGCTGCGGAATTAAAGTCCAGTGAGATTGGCAGATTGGCGTCAGAGGGTCACTGCGGGGGGGTTAAAGGGAATTATCGTCAGTTCAGTCCAAGTGAAGGCTGGCAGCTGCGAGTTACTCGTAATCGTACCTGGCTCCGGCGGCCTATTTCATTGAGTAGATGCTTTCCTGGCAGATACGCGGTTGGGTGACGAAGGTGCCGGACGCCTCTATATTTAGTCGCTGACTCATCGCCAAACACGAGGTTCATCTGTTTTAGAAGCGTAACCAGAGAATATGAACAATCTGCTAACGGTGTGCCATTATTGAAACACCAGTATTTTGGTAACAGATAAACATCTAGTCCTAGATAAAAAGTTCACTTCAAATATATCCGATTGCTACACTGTTTTTTTTTTTTTTTTTTTTTTCTTTTTCTTTTTCTTAATTCTTGCTCCTGTCCTGACGACGTTAGAGTGCTGCCTGCAGAAAGACCCAAGATAATATACTATGCACATTGTCCACATTGACTTTCATCATAGAAAGTTTGGCTCCGGGGGCCGCCTGACTTGTTGGTGACTTTGACTACATATAGTCAGTATTCAGGTGGTTTGAGTATTCATTTTAATATAGGACGGTGATTAAGCATGAGAATTCATACCGAAGCAGGCTTGGCTGGGGTTATTGCAGTCCCATGACGAATTGGGGAAATGTTTTGCTATAGTTTCAGTATGACATGAAACAGTTGTTTCTTAGTAGCCGTCCTATCAGCTAGCGATGCTGAAAACTGGGATTCGAGTTTTTGTCACCTTGTAAGGTTTGGTTCCTAAAAAGGGGCTGTTTGGATAATCTATAATGGTTCAGCGGCACAGGGTGGACCGTTGAGTGTGTCATTCACTAGCGGGAGCCCAGCATGAGACTCTGTAACCCCTGGTCTCTAAGGAATATCCTCTCATGTGCATTGCTAAAATTTCAAGGGTTTTCTCTTAGTGTGGGCTAGGTGAGGATTGTTTGCTGAAAATCCAGCTGGGTCCAGCTTTGACAGGTATGTGTGGCCCACATACGTCAAAGATGATGTTTCAAACCCCCCCCTGTTTTTTTTTTTTTTTTCTTTTCTTTAACCAAGCTTGTAGCCTGACAGCACATGCCAGATGTGGATCCCATGCTGTTATTGGTGAAACCGGAAACGGTTCTGCTCTGCATTGACTGGGGTGGGGGGGGTTTGTTGCTTTAAACGTTCGTTCACATAGAGCTTGGTAATGAGACAGCTTCGGGGGGGGGGTGGAGCTGCTTGTCTTTGAGGTGGGTGCTTTTAGAGAGCTCTCATTGTGGAGTTGTGCTTTTCACAGCAAATCAGGAGGCTGCAGATGACCGTGTGTGCATGCCACCCCTGTGTTTCGAACCCCTCCATTTTCCATATTGGTCACAGATGAACTGGACTGGTTTCAGTACCGCCTGTAACCAGCAGCCAATAAATAGCAGACCCCTACTGGCCTAGATGACATGTCAGGGTCTGATCAAGCGAGCACTGTTTGGCTAGAAGGAAGCTTGTGGCTACTCTCCTGATGGCCAGTCAACAGTCAGCAATATGCTAGCCCTGGTGATCTCGGTTAGACAGACCCTGTAACTAGACAGACCCGGTAACTGGATCTACATTTAATCTACATTTGTTCTTTTTTTGTTTTGTTTTGTGACTCAGTCTATACATAAACAGAAATCAAGCCAGACGGTGTGAAAAACTGCAAGGCCATAAGTGTACAATCTGTCTGAACTCCCGGCTTGGTTCTTTGTCGATTGGTACCTGCTTTAGCTGCTCCTTGCGTCCTGCTCATCCCCTTCCCCTCCATAATCTGCTGCCTATGTTGCATAAATCGTCAGTGCCACCTAAAAGGTTAATGATAAAGATTAACCTCTTTCTCAGACCAATAGCCTAATCAGCTTATAGCCCGTTTAACCTTAATACCAGGTAAAATATACTGCAGTGCTCCGACCCGGCCGAAAGCTAGCCTGGACGTGTGCTGCGGTGTGCCTGTGAATTTGTCTCTTGTTTGTACTGGTGTTCACTTTTCACGTCGATGAAAAGTGGATCTACTGTGACCGTGACGAGGAAAAGCTGCTTGAAGATGGCCGGAAAACTTACACCTGAGGTTAGATCCCGGTTACCTGAAGGTATTTTATGTTTTAAAAATACTTGTGCACCTTAGTGCTTGCACATTTTTTCTCTGAGCAAAAATAACTCATCCAAGAAAGTTTGTGATTTCTGGGGACAAACCGGCCAAGCTGGTATCTGAAGTACAGAAATGCTGCGCTGTCGCAGCTCATGAGGAAGCATTTCCATCCGTCATGAGATCAAGGTTAATTTGGTTTTACTGCTGCTGTATTCATCCCTGCACCGTCATGCTTTTCGGCCGTTTTTACTGTACTTTGGGTCAACCTTGCGCTTGTTGGTGCCCGGTATTCACATAACTGAGTTGTTCAATAATAATTTAAAACAGTCGTACACAAAGGCAGAATCTTTGGCGACTATGCATTTTAATTAGCTGGTGGAAGAATGAAATGTACTTGTCACTTATTTTTGTTCGAGAAGTCACTTTATTTCCTGGCACACAATGGATGAGCGCGAGGGTGGCTTTTTTCAGAAAGAGGTGGGTGGGCGTTCTCACGTGTGATACAGAGATCCACAAAGGCTGTCTGCTGCCTCAAACGTGGTATGAAATGCAGGGAGGGAGACGCATTGTGCCTCTCTGAAGACCCATGTCATGTATATTTATACACACTACGCAAACTCTATTCAAATTTGCTTCTCTGCAACTAATTCTTTTGAAGACCGTGACAGAGAATTCTTATACTTGGATATTTGCATTAGTGCTGACATCACCATCGGTCCAGTTCGATAACCGGCTAGGTCCACATACTCAGGCGAAGTAGTGAGTTGTTCAACTTGCCCGGGGGGTTTGAGGGGTGGGGTTTCAGCTTGTCTTGCCCTGCCCCTCAGCACATATGAGCACCCCCTACAAGGGGACAAAGGTGCACATTATGAGGTGTTGACTATTTATGAAGGAATGTGCACAATGTACGAAACGGAAACTGGCACGCTGTGTTGGATGGGAGAAGCCATTGCGTGTTTTTCAGGTATATATTACTCTTGTTATGGTTACTGCCTTGCAGCGTCGCCTGAAAACATCCAAGTGAGATTTACATGCTTCCAGTTTTTTCGATAGTCCATTCTTTGGCGACAGCTCTCGCCCATTGTGTGGGATGATTCAGCGGTCATGCCGCCCCGCTTTGCCATCCACACCCTTAGCCTTTCCTCATTCATCTCTCTGTCTTTTACTCTCTCCTCCCCCTCCTCCGCGTCTCGTCACTGATCTGGGTATGTCTGTACCTTAAGGTCGAGTGCCATCATCTCTCCCCAACCCCTCCTTTGCTGCTAAAGTGCTGCAGCGCCTACCGGGATTCATCACCGTCCGTCCGCCTGCTTGCTGGCGCGTGCATCTGCTTGGAACCGGAAATATCTGGTTCTGATCAAATAACCTGGTAATGTTGTGGCTGCTCTGCAGTGTTTTGCTGAATAAAGTCGCACAAGCGTAATGGGGGATTTGCTGTTTTCGAGGGTTCACCCCCTGGCTGGGCCGAACTGAACCAGACCTTTCTGTTTACGTGTCATTCGCATTTTAAATGGCAAGGTCAAAATCCAGGCCATAATGAGGATTCATCAGTGGTTCTCGTGTCCCATGTTGGATTAGCAGTACAGCAGACACGCCCCCCTCCCTCCTCGCTTTCCATCCGCATATCTGAGATGGCGGTGCCCCCGCAAGCTCGGCTCCCATCACCTGCTCGGAAGCATCCTGACTAGCTCTCTCGCGAGAGACTACAATCTTTTCACCCTGTGAGCACATGTAATTAGGATTCAAACAGCAAAGCATAGCTGCCACTGTCATATATTTAATTCAGACTGATCTGGGACCTGTTTGTGTGTGTGTGTGTGTGTGTGTGTGTGTGTGCATGCATGTATGTGGGCAGTCGGGTGTGGGAAGCCTTTCCAATGTAGTGTAGAGTTCTTTTTTTTGGTACTGTATTTCTGTATGGGGAAAAACTACAGCACTTGTGCTACTGCGCACAAATTAGACATGGTGAGAGATCTTGGTTAAGAAGAGACATTACTCAGTATGAGTAAATAATGCAGGGACATGCAAGACTAGGGCACAGCAGTTTGGGCATGTCTTGTACCTGGTGAATATGTGTATATATCCTCACTAAACAAATTCTAGTCAAATGTGCTTCTTTGAAAACAAATATTGAAGTGATTCTTTTTGAAACTATGACTCATTGAGGGTTTTTTTCCCAGGCATTTAGAATTTGGATCGTTGCTTCGTCCAAAGAGGGTCTCTGGAAAGTGTGTCTGTTCCAGAGGGACCGGTTCTCTTTCCAGAGGGGGGAGTCCTCTTCTCCGGGCTCTGCTTCCGGGCATCCATGTCCCCACTCTCTTATTTCTCTGCCTCTGTGGGGCCGTATCTGTGCCTCCTGTCACCGGGCAACATCAGCCCTGGCCATTCTATCCCATCATTAGAATTCCTGGAGGCCAACAGGACCGTCAGATGCATCACTTCCTTGCACGGCTGCTCAGGAACGGGGTCAGGACCACACAGGTCTGAGACGCATTTCCGAACATGCTGGCCCTGGGGAAGCGTGTAACTCGAAGCGTCTCCGTCGCACTCCATGTGGCGTTTCGAAGGCCAGTGCTCATTTGCGGGGTCCCACACAGTCGCATTGCTAAGTTGCCACGTCTCTGAAGGGGAATGCCTGGGAGCTTGGCTACACTGTAAATAATGCACACAGGACGCAGTGCGTTCCCTCACTTGCTGCCACTCGGTGTATCCTGTCACCCCACTGCCGTCATGCTGCACCGGTCCACTGTGGTCTCGGGTGACTGCAGAGGAACGGGACGCGAGGAAGAGCTCGTCCAGAGATGACTGGGCCCGAGGTGTGTTTTGTTGTTAATGTAGGAGCCGGGTTTGGTCGTTCAGTTGCGTCTGTTGTGTCTATGGATTTGTGGCTGTAATATTTCTTTGTGCCTCGAGGGAGGCAGGGTGTGTCTGCGACCGTCCCTGCACTCCCCTGGGAAGGAGATCATTGAAGTCGTGCCTTTCTCACCCTCTCCCTTCACGGCCTCTGATGGATACGCAGTGGAGCGCTCCACGCCCCAAGTTTTTGGCTCAGACAAAGAACGTGAGCATAACAGGAAAAAGGAAAGAAAAAAATAAACTGGGCAGGCTAGGCAGGGGGGTGGTTCATTCTTTTATTGTTTCTCGTTTTATGCTCTCCGGTGCTCATATTAAACTCAGCAGTGAAAATTATCAGTGATCAAGTATCTCCTCAACCTATCAACCACCCTTGCTGAGAAGCCTTAGCAAGCTTCCTCATACCCTGGTATCCCACAACAGCATCCGTCGTCAGATCCTCAGTACTTGATGGGTGGTAGGGGAGAGAATCACAAGGATTGCACCCCTCCCCCCCGCCTTAGAGTATCTCGTTGTAGACCTTCCTCCCCTTTCCTTGCCCTGTGTCATTGTGGAACTTCTTCCCTTGCCTTGGCCTGTCTTGGTGAAGCCTTTATTCCTCCTTGCATCAACCTGTGTTGTCATCAACCTTTCCCTCCTTTTCCTTATTCTATCAAATCATAGACCTCCCCCCCCCCTTGTTTTGGCCCTTTCTCATTGTAGACCCCACTTTCTTTGGCCTGTCTTGTTATAGACCCCCACTTGTATCCCTTAGTCCTCTATTAAAAACAGCGTATTGTCCATTATTTCAGTGGTTATGTATTTAACTCTCATGCTGCCATCATTGAATATTGACTAAAATCTAAATATTGGCCGGCTGTATCGACTAAGATTAGCACATCGGACAAAGGCCAATGTCTTGATTTCCAGCAAATATTGGGTATCGTTAACATGTTAACCGGTATATTGTGCATCTGTACCTTAGACTATCTAATGTCTAATGTCTGTGTCTTCCTTGTCCCCCTTACCCCTGTCTTGTTGACATTACCAACCTTTGCCTTTGCCTGTCTTGTTGTAGACATCTACCTCATTGTGGAAAATACTCACCCATTTGCCTTGGCCTGTCTCGGAACATTCATTTGCCCAGTTGCAGATGTTCTCCCCATCTGCCCTTTCCCTTTGTCCTCAAGAGTCTCCGGCAAACCTGGGGATGGGTGTTTGCAGATGGTGCCAAGCGTTGCATTTCTGACACGAGGTCACATGTGCACAAGGCTCCCGTTATCAACCGATGGATCATCCCTCATTCCCACCCCTGGACGTCAGGCTCCCTGTTCCCAAACCCAAGGTCCTAAATAGTCGGGTACTTCTGTAGTCTGTCCCACAAAGTGTGTCTGGTGGGACGGGGAGTGGGGGGTGCACACTGGGCTTTATCAACACCGCCAGAGCGTGGGGTGTTGAATGAGAACGTCCCCGGGGGCTTGAATGAACCCACTGTGAAGTCCATGCAGCGAAGTAGGTCCCTTCTGCTCTCGATAATGCTGGCTTTTACAGCCGGTGGCAGAGGGGAAGTGCTGGAGAGGGAATCGAAACACTGTGGTTAAGCAAAAGGAGTGCTGCTGGCTCGGACCCTGTCCCAGAGAGAAGTGAGAACCATCCCTGGTCACACACATGTCACTGCGTGCATCCCCTCGCTTCTCAGACCACACTCTTTGGGAATTTCTGAGAAATCCGTATTGGATATAAATAAACCAGTGCATCCAATGTAGTACCACATGGCAATGGAAACAATGATTCATTTTTTCCTTTTTCCTTTTCATATCAGAGACCCAATGAAACCCCCGAGTCAGCTGGCTGAGCTCTGATAGGCTAAGCAAATTATTATGAAGCTAATGACCTTCAGATAGCCTTTGTTCTTATTCTGTTACTGATTTTAGGTCTTGTCGTGAATGCCTTTCGAATAGTGCACGAGCAGAAGGCCTTAAGTTGGTTTGTGGATAGGAACTGATCCGAAGCCAGTATTTCAGCGGGCCGCAGAACACTATGGTTTTTGGTTAACATACAAAAAAATAGTGTATATTTTAATTTTTTTACAACTCCCTCATGTTTGCGTTTGCATATTATGTTTGCATCTGAAGAAAAGATGGTTAAACTTGCTGATCAATCCTCCGGCACCCCCCTGGCCATTTTACCAGTCTGTGAAATTTTTTGCATGACGTAAAGCGGTCTATGGGAATCGAAAGTTTTGTAACCCCTTGCATAAGTAACATTTCTGGTTTCTGTTGTGGGTATAGCGACAGACTGAGGTGGTCACAGTCAGACCTGTCCTCCTGTAGACCCCCCTGCTGGTGGAGGGGCAGGGGTGGAGGTGGTCAGCACCTTGATTATGAGGCTCCCCCAGACGCCCGCGAAGTGTGTGTGTGTGTGTGGGGCCGGCCTTCTGTCTTTCACATCGTGCTGACAGCAGGGATCTTTAGTTGGTCTCTTATCTGGTGCCGTTGTTGATGCTTGGAGCAGTGTGGGGCAGGTTTAAAGGGGCCTAGGGAGAGTTTGTTCTTTTATGGAGCTCCACTCCACATTGGGGCCCCCTTAGTGTAATGACTGTTTGTGCCCAAAAGGGGGCGAAACCTCTTGAATGAACCCTCAAATGTATGGTATGAGTGGTGGTAAACCCCACCGCTGGCCGTGCTCTGAAGTGCGCATCAAAAAGGCTTATATTTGAGCTCAGTTTTAACAGTTATTATTAGTTAGCTGTGTGTGTTTTTGTTTTTATATGTAGCCGTCCTACTAACATCACTGAGAACCAGCAGTTTGTGGTTAAGCGCGCCTTCAGTGGCTGGGCTGAAATGGCAGGTTCCACAGGGTCACTGAAAGAGTCGTGAATTTCAGACACAGCACAGAGCAAACAGTGTCCCAGTACGGGAGCGGAAATGATCCGGAAGGGGCTATTAACAAGCCAGCCTGCGAATGCAAATGGGAACAGCTGAGAGGAGAGAGGTGCGGCCGGGGGGGGGGGGGGGGGGGGGGG
>JAABNX020000130.1:3406247-3421083 GCA_015163995.2 Mormyrus lacerda | reverse complement strand
TTCCCCAATAAAGGAACTTCCCCACGGGGATCAATAAAAAGTTGTGATTATTATTATTATTATTATTATTATTATATTTTTGTAGGCTCCAATGAGAAAATGTGGTGAAATTCATAAATCTTTTAGTTAAAGAATGCCGAAAAGTGTTTGCATTTTGGTTGTCATTAAGGTTGGCAAAAATATCCTGTATTTTTTGTTAAAAATGTATTTTTATGTGTCATTCCTGGACAGAGAAATCTGCAGTCTTTTGGCTGTAAGCTTCTTGCCGTGTTTTTACACTTTTCCCCAGTCAACATGAATGTGCTTTCCTACTAGTGTCTGTTAGCAGCTAAATGTACACTGAAGGAATGAATGAGCTTGTTTTAATAAATTATTCCTGCTCCCCCCCCCCCACACACACAGCTCACTCCTGCCGACAGCACATCCCTCTCGGACTTCAGCAGTGAGCCTGCCCTTTACTTTTGACCCCAATGTGACCTGCACGGGGACCAGCACCTGCCTGCCCGACAAGCCCACATCACGCCACGGGACCAGAGACCCCCCCACCTACCACCCGACCACGGCTGGACCGCGAACCCGTCAGAGCAGGGCTCCTCTACTGTCCCCATCTGCTTAACCCCCCACACCATCTGGAACAAGACTGCTTTGAACTTTGATATTCAGGACCGAGCATGTCCGAAGTGAGATTGATTTCCTTCATCCGGCATCCATCTTTTTAAACAGCCCCACTAGAAGAGAAGTTGTAAGCAGTTCCAAGTCTCACATGTGGGTGCGTCATATTATGACTGGCCAAGACAAAAGTCTAGGCCCGTACCATTTTGTCTGTGGGGGGGGGGGGGATACCTCCACAATCAACATTGGCAGCAAAACAGCTGGACCACCAGACATCTGTGCCTGGATCGCTGTAGTGATGTGGGGTGTTGCGGTATAAAAACATTCCAAGATGAACATGGACATCAGGATTTAAAAAAAAAAAAAAAAAAACAAGATCAAAAATGATTTTGATAGTGAAAAAGGTGCCACACATCCTCTCTGTGTTTTTGTATATGCATGATCTGATTTCTGGTGAGTCCACGTCTCTAATGTACACACTCCTGTAAGACTCTTTCTTTCTTTTTTTATTTTTTAAAAATGAGTATCTATGCCGTATCCTGGAAGCAGATGCCCGGATAGCCGGACCCTGAGCAGTTTACATTAGACCTGGGCTGAAGGTCACGAACCTCTCTTGAGTTTTCAGGCAGCTATGCTAATGTCTGCCCTGACATGACCTGGGATGTGACCCCAAGATTATGCACGTCCTGACTCCCAGCTCCCGGTAGAGAAGCCTGCTTATGACTATGGTGTAAAAACTGTTTAGATGAAGTTTATCAAATTTGTGGGCATATTAGTATATATAAATATATATATATTACTCTTACTGTAATTACAAATTCCACCTCATCGCTGGAGACGTTATGTGGTATACAGACGACAAATTGGTAATTTACCTAACTGAGCTACTCCGACCTGTTTCTGAGATGTCTTGAAAGGCTTTTACCATCAGTAATAATTAGTTTTTTTAACAGTGGACATGTCTAAAATATTTTAGCCTTAAAGATGCTGTTAGGTTTGCTGTCTGTTCCGGTGTAGGGGGTTTGCACCTAACCCAGATGGTAACTGCTGTTTCCGAGGTGATTGTGTCCGTTCTGATAGGCTGAGGCTGATTCATTGTGGGAAAGGCAGAGGATTTCTCTGCAAGAGTTCTGTATGAACCGGTGGCACGGATCAAACCTGGAGTGGTATAAAGCGATTAAGGAAGGTCGTTACCCTGTTAGAGTTGTGTGCTGCACTCTTGTAGGGCGGCTTTGTTTACCCTCACATACAGGGAAGGGGGAAGTCACTTGGTTTCATTGCATGTCGGCGGAATTGGTAGTTAACTCATCCACGCTTGTGATGATGAAGCTGGTGGCTATATTAATATTCACTAAATTGAAATCGGATGCTGTTCTGTGTAAGGTTGTGACTCCCTCTTTTTAGATGGATTCCTAAAACACGCCAAGTGAGTCTTATGCATGTATGTATGTCGACTGCTACCCTGGTCCCCTAACCAACGTTATGATCACCACGCTCCTCAAATGTCCCTCATTGGCCAGTATTGTTGTATAGCCTATAGTCTCTGGGACAGTGTTTTGTCACATGGAGAGATCAAGTCTAAGTTATTTTGTGCATTTTCTTCCCTCTTATCATACCTTAAAGCCAATAGCTAAAATGACTTCTGTGAGACAAGGCCCTGACAACCAGTTAGGGATATAAGCAGTGGTGCTGGAGACCAGTGGAGGAGGTCTGGGAAATATAGCATCTTACTTTTAATGCTTTTAATGCTCTTAATTAAGTTAATTTGCACTGTTTTTTTTTGTTTTGTAATTGCTTCATTTGCACTTCAGGCCATTTGTCCAGCCTCCATCCAATCAACAGACAGTGTGAATGAGGCACGGGGAAGGTGGAAGTGGGTGACCCTGCACATCAGAGGAATGTGCAATTATGGTGTCCCCCCCCCCCCCACACACACACACACACAGGCAGGCATCGGCTGGCGAAGGAATATCCGCAATGGCACCCGAGAGTGCTCAGCACAACCTACTCTTATTCTCCCTACCCATTAATTAAGTGAAGGGGTTAGGGTTATAGCCAACAATCGCTGCCCAAGAATCCCTGGACACCCTTCATCCAACCACGAGCTACAGAGCAACAAATGGAGCATCACACCAGTTAATGGAGCAGTGCTAGTTAATGGATGAAGCCAGAGGCCAGTGTCTGTGTAACAAAAGAGACCAAGGGTTAATATGAGCCAGCCTGTCTCAGACGAGCCTCCACTCCCCTCCTACCCACCCGCTCTCTTGAGACTCGAGAGTGCTCTCGCTGCTATGCAGGCTCCTTGATTGATCTGTTGCAAGGTCACCCACGTACAAGAGTGTGGGGGGTCATCCGAGCAGAAGCACCAATTAGAGAAGACCTTGACAGCAAGGGGGAGGGGGGGCGGGTCATAAAGTGACATCAGTGCCACCACTCTCTGGGATTTATACCTCAAAGCAGACACAATTCACATACATATCAGTAGTATCCTGAAAGGGTAAAGTTACCAAAAGGGAACAGTGGTAACAAGAGCAATTTAATTAAGAGAAATTTAAATAATGGACATCGGGACATATCATTGGCCCAGATGCCTGCCTGTAGAGGATGATTGGCTAGGACTGATGTTGGTTTGTGTGGGTAAAACATCACCCTCCGTTTTCAACCCGTTTCACCATTGTCTCTCCATGTACTCAAAATGTACTTTTTTTTTAATATGGGAAATTTTTTTTTACTGTATTCACTTTTCTTTGTCAATCAATTGTCAGCATCAGATAAATGTACTAATACAATAATTTATACTTGTAAATGATTATGAGAAAAAAAGTTGTCAAAAACTGAGATGCAAATGGGAAAAAAAGAAAATAAATTGATGAAGCCTAGAATGTGGCAAATCTCGCTGGTCAGGGCTACGTGATGCATGCTGAAGAAGTCGTCACTGCAAGCTGCTAGACTATTGTAGCAATATTTCAAATTATTCAGCCAATTACAAAGCTACAAGGCCACTGGCTACTTAAATGTCATCCCACCAATCAAATAGTGCTACCTGGCACCAATCACGACACTGTACACCGCAAGGTCGTTTTGAATTTTAAGTGTAGAGACACAGACGTGCAGAATCATTCACACCTTAGATTCCCTCGTGACCACAGCCAGTCTTCAGAGCACAAACCCCATCCATAAAAGAACAAAGCTTTATTAAAACACGTATCAAAGGATCATAAGACAACATCATACGTACAAATATATTAAGTTCAAGGCAGTTGATACATAAGTAAGGGGAGTTGATTGTCAGTGGTCCTTGTGCCCCCTCCGGGACTCGGTTATCCTGCTGAGATTTCCCGTCTCCTTCTTCAAGACGGTGAGGAGCGTCTGGGAGCTCTCCAAGATCTGACGGAGAAGAGAGGCCTTTCGTTGTTAAGGTGCGGCAGATCCACCAACTGCTCCCAAACAGGGCAGCAGCTTAACTACAGCCCATCTTTATAGTTCTCTATATGAGTCACCACTGTTGTTTTTAATTACAGACCTGGGGAGACTGTTTTTCCTGTTGTCCTTGGGGGTTGGAGCAACTCATCCCTCCCACCCCCACTGCCAGGGGCGTAACCACGCGTAATGTGCCTCCTTGCACGTCACTGTTGACACAGCCCTACAACTGACAGGGTGCTACTCATCTAGCTCCTCAGAGTATGTTTACATGCTTGACTTTAATTTATGCTACATCTACAATCAAACGCACATTTTGAGAGACATTTGTCATTTGACAGTCCTTGGAGCAATTGGGGACCGAGATCACCCTGCTGATGCTGGGGTTCGAACAAGCGACCTCCCGATCACAGACACACCGGCCTAACCCACAGAGCCACATACAGCCTCCTAAAAAATTCACCCAAAAATATAGCTTATGACTAACATTCATCCATCAATTTCCATTACCCACTTGTTGGGGGTGCAGAGCCAAGGCAGGGAATAATCCAGAATGAGGTGCCAACACATTGCTTTGCAGACTCACCCACCATTCACACCTATGGACAATCTAGTAGCTCCAATTAGAATCAGGGTGTTTTTCGGCTGTGGGGGGAAACCCACAACGATATGGGGGGGGGGGACGTGCAAACCGCACACACACGGAGCCATGGTGGAGACTCGAACCCTGGTCCCGGGGGTGTGAGGCAACAGTGCTAACCACTGCACCCCTCCCCACATCTAACATCTCGTCTTGCAAATCATATGGAAATCAATGGGTTGAAGTAAGATGTTCTTGCTCTGCAGATCACCTCCTGCCACCTTACTGCCCGTGATATTGGCAGGTGACTGACCCCCCTCCACCCCCACAATGAGGGATCAGGCTGAGGCACGGAGAGCCGCGGGCGCCCCTGACCTTCATGTAGGCGGCCTCTGTCTCTGCGATGGTGCGGTCAAAGTCGGCGCGGGCGGCCAGGCGACGGGCGAGGCTCTCATTGACGCGGCTCAGCTTTTCCGTCAGCACGCGGATGTCGTGCTGTAGCCGTGCCTTCTCCTCCTCCTCCTTCAGCACCTGCCGGTTCAGCTCCTCCCGCTTGGAACAGAGCTCCTCGATGCCTGGGGGGCAGAGGATGGAGAGTGACTGTGTGGGGGTGGTGTTTCCGCGACCCTCCCGGCGGCATCCAGCCGACTCCGGTCATTCCTGTCTGTGGTAGCAGGAGGCTTAAGCACACATTAATCAAAGCCCAGCCCCAGAGGTCACGTCTAATCTAAAAGGACAAGGACACACAGCTACTGCAAGAAGCTTCAGTGATGGTTATATCAGTGACACACAGGAAGGGAAGACAAACACACACACACACACACACACTTTAGCTGGGCGATTCATTTTCACCTTGCGCGAGTCCACCCCATGCCATGACCGCTCGTCTCTTGGACATTACACCTGTTAAGCATCCGTCTGGGCTGAATGCAAATCAGCCCCCCGAGCGCGTGACCTCCTAAAGCGATCATCCTGCTGCTTCCCTCAACAGAGCGGATTAATATTCCAGCCAAGCCGAAGTTCTCACCTTCAAGTCAACCGTCTGGTGACTTTGCTACTTTATGCTCCCATTTAATGAGGATCTCTCCCATGGGCCTCGGTCCCTCCTGTCACCGCTGTCTGCCTCTCTGACGCTGCTTGAAGACACTGACGGGCAAAGCACTTGCTCTCGCTCAATATTTTGTATTCCAAAGAGACAATATTTCCATTTAGCGAAAGACTAATGTCTTTTGTAAGAATGATTATGATCGTCTCAGAGGGCATATGCAAAGGCAGCAGGGGGAAACTTATTTTTTAACATATTCACTTCACCCTTCTACATCCTCATGGCAGCTTCCATACATTGTGGGGTCGGCATAAAAAGTGAAATGGGATTTTTTTGTTTGGGGGGGGGGGGGGGGGGATTTTTGCGAAAGCCGCAGATGACACACAAAAGCTTTTAGTAACTCAAAAATTAATAAAATATATGTAGTGTTGGTTTGGAGGATGCCAACAATGTTTATGCACTGATCTTTTTATCTCAAGTTTTTCGTATCTTTGCTCGTAAAGGGGCCCAAAAAAATTTATGCGTTTTTTTCCAGATGGCGGAGGCCTGCTAATGAGAAGAGGTGTCTATGTGTCTGGATGCATATCGTTTGCAGTAAACGTTTTATTCATTCTTCTTGCCGTCATCATTTAAAGATGTGCTCCTGTGATGTGATGGTTGAATGCATATGCAATGCCGCACAGAGGAGCCATAGTGGCCCAGTGGCTATTGCTGTCCCCGCATGCCACCACTTTGCGTTTGTGCCGTTTGCACAATCTACAGTGGTTGGTTCCTGCCAAGACCCAATTACTATACATGTATATTATGCATAGTAAATTAGCGGGAGAACATTTTAAAACAAATTTGAGGAAGCACTTCTTTACACAGCATGTCGTTAGAGTATGGAATTGTCTTCCTGCTTGTGTGGCGGAAGCTAAAACCCTGGGTTCATTTAAATCAGAGCTAGATAAGATTTTAACAACTCAGCTATTAGTTAAGTTCTCCCCAAACGAGCTGGATGGGCCGAATGGCCTCCTCTCATTTGTAAATTTCTTATGTTCTTATATATCATAGTATGTAAACTATTACTCAATGAATTATCATCGTAATCTGTAGATTACTCGATTATTGACATAAATAGACAGTAAGAGTCCTACACTACGGGCAATTTTGAGACGTCAGTCATCTTAACTGCATGTTGTTGGATTATAGGAGGAAACTAGAGTATGCGGTGGAAACACACAACTCAGAGAGAGAACGCAAACTCCACAGGCCAAAAGCGGGATTCAAACCCTCAACCCCCCAGTGCTGCACACCAGGCTATCATGTCAGTCACTAAATGTTATTTCTATACTGCAGAAATGTCATTACTCCCCCTGGTTAATGCACAGATCTATGAAGGCATTTGAAATGTAAACCGTTTACACAGCTGCACCCCAGCACACACAGTATCTGCTCTAGCCTATTCTCCTCCTCAAAGAGAGATGGATAATGGCTCTGTCAGCTGATCTAGGTCAGGACTGCTCTGTCAGGACTGATCTAGAAGCTAACATTAGGGTCTGTGCTAACACGGCAAACTCCTTCCCCAGTTCCCCAGGACGACGAAGCAATGCACAAACGCTCCATCTCAACTGATAAATTTGTCAATTTAAAAAGTTTCTAAATGAGACCAGGAAAGCAAAAGTATCACAAAAACAAAAGTTCCTCTCTGGACCTAAGAACACAGTTCACCTTTTATTTATAAACGTATCATATTCTATTTCATACACTACATTATATACTTCTGAGCAGGCTGAAACTGAAAATGTCTGAGACGCAATTTAGGAGGAAAAAAAAACAATCACACAAGGCTATAAATGGAGTAGCGTAATCTTTAGAGGGTTAATCAGATCAAACAGCCGCGATGTCTCTTCCCAGCTGTCAAACAAACGGGTTTTGGGGAAAGTCATACACCACTACCAGCAACAAAAGCGAATCGTATGTCCGCAGGATGATATCGGACACATGTACAGGCAGCTGAATGCAAAAATCTGGAAGCTTTAAGACGGTGCTTACGGTGCATCAACTCCGACAGATGTCTGAGCTAATCACCCCAATCACCGCTGTCTTTACAAAGGCAGGAAGGGTTACAAAAACACTAGGAATCATCATTTTCTCATTTGTATAACTTAATCGAAAATTTCGTTTCCGGGCTGCTAAAGTGTTAACAGCTTTAAAAAGCGTGTAATTTAAAACAAAAGAGGCTGGATTGTTCTGATGTAGTTAGATAAAACCAAATAACAATGTTAGCACCTGGCATCTCACTGAATACAAGACCGTTTTAAGCAATCGGGCAAACCAACGTAACTATCCAGCAAGCTGGTTAATCCGCGAATAACTAACTTTCACGCTCACTTACACTTCACAAGCTCGTTGTTGTAAGTCTGAAGGGCAGCCCCTTGCTGGGTCATGGTGCCGAGCTAGCCCGTTTCCTCCAGGTCTGTCCTCTCAACGATCGGGTGCAGAACTAGTTTACCCGCCTAGCATTCAGCTCAAAACCGAGTATCCACGACAACTGACCAAAAAACCTCGTCATCTATATGCGACACTTACTGACGTCATCAAAGTGCGCGGCACATTTAAAGACGGTACGCTTACTTGATGTGGTTTTGTGCCGTATATAATCACATAATTAAATGATCTGTATACAGAACGTGGACCCAGTGAATAAGCGCGTTAAGCCTGGAATTTAGTTGCATTTACAAGGTCGGGTTAGTCTACCTTCTTAAATGATCACGTCTTCTGCCAGACAACTTCTGAATGGTTGAATTATATTTTACTAACCTGTCATCGCCAGTATGAACTCCGGACAGTCTCATGTTATGCCACGGGAGCTTCCTGCTGCCTGGGATACCGTTACTGCGGCCTTGGTAAGTGCGAATCCGTTTAGCATCCCGGTTTGTTGTTTGCCGCGGCAGTTCAGGCGACGTATATTGCGGGGTGATTGCGGCACCCTACCCGCTGCCCACAATGTCTCTCCCCGCCCTCTTCCAGGTGTCGCCGTTGTCCTCCAGCACCCCAACAGAGGAGGCTGTCGCGGAGGCGCTGGCCATGCTTGGCTGCTATCGCCTGGCTCAGTGTGTGGAGGGTTGGCTCCTGGAGACCATGCAGGTGCGCCTGACCTCTGCTGTCGCGCCCGAGTTTTGGGCGGGACTGGAGCAGCCAGAGAATGAGATGGAGGAGAGGGACCGTGCCAGGGTGTTGCTTGGGGCCTTCAGAACACTTCTTGCTCGACTAGAGCCATTTCTAGGTGAGCAGTCTCCTGGGTGTCTTAGCCTCTGGTTTAGCGACAGGGTAAATATATATCTGGCAGCCATCTTCCAATCATTTATCCTGATTAGGGTCAGGGGGGCCTGGAACCTATCCCATACAGCATAGGGTGCAAGGGTGGAATATGCCCTACCAGTTAATCGTTGGGCGGATATTGTATATAGTGTGATGGATATGCCTGATCACATACCCTGTAACAGGACTAATCTTATTGACATAATTTTCCTTTCTTAGATGGACTGTTGTTGCATTCTGTTTTTTTTGGTGCTAGCCCTGCATGTCACTCTGGGTAAAATATATGTATATATATCAGCTAATCAAACAGTAGTGAAATTTCATAATCATACTTGCAGCAGGACATATGCTTTTGGTGTGAGCCAATAGGGCTGCTCCATCCCTGGCCAATGACTGACCAGCCCCTTGTATTTCAGGAGGCTTGGAGCGGCTGGGCGCCTGGCAAGAGGAGGGCCGGGCTGGCCTCTGTGGCCCCGGGGCCCATGGGCTCCGCGAGAGGGCCCTTTCTGTCATCCGTGCCATTCTCCTCTTCTCCCCCTCGGCACTGCTCCAGGACCGGGTGCTGGAGTTCTACAGCCGGACCTTCTCTGTGCACATGAGCCAGGAGGGCGAGGGGGAGGGAGATGGGGAAGAGGGGGCCCTGGCCACGGAGCGGGGGCTTTGCCCGGGGTGTGCTGTGCCGCCATCGCAGTGCTGGTGCCAGGAGGCACTGGAGCAGCTGGGGGAGCTCAGCCACATCCTGTAAGGGGAAAGGGGGGGCAGACCCTCCTGACAGTGGTGCATTATGCTAACGCATTTCCTTCTGCGGTTTGTGTTGGTGCTGCAGGTGTTGTGCGCAGGTGTCGTGTGCAGATGGTCTACATTTACATGTCGTCATATCTATACCTAACACCTGCTCACAAGTAATGGTAATAAGTAATATTAGTTCAATAGGTTTGCTTTATTTTGGATGTTTACTGGGTTAGTAGGCAGCTTAATTCAATTTCCAATAGTATATTTAATTTTATTTATGAGTTTTAGACATTTTTTTTCTGTATCATGCCATGCCAGATATACAATTTGCATGTCGTGCATTTTCCATGGAGAGCTATTTTCTGGTTACTCTAGTAATGATGGTTAGTTTGCGGCTCAGCTGCGTCTGTCTGGCAGGGTGTCTGTCGGGTCTTGTTGCTGTGGTGTTTGCATGCGCAATAATACCACATAACGTGCTGTCAGCTGATATTGGTAACAGTGGCTAACAATGAACCCGGCTGGAACTGGTGTAGCTAAATGGCTTTCCGGCTTGTTGTACTGGAGCGGGGTTAACTCGGGTGTGACGTCATTCCGAGCTCCGACTTCCAAGGGAAATGGAACACAACATGAGCCCCCCCCCTCCCGGCTCCCGTAGGTCCAGACTGCAGCTGCTGGAGAGGGTGAGCTCAGAGGCCGTCACCGCCATACTCCACCGGCTCATCGAGCAGAGGATGGAGCGACGCTGCCGGGGAGAGTATGAGAGCTCCTTCCTCTCGGACTTCCAGGAGGTAGGGGAGCTCCTGAGCCCCCCAGGCCTGTCAGCCGCCAGCTAGCGACGTAGCCGTGACAAGCATTGGCTGGGAAGGATGTAATTCTGTATAATGAGGCTTCGATGGCTTTAAAATCACTTCATGTGTCATAGACCGGGGATATTAAAAAAGCTGAGCTCTCCTTGGTTTGTGGGTTACAGAAGACGATGAAAATGATACTTTTAAGTAGGTTGATTCCTTTGTCTTGATCTACTTACAGCTTTTAGTTACCCAGATACCTTGTTCAGGTCAGTCTGCAGCGCCGTCCTGCCAGGACTTTAACTACTGCGCCACATAGTACAGTTTTTCAAGGAAGTACAAAGACAAATGTTAGAATCATACCATTACAGTTACACTGTTTATAGGGCCATGCAAAGAGATACAGGATAAGAGATAAAAAGGGGAAATGCATTTTGAAATATGCATGTTATTTATGGGAGGTTTTCTTAACTGTTCCCTCCCCTCAGTGGCTGGAGCGGGTTCTGGGCTGGTTGAGCAGGGTCTTTGTGAGTGAGGCGGGGGGCTCAGACACCCCGGCAGGGGGGGCAGCATCCCAGCCTGGCAACGCCGTGCTCCAGCGCTGGAGGTGCCACATGCACCAGTTCTTCTGCAGGATCTATGTCAACATGCGGATTGAGGAGCTCTTCAGCATCATCCGTGGTGAGCGTCAGACCTGGGGGGGGGGGATTCGGGGAGCGCCGGGTCAGTCCCAGTCACGTGGTATTGCCTGCCCACCTAGATTTTCCTGAGTCTAAACCCGCCATCGAGGATCTTAAGTTCTGTCTGGACCGGACCAATCAGAGGCAGCAGCTCCTCACCTCGCTGAAGTCGGCATTTGAGACCCGTCTGCTTCACCCAGGTCAGTGAGAGAGAAACCGCGGACCTTTAGAACTGGGGTCAGGTATGCATGGCCAGATTATATTTAGCAGTGAATTATGGGTAAAATGCAGTGTTGCACCAAAATAGTTTGTGTTTTTAAGCATGCGAATGTTTGCAATATATGTGTTAATCTGCTACTTTCCATTAAGACAGCAGTATGACATCATGTTGTATAATGTCCTGCCTTTTATTTTTGACTAGGCAGTGTATGATTGGTCCTTGCTTGTTTTTCCTGATTTCCTACTGGTTAATAGTCTCCATGACAGGTCTTGCAAATTGCAAACCGTTTTGCTGGCTTCTGTAGCCAATTTAAAAATGGGACGTATTTATGGTAAGTCTAAGAATTTGGTTCATCATGTGGCGTTTTGTTTGTTTGTTTTGGTCACAGGGGTGCATACGTCTGACATCATCACTGTGTACATCTCGGCCATCAAGGCACTGCGGGAGCTGGACCCTTCCATGGTCATCCTGCAGGTGGCCTGCCAGCCCATCCGCAAGTACCTCAGGTGCACCTCTTAGCTCATACTGGCTTGGAGAAGGTGTGACCGTCCCCCAGTCTGGGACTCTGTCTGCTCCCATAATGCCCTGAAAACATGATCATTTGACTATGAGTTCCCCTCTGGGCTTTTGCCCGCACGCTGTCGGCAGGACGCGGGAGGACACGGTGCGGCAGATCGTGGGCAGCCTCACGGGCGACGCCGAGGGCTGCAGCGACCTGGCCAACGAGTTGTCCCGCGCCGACCCCGTCACACTGGAGACGCAGGACAGCGAGGACGAGGGCAGCGACCCCGAAGAGTGGACGCCCGACCCCACTGACGCTCTCACGGGTGAGTGCCGGGTCTCGCTCCTGACACTCATTTCACTGGACATGCCTTGTGGAAAACGGTTGGAATAATTTGCCGTCTGTTCTCACAAATAAACAGCCCACAGTCCAAACATCGAAATGTACATGCAGAATTTCTAATGCGTAACACCTTCTTTGCAGGTATTACAGCAGGGATGCACATAACTGATACACATTTGTCGCATGAAGTGGCAGTTTGCTGTCATAGCAATGCAAATGCATACTTATTTTATATGCATTTGCTCTGTTATGACAAGAAATCAGCGTGTGTGTTGCTTTATATCGCAGTGCATACTTGCGTACCAGTTACATGCAATCCCGTTTTACAATGAAATGTTACAGAAAATATAAAATATATATGAACTATAAGTGGGATGTTTCTTTAGAATTTATTAATACCCCCAAAACACACACTGTTGCAGGGAGAATCTAGGGGCCATAATTCATTTAGAGCGACCAACCAATGATATGTTTTGAGTGACACAGGAGTGGGAACTTGAGCAGCCAATCAGCTTCCAGTGGCCCACCCATGCATACACCCCTGACAGTCTGTCTCTTCCTCTTCCCTCCAGACAAGACTGGCTCCAAGCGTCGCTCCTCTGACATCATCAGCCTGCTCGTCAGCATATATGGCAGCAAGGAAATCTTCATCGACGAATATCGCACGGTCCTGGCAGACCGGCTGCTGCACCAGCTCAACTACAACACGGCCAGGTAATGGGAGGAAACACACAGAAACATGGGGAGAGCATTCCCACTCCACACATACATAGGGCTGGGTGGGATTCGAACCCACAACCCTGGAGGTCAAAATACTTTTGAAACACTCGTTATCATTGAGCAGCGAATGATTCCCCCCCCCTAGAAAGTAATAATGTGATAACTGTGTTTTCTGTTTTTATTTATTTATGTATTTTTATCATTTTTCTTAGTTTAAGTCCTATGATGTTTGTGAATGTCTACACCAGTACTGCTAAGATCAGTTCCTAGTACATGACATCGTACCTGGAGAATTCTGATTGTTCGCTGATTCACATTTAACTTACATTTTCTGTGGATAAAATATCACTCGACTATCACCCCTTCACATTCATGAAATTTAGAGGTGGAAGATTCTGGCGAATATGAAAATGTGTGAATTATACTTGGGTCCATTAATAAAAATTCAAAATTAACCGAAAAGTTTAAACATTACTGTGAGAAATGCAAGATTGCACAGTCACTAAGACGGCTAACACATGCGTGAGGCTGGTGTCTGGGACAGATGCATGGAGTATCCAAGCCAGTACTTTTAATATTAAAGCTATAATATACACTTATCCTAACAGATTTTAAATAGCATTTGTATATTGTATGATTTTGTGTGATCCATGTCATTTTCAGGATTAATATATTTTTGGCTTACACGTCGTCTGTGAGTTTTTACAATCTTTCTGCAAACTCCAAAAATATTCCCATTTGATTGTCCATAGCCAGCGCGTGAATAGCCAAAACTGCTAATGTCAAATTTAGAAATCTGGAGGGGTGACTGTACATTTGTTTTTGTTAACTTTTTTTTGGATCGCCTGAGTGTGTAGGGTGTTCTGACCCTTGTGGGACACCGTACGTGTTTGCAGGGAGATCCGTAACGTAGAGCTGCTGAAGCTGAGGTTCGGCGAGTCCCACATGCACTACTGCGAGGTCATGCTGAAGGTGGGACGCCCCTTCTGTACCCCCCACCCCGGGCTAGCCCAGTCCATGCCCGCACTCAGCCTGTGTCCCCTCCCACGCTTAGGATGTGGCAGACTCGAGGCGGATAAACGCCAACATCCGCGAGGAGGAGTCCCGTCTGCCCGAGGAGGAGCAGCCGGCAGTGCCGCTGTCCGCCATGATCCTCTCGTCTGAGTTCTGGCCCCAGCTGAAGGAGGAGAAGATGGAGCTGCCCCCCCTGGTGTCCCAGGCTATGGAGGCCTACACGCACCGCTATGAGAAACTGAAGGCAGGCATGGAGGGGGGGGGGGGGGTACTGGAAGTTAGGATATTGAAATCCTTTGTATAAAGGGATTCTTTAATACCAGAGTCTAGAGGAAATACAGACTGGGCAACTGAGAGCAAATATGAATTATTGTAAATTATGCGAGTTAAACTGATTTGTTGTTCCAGCCTCCACACCTACCCAGGAGTGTCTTTGTAGTTATTGCCAAAAGCTCTGGATCATGTAAAACTTGTGCAGTAGTGACACCTGCTGGAAATTTGAATTGCAGCTGGCGAATGGGCAGAGGCTTGTCCTGGGGGGAGTGAGGCCGCCTTCCCTGCTGGATGATGTCATTCTCTGTGTTGAAGCTTCACAGCCTATGCTGTCTCTAGTTCCATTTCTTATTCACTCTAACCCCCGGCCCCCCCCTCCCCCAGGCTATGCGTACCCTGAGCTGGAAGCCTCACCTGGGCTCGGTGACGCTGGACGTGGAGCTGGGAGACCGAAGCCTGACCAACCTGTCCGTGTCGCCCATCCACGCTGCCATCATCCTGCACTTCCAGGACAAGAGTGAGCCACACTGCCCGCCCCCCCCCTCCCCACCCAGGGAAATTCCTCATTGCAGGGCAGCATTTAAATGATCTGATCTAGTTTCTCT
>JAABNX020000130.1:3368253-3396281 GCA_015163995.2 Mormyrus lacerda | reverse complement strand
TGTCTATATATATTTGTTTTTTTGTGTGTGTTTTTTTTTTTGTGTGTGTGTGTGTGTGTGTGTGTGTGTGTGTGTGTGTGTGTATGTGTATATGTATGTATATATATATATGGGAAAAATTAGGAGAAATGTATCAGTTAACCTTTAATCTGTTGTTATAATATAGTTTATGTGTCTGTCTGTCTGTAGTACAGATTTGCCGACATTAAGCTCAAGCAACCAAGGCAGAAGTGTTAATGTGCTTATCTAGTCCTCAGTGGACTTTTGTTTTAGTATCAAAGTCGATCAGAAGAATGTTATGTTTAGAACAAAGGTTGCTGTGCATAAATACCCGTGATAGTCATCCTGATTGACTGAGATAGTTTGTTACAAACCGTTAACATCATTCCTGCAGGAGCTGCAGTGACAGCGCCTCAAAGCCGTTCCGAATTGCCGCGTTATTGTACGGGTGTTAAAGGGGGCTTGCTATGGGTCCCCCCCTTCAGTGTCATCAAAGCAAACGTCCAAAAACCCCAAGCACGTCAGCCATGTTTATCATGCGTTTTTTCTGCGTCGTATGTTCATTTTGGGGCGTGATAGACTTAGTTTTGTATGCGGCTTGAAGGTGTTGCCAGAAGTACTGTACTAGTGCACCTTGTACCCATGTCAGGCCGAATTGTCAATGTTTGTTGACAGGTGTGTGTCACTGTTTACATTTCAATGCTGTTAAAAGAACTATTTCTAATGCTTTTTTTCCCTGGAGGAAAATTGAATGGGTGTCTGGGATTAGGCAAATCTGACACACACACATGTTGTTATAAAATCTCTTCATATTGTGCCATAAACTCTCTTCTCCAGAAATGTTTCAAATCATGTTCTTCTGTGATTTATTATTTTAGAGACTGATCTTATAAGTTGTCCACCATACAAGCGTGTTGGCATTCCTCAGTTTCGGGCAGAGGAAAAGTGAGGTTTCTCCTCCATTTGGTTTCAGTTACGTAGTATAATGTTTGTCTCCTAACTGGAGAGCCTGGGAGTTTACTTCCTTGTAGTCTAGGAGGTTGCACATGTATGTTAGTTTGTCTATAAAGTTATTTTGTTGTATATTCATGTACTTAAAGGGCCTTGAATCCAGTCTTTATCTACAGTTTCAAAATGAGAATTAAGAAAAATACTTGGTGTGTATTTTAAATATGTTAAACTGATTGCCATGAGACAGTGTGTTATGAAGCATGTTAGACATTTGGATACTATAGTTTGCTGAAGCATAGAATTTTTGGACTGTAAGATGACAGCGTATCCGGCGGACTAAGATTGATGAGCTGGGTGGGATTTGAACCTTGAACCTTGGAAATGGTGAGGCAACAGGGAGACCCCAGGGTTCTTCAGTGAACTTCGTAACGACACAGCACGACCCATTGCCTCACCTGTTTAAGGATCCACACTAGCTGCTGTTTCTTTGAGTATTTTCTTGCCTGTAGTGCTGTGTGGACACACTCCGTCGCCTTGGGCTGTTGGCGGTAAGGAGAGCACACTTCCTTGTGCAGGATGGAGTTTTCTGTAAATGGTGTAAACCTTGGGGAGAAGGTGTTTGTGATTTAATAAAAGCTCCTGTCCAATTTGCAGAGTTCTGTCGGTTGGATCAACTGCAGTCCCGCATTCATCAGCGGTACAAAAACCCAGTCTTGAAGTCGCCCTTGTGTGACATGATTCCCAAAATTCTTCACTGAGACTTGAGCTATAGCTTCCTAATGTGTTGAACTGCTGACCTATAATGCTTTGGATGATCAGGACAAAGCAGCATGCAGCAGTTAAGGGGAAGGTAGCCAAAGCATAGGAGTAGAGGTCTATAAAAGTAACAGGGGGAGTGTTATGGGTTGGAGGGCAGCAGGAGCTGGATCAAATGGGGAAACTGAGTCACAAGGGAGGTCTTGTGACAAGCCAGTCCTGCGTGGATGCAGGATCTCACACAGAGCACAGTATGTGCACACATACACACAGACACATACGCGGACACCTTCTGAGCCAGGACCCCTTGCTAATCACTGGTGACGCATGCCCTGCCCCACAGGAGTTGTATTTATTGTTTTATAGTATACAGAATGTGGGCTCGAGATGAAGCATTAACATTTCAAAGACTTCAAACACTTGGTTTTGGTCTACATCACAATACAGCTGCTTATCCTTTAATGATCTCGCCGATGTGTTTGATGCATTAAAAGCTGAACGTAATTAAAAGTGAAGAAAGTGATCAGAACTTCAATAATGGATTTATTCAAAATCATTCTGGTTTAGTGTTGTATTTCTGACATGTCTTGATGAGTCACAGTGTGTATTTTTTGTGTATTTTCTTTTCATTCTGTGGTATTATTTTTTTCTGTATGCACTCAAAGCCTGGTGATTTGAAAGATTATCACAATTTTCCTTAGAACTGTTCAGTGTTGGTTTAGTTTAAAAAAAAAAAAAAAAAAAAAAAAAAAAACTGCCACGTTCCCATTTCAAAATACACTAATG
This sequence comes from Mormyrus lacerda, assembly GCA_015163995.2. Lineage (NCBI taxonomy): Eukaryota > Metazoa > Chordata > Actinopteri > Osteoglossiformes > Mormyridae > Mormyrus > Mormyrus lacerda. Next base: position 3,393,788 of record JAABNX020000130.1, on the reverse strand, counting down.
GTAACAAATAGTACAGTGATGAAACCCCACTACAGTATTTACTGCTGCTGCCACAGCAAGGGCAACAGATCAGTTGGCGTATTGATGCTGAACCCTGTATGAACCACGTACCAGAGCACAGACTTAAGGCAATATGACTTACAAGGTTTAATTATTTGAAAACCATGTTAGATTATTCGCACCTGTTTTTCCTGCCAGTGAACTCCAGTGGCTGATCACACCAGTGTAGTGGTCTGTTGTGTTTCTGTTCGTCCTGCCGGCCATCTTCCCATCTCTGCTGTCCAGCCTTATCCATCTTCATCTTTGGCGGCCTGGCTGGCCGAGAGCCTCACATCTCTAATACCTCCATTTTTGTCCAGGAGTTTAATTGCCTGACGTCGGACTGTATCGGATTAAAGCTCTGTGCATGCGGCCTAAGGCTAGTGGGCTATTACATTAGCTCTGGTCTCTGACGATCATTGGACCCAACTGGTTGCGTGAATATGGCCCTGGGAGCAGGGAGATCGAGAAGAAATGGTCTGTCATAGAGCTTAATCTGACCATTATTGAGTGTGCTTTGGGTTTGAATCTGATAACCGACCTTAGTGTGCGGGATGGAGCCAAGCCTCCAGCAGCATTGAGCACGGTGCCCCTGTCTTGCCAGTTAATGTCACCGTGACCTTTCCGGTGTAATGTTTCATGCCGGGAATGTACAGAGACAGTGACTGGTTTAATGAAATAACACCAGCGAGTGTTAATCAGCTGACAAGTGAACCCTGATAGAGGTGGAATGAGGGTGTCGATGCCGTAGTTTGAAGCGCTGCACCTTTTAACAGACACGACATGATGTCAGAAAGATGTATATGCAGGATCCAGCCATTTAAATATGTGTTGCATGCAAAACTGTGAATGTCTAACGTGCAATTTTTTTTAATTGACAGTTGTTGGAAAAGCAAATTGTCTGAGTTGCAGTAGCCTGGAGAATCTTGGCTAAAGGGTGACCCCAGCCACCCTTTAAAGAGCATCTTTCCACTAGATTTTACCTCAGAAAACAAACATGACGGATAGAGGGGACTGGCACATAACACTGGTGACCAAACATGTCCAGTCAAAATTGGCCTTGGGTTAAACATGACACCCTAATGTTCATCAACACAAGCTTTATTTGTATAGAGGAAGAATAGTCTGTCTGTCACTTTCACTCACTCACTCAAACTCTCTCTTACCTTGAGCAGATTATTTTGTTTTGTTGCCATTTGTTGGCCAGCCCACAGCTCACACGAGATACTCTTGTGACGGGTCTGTACTATACACCATGGTGAAAGACTCCTTTAGGGTGGGACGATAAACAGAACTATGTGACAGTGGGGTGGAATGGGGGCTTTAATCGAGGAGGTGGCCGTAAAGGGAAGCAGCGGGGGAGAAAGAAAACAGAAGACCATTTCAGCGTCGGCAGAGGAAAGAAATGGTGTCGAGTTGCATGAAAGGTTGGCAGTGTGTCCGCATTTCAGGCTTGGGGCGCATTTACTGCTGGGGTGGTTAACAAAGCTGACTCTTGTATAATGACCAGCACAGGTGAACTGAAAGAATGTGCATGCCCCCCTCCCTGACTTACTGCATTGTAAGTTTCTGCTGCCTCTAGCTCCCTGCCAGATAGTCCACAAAAATGTCTGTGGGTCCCTGAGGACCGGATGGGGAAGCGCTGATGTAGAATAACTGTATATCAGGGCTCCTTCTAGTCCGTCAGAGATGAACACTGGAGGCTACATTTGGAGACACATGGTGAATCCCGTCCTGTCATCCCGGGCTGTGCAGTCACAGGGTGGCGTGCGTGTGTGAAATGGGGGGGGGAAAACAAAATATGTCTTGCATAAATTCACTACATGCTTCTATTATTACAAAGGAGTACTTCTGGAAAAAAGGTCACACTATCAATACATTTTTGTGATAAAGTTGCACTTCTGGTCCTTGAATAGCTGTCTTAACAAAAAATTAACTAAGTTGTTGTGTAGCTCTCACTCCAATGCTGCTTACACTTGTACCCGGGCGTTTACTGTAAGCTCAGCCTAGCTGCACTTATACCTAGTTGACTCCTTGACAGCATGTACTTTAGCAGTGCACTATTAGCCTCACTTGTACGTTGTTTGAATCTTACTATGGACTTTCAATGGGCAGTTTACATTCCTCCTGGTATAGCCTTGGTAAATCCTGTGACACTAAATTGTTTGTGCTGGTGCTCTGCACCTAGACAGGCTCTGGATCACTGTTACCTTGGTTGCGCAGCTCTTGCAGGTGAATAAAGGAAAGGTGATCTTTCTTCAAACTTGGACTTTTGTTAAGGCTCCTCAAACACCTGTGAGTTTTCTGTTTGAACAAAACATTACCTGAAATGTAATGGATTTACTCCTTTATTTGCCAGGGTCCATCCCATAATGAACATGTCACATGACCACAGCCACCATGTCCACCATGGCTCGATGGCTACCATGCCTCCTGCTGTCACAGGCTCCCACGGCGGTGACCATGGCGATCATGGCGGAGGTGGCGGCGGCAGCAATCACGAGATGATGATGGTAAGAAGAATCTTCGTTAAGGTACTGAGGTGTACCTGGTGCAGCGTTTACAAGCTCAGGTAGACCACTGGTTTCTCAATACAAAGACTGCAAAGGTTGCACTTGTGGGCTAGGAATAAGTGGTCTGGCTAACTTGCCTCCCAAGAATGAACTTGGGACGCAATGAATCATGGGACTGGTTTTGTTTGCCAAAGATGCAACCGATGTATCCATGATATTTGAGGCTGGGCAAGAACGACATCCTGGGATTTTTACTGTCCTCTGTACTTCTGTTCTTGAGTATTGGATCTGGTCTTCGGCAATGGAAGCTGACATAAAACGGGTACAAAAGAACATATCAAGTTGACATATTGAAAACATACAGCAGGCTCCGATGGATGTTCGTTTGAGTAAGCCTCACTGTTTTGCAGTATTCCTCCTTAAGATGTTTCTGCGAGTGCCTAATTAGATTTGTTGTATTAAGCGACCTCCTTTTGAAAGGAAGGCATTGCAAACATTGCAGGTACAGTAACTGTTGGGCCACTTTGAGTTTCCAATTTAAAGTAATTTCCACATGGCTGACATCTCCATACAGTAGTTTGTAGGTTCAAGCTATGTGGCTCAGGCTTTACTGCAGCGTATGATGGGATCAAACAATGTGGTGGCAGGAGATTAAACAGATCAGCTTTGGATCGGACTGGTAGCCAAAACCAATCGATTTCTTTTATTTTTAAAAAATTGCCTGGATCGGCCCCGAGTCTGATCTTTTGATATGGGCTTGGGACATCAGTGATTGTATCCTTGAAGTCACATAGTGGCTGTGGAGCTCTGGATTGAGTTTTAAGGCATTTTGGTGACGTGAAATTTCTTTCTTTGCAGCAAATGACCTTTTACTTTGGCTACAGAAATGTGGAACTCCTATTTTCCGGCCTTGTGATCAACAGCCCCGGAGGTCAGTCCGTTTTTATGATGATTAAGCCGTCGCCCCTGGTCCCTGCCTCGTTTTACTTCTCACGTTGTTCGTTTTTCCCCCTCCAGCGTTTTGAAGTCGTCGCCTGTCTCGCTTTCGCTCACGAACACTTCCAGCCTCGGTGAACATCCGCACCCAGTGTGTTGTTGTTGGACCTTCTCTGTTGATGTCGCCCACAGGGATGGTAGGTGCCTGCATCGTCATTTTCCTGATGGCCGTGTTCTACGAGGGGCTGAAGATTGGCCGGGAATACCTGCTCCGCCGGAATCAAGTCAGCGTGCGCTACAACTCCATGCCCGTGCCCGGCCCAGACGGTACCGTGCTCATGGAGACGCACAAGACCGTGGGGTGCGTGTGCTGCCCTTTGGGGCTGCAGGACGTCTCTAAGTCCTGGTGTTCCAGAGTGTTGTGTTCTTGCCTAGGATTAGTTAATTACGTGTTAGTTAAATATAAAACTCATTTGTACTCTAGTTCCTTTGGCAAGCATGGTTATGAAAACCAGTGTTTCTGAACCCAGTCCGTGTAAACGACCAGACAGTCCATATTTTTGCCCCCTCCCAACTGCACCAGGAATTCTGTGTTCTTTATTGGCTGGAAGGGCTGGATTGAGAGACACTATATTATTCATGCAGCTCAAGGGCTCAGGGAAGCAGCATTTGTGAGGCCTGTGTTCTACGAACCCCCAGCCCTTCCTAATATATTGTTTTAGGAAGTCTCAATTAATGGGTCTGTCAGTCAGCTCTGAGACAGACTTCATACTTTTAATAAAAACGAAGATTTTCCATCTTCCTCTGGCAGAGACTAGTGTGGGATAGACCTAGGTGTTTATAATGATGGTTTAGTAAAAGTAATTTCATATCTTAGCTTATTTTGTTTTGGATAAAGTCTCATTTACAGAGGTGGGACTGACATTGGATTTTTTAAACCTTTAGTTTTGATGTCTGAGCTTCCCTCTGGCGTTCAGTGGTATATTCCTGCCCGCTGTTCTAGATTCTCGTGTGTGTGTGTGCGTGCGATCACTGCCATGCACTTAATCCCACTCCTCTCTCCTTCTCCCAGCCAGCGGATGCTGAGTTTAGCCCACCTGCTGCAGTCGGCTTTGCACATCATCCAAGTGGTGGTCAGCTACTTCCTCATGCTGGTCTTCATGACTTTCAACGGTTATCTGTGCATCGCGGTGGCTGCTGGGGCCGGCGTCGGCTACTTCCTGTTCAGCTGGAAGAAGGCGGTGGTGGTGGACATCACAGAGCATTGTCACTGATGTGTCTCGAGCCCTTTTTAGCAAACACAAAGTACACACACTTTGAAACAATGTCTTTCCCTCTGTTTAATTCCAGCCAGCAAAGTTGGTGCTTTGCCACACTTTAATATAAAAGGACCGTAATACAATGATTTTAACATGGCATGCTGTGTGTTCCGTATGATTTGGTTGTTAATATATCAAGGCCATGCTGTTTTTAAAGTTGTCTCTCGCAAAGTAATGTCTGCCCATAATCTGGACTGTCCCAATGCCACTTTGTGAATGGGGGCCAAAATTTCAACACCACCTGCCCTTCCTTCATGAGCCCCTTTGGCCTCTCTTCTGCTAGCCACCAAGGCACTGCCATCATTTCCAAGTCTGTGGAGCCAAACTACATGCCCCTTGAATCCGATGTGCCATTCCTGCACCCCCCTCCCCTTGCATTGTTGAAATGGTATGGCCTGGGAATGAGTGCATAACCTTCTGTTGGTTTACAGTTACACAATCAAGCACTATAGTTACTGTATCCGTTCTTAAAACTGACTACGTACCTCAGCCAAACAAGCGCTCAGACTTCAGGCCATACTGTTTTTTGCTTTTGGGCTCATGCCCATTCTTACTATGTGCTGTGCCCAGTAGGGATGGGGGACAAGTGACTATGAGCCTTATTAAGCCCTATGCCTTAAACAAGGGAACACATAACCAGCTATATTCACTGTAGTTGCCTGGAAGGTGTGACAACCAGTGTAGTATAAACACTGTGTGAAACAATGGTTATTTCCTGGTTGGTTTAGCTATCCAGTAAAGGCTGTACTGGAAATTCCCTTCCCCCACCAATACACCTGAGTTACAATACAAGGAAAAATGTGAAAGTTGGCTCATTATTCTATTGTCAGCAGATACGTCTCTGATGTGCTACGTTGGGCATTGCATTGAGTTAGCACAGGGATTGGTTTGATTTCCAAACTTGGATTTGGTTGGCTGCAGTCAGCCTGGGTGTTTTGTGACTGAAAACTGTAAGCCGTCATTTCACACTGCAGTGTGAGACAAACTACAGTTTTTAGACCACAAAAGACTCAGCCTTGTCCGAGTTGAACTGAAAAATTGATCACTATTTATATTGGTACTGATATTTGTGTAATGCTAAAATTGGCGTGAGCGTGGTCGCACTGCAATTGCAGTTTTGTAATGTAAGGTGTGATCTGTTTTAGCCTCTTCTTGGTTTTGATGTTAACTGGACAATCTTGTTTTGGGTCAGATTTAGCCAGCACACATTACTTCAGTTTACTACAATTCAGAGCTGGTGTTGCGCAGACATTGGCACAAATCCCAATTACCTTCAGTTAATTCAGACAAATGCTTTACTTATAATGGTGCAGTGTTCTGACATCATGGCTTGTGGACAAACAATGGGCGCTATGTGGAGACATTTTAGAAGGAAGGGTTTTGCTGACTTAGGAACACTATTTGTAGCAGTGTCATCTAATCGAGCACTAAAGTCTCAAGGTGGAAGGTGGACCAGGACAGTACAGATTTTCTTTGCGCCCCCCCCCCCGGTACTCAATTCTGGGGAAGTTTTAGTGGGTGGGGACTGGGGGTAGCAGCTGTTTGTCTTAAGTTGAACTTGGACAAAAAGTTTTTTTTTCTTTTGATGATTCTATATTTTAGTCTTTAATTAAATATTGACTTAATTTTATATTTGCCTGACAGTTATGTCATGCTGGATCAGCAGTCATTTTCCTGCTTTGATTTATTTTAAGGAGCCTTTATTTTCCTTCCTATCGAAGAAACTCAGATGGAGATGCCCGCAACTTAAGTATTCCTGCTCACTGGAATGTGTATCAGTTGTAGTAACGTACGGAGACTCCCTCAGAGAACAGTGTAGGCTTATAGAACTCCTACCTCTGTGGTTTATTTGAAATTGAAGGATGAACTAAACTGACAGTCTCATGGTGTACGTTGGGAGACTTTAGTAGTGCTTGTGAAGTGTTGCAAATTTTGAATGCAGTTGTCCTCAAAAACGGTAATAAATGAATAGTAATTGCAGAAAGTCGCACGTCTCTCTTGTTCCTCTTCCTGTTTATGAAATGACTTTTTGAAGTCCGTACATCAACCAAGGCTAACAGTCAACCGAAATGCATGACTTCAATGTAGCATGACACTAGAAATCAGCAGAAAAACGTACCAGCTTTTTTTTTGCTTATCTTGTGTGAACTAGCATGACTGGTACAGAATCAAGAATCTGAGGTACATATCGTGCAATTTCAATATAAGCCTACACTAAATTGTGGTTAGTTATAGTACATATACACTTTTTAAAATGACCATTATCTGTCTTCTGACCATGTCATAGGTTACTGATTAAACCACACATGACAAAACACACTTTATTGAAATTAAGTAAAAACTATGCAATATCAAACTGCACTATAATTTGATCTAACTTTGAATCCAGCTGAATTAAAGAAATAAAATGACTAACGGAAGCAGATGAGTATACAGCACAGTTCAGCTCCAACAACCTTCCTTCTGTTGATCATATTTATAGTCCAGAATCCAAGACCCAGAAAAGACCACAGTCATTAGTGTCCATGAAGCACTTAAAACTGCAAGTTGCCAAAGAGAGACGGCAAGGTGTTTGGCTTGGGGTGAGGTTTGTAACCGATGCGCTCATTGATCATCTGCTCCCGGGTCTTCCCGTCGCTGCTTCCACTCGTTGCCCCTCCCATTTCACCAGATGAAGCCACGCCCACAACATCTACCTCATCACGCTGTTTTTTCCGGCTCTGTGAGATAAGGGGGAAAGGAAATGAAAATGCAATTTGCACTTTCAACTTGACAGTCATGTCTGAAAACTACTGAATACAATAAATAAAAGGTAGGTTTAAACACAAACAAAAGGGGATCCCAATGACATACGACAACTAGAATGAAGCCATATTATATTACCGTTAGGTCATTTAGCAGACATCCATAGTGGCATGCATTTTTGAGAATGCAGGTCAGCCAGTCCCTGTAGCAATTTGGCTCAACAGTGAATCACCCTGCCAACCATGGGATTTGAACCAGCAACCTTACGGTAACAGGCACTGTGTCCTAAACCTGCTGAACCACACACTGCCCTCATTACATACACACATCAGAGACCACCCAAGCAGCGGCCCATTCGGGCCTGCAGTGCAGTATGCCTAGGCGTAACATCACCTCCAGCTCTTTCCTCACGCTTTCAAACTCATCGATGTCATCCAGCTTCAGCTCCAGACGCGTGGGCTTCCGGCGCAGCATGATCACACAGCCCCCCCCGGTTACCTTGAAGCTGTGGAAATTTCTCCTCAACTGTCCAATTAGGGGACAGCCACAGCCATAGATCAAAACCACAGTCATTAAGTTACTTTCAACAAACAAGAGAGCACTTGTCAGAAATTATAACTATGGCTTAGACTGAAATAACAAACAACTGCATTGTGTAATGAAACTTCACTTTTCACGCCCAAAAAGGACAGCAGGCAAGCATCGAATTAAGATGGGTGTGTTAGAAAATTCACACTGTAAAATGCCTTTATTAAATCACTATGCTATAAACTTTTGCATAGCGGAAAGGTGATTCTGTGCGAATACCTTATCTTAAAAGCCCATATAATTTGCGTAAAGCTCTAAAAGTTAAACATCCGGAATAAAACCATAAATAACTTTTCCAGCAGAAGTCAACTTGCAGATGATACAGCAAATCTTTCTTAAAAATAAGGAGCAAATTCCAGGGACCTTAGAAATAATAAAGTTGTTTTCCAAGCCTCAGGTCTGCATTTGAATTTGGACAAATGTGAACTCATGAGTATCCATAGTTGCTCTGACCCTGCATTATATGATATCCCTGTCAAAAATGAGATCAAGTACCTAGGAACCTGGTTAACCAAAGACTAGGCACTAGGGATAAAAGAATATCCAGGATAATATTGATAAATGCAAGAAAACTTTAAGTTACTGGTTGCAAAGGGATTTAACTCTGTTTGGCAGGACAATGTTAACCAAAATTGAATCATTATCTAGGTTAATCTACCCAGCATTCTCCCTTGCAATGTCACCACGACCTATTAAAGAAATGAACAGAATTAATTTCAATTTTATTTGGAAAAATAGACATCACTACATCAGAAAAAGCTATTTGATAAAGAACTATGAAGATGGTCGTATAAAAGCAATTGATTTTGAAGTTATGAATGGAATGATAAAGATCCTTTCTGAAAAATGGAGATGGCATACGGTTCTCATTACCTTCTCGTTTTTAGCAAAACTGGTGGAATTCAATTTCTTCTAGTATGTGATTTTCAAATATCCAAATTATCCATCAAACTTTCAAAATGTCATCAAAAGGTGCTACTATACCGGTTTTATTTTTCATGTATGCTATCTATATTTAAATAGGAGATGTGATAGATTGTTCACCGGTTATGTGCTGCTCTGCTATATTGAGTTTTTCGTGTTCTATAATAATGATGATGATGATAATAATAATAATAATAATAAAACTTTTCCAGCAGATGTGACGAAAACTAGCTGCTCCTTACACCACGTGTTCGTATTGATTTTTTAACAAAAGCTGTGGCTGTCTAGCTGACCAACAGCAATCTGCTTTTTAAAAATCCTGTAAATTATTCGCGTGCTTCCCTAGATCTCACTCGACCATCAGCTAGACATCCTAGGTCGATTTCGTCAGGCACCCAGAGCGCTAGCTTCACTCTATTTGGCTAAAGAATTCTTATTAATATTCACTTTACAATTACTATTTATGGAAACAGTAAAACCCCACTCATTATAGTAGCTTATTAAAATCAGAAACGTAAGGGGACTAGAGCGCAGACTAACTGTATTGATGCTGTCCTGCCCGCATTGGACAGAGCCGTAAGAAAGGTATTACGATTTAGATATTCGATTCACATAACGTTAATATTTTCTTCTCCACTCTTATCCCATATTAAAGGTTATATGACTAACAAAGGTGCAATAATAATTATCTAGAAACCAGCTCACCTTTTTCTGTTAGCTCGTTCCACTGCCGGAGATACTTCAGGGGTCAGTGTGAAGCTGGCAGGAATAAGGGGGAGACTTCCGGTTGCTGTCTCCGCTTATTGTGTCAAAATAAAAGTTCGGTATTCATAGACGATTAATGTATTTCATTTATAAAAAAATGCCGCAATATATTACACTGACATCACTCCCCTACATTTGCCTTTCTGACCTGCTCTTCTCCCGCTGTCCTACCTTCCCTCACCTTCACCTGTGGGATCTCATTCCTTTACACGTGTGTTATGCATATGTATTTTATGGCACATTTTAGTAAAATATTTTCACGGTATGTAGTAAATGCCTTAATAATCACAGAATTTACTGAGTTCCTACATGATATATGTTTTAATGCGTTGCCCTATTATTGAAGTAATACAAGATTCATTCAATCATTCATTCATTTTCCAACCCGCTTTATCCTATTGGGTCGCGGGGGGGTCCGGAGCCGATTCCGGAAGCAATGGGCATGAGGTATGGAACAACCATGGACAGGGGGCCAGCCCATCGCAGGTAATACAAGATACTGATCAAATATAGTTCATGCAAGAATAAACTAAAAAGCAATGAAAATTCTTTACATATCTCCCCATTTATGCCATTGCCTCTTGCACTCCTATTATAGACGGTCTCCAGTTATTAGAAATCTGAACTGCTGGTGTGCTGGCGGCGCTGTGCTTGTCCCCCGATACACTAGGTGGCAGCAATCAGAGACACAAGCGAAAATTACACAACAGTCTCAGAGTGAACGTTCATGGTTACGTTTGATAGCGGTACGTGCTACTAATTCGTTTTTTAAGTTACTGTTTATTTGTGTTTATTTTACATGTAGGAAGTTACGGATTATATAACCACATCGCCTAACCGAATTGATTGGAGTGCTCTGAGGACGCTTAAAAGCCGGTTTCGTGTACTCTGTAAGAAAACGTGCTAATTTCATTGCAGGCTTTGCCCACTACCAAAGCGGTGATCGAGCGAATAACTTAAACTTTCATCCTTAAATGTAGAATGGACTCTTCTGGTGAATGTGATTCAGATAAAGTCTTATTAGCTGCTATAGCATGCTGAAGGTAACTCGTTAACTTGTAGATTTAGGGACCCAGGCAGGTAATGTATTTGCGTGCATGTACAAATCAGAATCCGTAAGTGGTTAAATAGTTAACTCACTGAATGCTTAATATTAAGAAGATTACATTTTATTATATATGCGATTTTCTCAATCAATCATTATGTAGTATGCCAATGAACAGGACGGCGGGTTGGAGTATAAGCTAATCTTGTTTTTCCATTTCAGATGGACTGGGATATTCGGTATTTTGATAGACCTACTATTACTGTTGTCAAGATATAATATTGGCCTATTACATTCTAATTCTTAGTACCAGATAGTGGGAAATCAGAATAGAATAAAATCTATGTTTTTTTGGCAGTTTTAGCTATCAGTGGAAAAGTATAAATGCATCTTTTCTGGATGCTGTTGTTTTTAACTGTCAAGCTGTGTGAGTGCATTGGTATGTTTTATTATAGTGTTCGTACAGCCGTCAATTAGGTTTACTTTAAATGTCCTTTTGAACAGGTTTGTCTCTACGAGCGTGATCCCATTGCGTCTGGCTGTGAAATAAGATTAAGATGTCGGACGAAGAGGAGATTCCAGTGCCCAAGAAGGCCCGGATCTTCTATGGCAGCCTGGAGGAGAAGGAACGCGAGCGGCTGGGCCGTGAGGGAGGAGCAGCTGCTGCAAATGACGCGGTGAAGGCGGGCATCGAGGCCGGCCACATCAACATCTCCAGCGGTATCTGTTTCCATTATCTGGATGCTGTGCATGCTGGGAAAATGGATGCCATGATACTAGACTTGTCATCAGTAAATAACTTAATAAAATCTATCTAAATCTTCCTGACCAAGTCCTGGTCAGTATTTAGACCATGTAAGACAAATTAATTTTGACTGGGAATTTGCCCAGAATGTTTCCCTTTTGTGACGTCTCCCAGTGGTGACTTGGCAGTCTGTGATCCCTTCTGATTTCTCAGGCGAGTCCATGGAGCTGGAGGAACGGGTGAGCGAGCGACAGGCGGAGGTGTTGGCAGAGTTTGAGCGCAGGAAGAGGGCTCGACAGATCACTGTCTCCACTGATGATGCAGAGGTCAAGGCCTGCCTACGGGCTCTGGGAGAGCCAATCACGCTCTTCGGGGAGGGCCCTGCTGAGAGACGGGAGAGGTTAGTGGGTTCAGCTCTGCTGTAGCTGCTTGTCTCCCTGTTCGATTGAGTGTCAGGAAGGAAGGTGACCAACCTATTGTGTTTTCCATTATCTATCGGGGTTTTCCATCAATCCATCATATGCCCAGATTGTTTATTTCACCCTCTGGGTTCTAGGGGTAGGGAACACACTTTCACTGACTAGGGCATGATCACATGATCATTTCTTTCAATATCATAATTTATTTGCCACGAATTAAGTTTATTTCATATATTTGTTTTGCGTTACACACATCTTCATTTTAATGTATATTGTAAATATGTCAGCTTTATGTTAAGCTTGTAATTTGACATCAATTTTGACATTGCAAAATGCAGTTTGGAACACTTGCAGAAACATTATAAAAGTACATAGTAAGCAATGCTGGCAGTTTGTTTTGATCCCAAGTCTTTGGTATCTGATCACCAAAGTCTTGGCTACATGAAGATGACTATATAGTTGCAGGATCAGTTGGATGAATAAATAATTAAAACAAGTCAAGTCACTATTTCTGGCCTCCTTCCATTGAATATGTAGGAACTCTCATGTGTAGGCATGAGACATTCACCCTTGCTCCCCCCCTTTCTATAGTGCTGACGGGGATGTATCTGGATCGCGTTTCACTGTTGCATTGTCCCATCAGATTACTATACAAATGCGTTTTGAATGCGCGGTAATGTGACTATTTAGAATGTGAATAGCGATCTTCGGGTGACAGCGACACTACATGCCCCAATGCAAGTAAAGCGAAGAAAGGTGACACAGTTTACTTTTTTGCCAATTTAACCTAATTTTAAAAACTTCAATGCTTCCGACAATGGACGCTTTGAAAAGAAGACAGATTACAGATTTAGTCAGCGTTTTTTTCATGTTTCTACAATAAGGTTTATGAACTGAAAAGTAAGTTATGAACTCAAATACACGAGAAAGATACGCGGCATAGCCGACGATGCCCTCATCCCCAGAGGGTTAATAACCATCAGTACTAATTGACAAAACTTTGTGAATATCTCGTGTTTCATTACTGTAATTTTCTGTGAAGAATATTTGGGACTATGTGTTGCCTTCAGTAGTCAGACTGTCCTTTTCGATCTTTAGGCTGCGAAATATCCTGTCAGTGGTTGGACCGGATGCTTTGAAAAAGTCTAAGAAGGAAGATGAGAAGGCCAAGCGCTCGCAGGAGGAGGTAGGGGCCTGTGCTGCACTGCTGCTTCTCATTGGTCTTGATGTTCACCCACGTTGGATTGGGGGTCACATTCAGCACAGTGCAGTCATGCCTCCCCCTACTGTTTGTCCTCTAGTACCAGCAGACCTGGTACCATGAGGGTCCCACCACGCTGAAGGAAGCCCGTCTCTGGTTGGCCCGTTATTCCCTGCCCCGGTAAGATGTGACGTGCATGTTCAGGAATCCAGTCTGAGCTCAGGGTTTGCTTTGTCTGTCTGTCTTTGTGTTTTTTATTCTTCTTATCTATCTTTGTCATATTTACTTGTAGCGGGGTGTACATGAATGAATTAGTGTGCCTGAGAGGCATGCGTCTCCATTCAGTTATCCAGCAGTGCCCCCTTGTGGCCGTCTGCTTCCATCGTTTTTTTTTTTTTTGTTTCTGGCCCGGTGTTGCGCCCGCTGATCTGCGCTCATCTTTGTGTACAGGGCCACGCTGCGGTTAGACGATGCTCGGGCTCTGAAGGAGGTTCCCGAATCAACGCGCACGGTGCGTCAGCAGGAGCTCCACAAGACGCTGAGGGTGAGCCCCACTTCCCACAATTCAGTGGAAGAAAAGGTATGTGCGGTAACCGTTTGGCCTGCTCCTGATTGCCAATGCTTTACCTTTGGCCAGAACCTGAACAACTTCTGTAGCCAGATCGGTGATGACCGGCCGATCTCGTACTGTCAGTTCAGCCCTAACTCCAAGCTGCTGGTGACCGCGTCCTGGTGAGTGATGCCTCTGTGCTGTCTGCTTCACGGCAGAGCTCCTCTACTGCTTGGCTTTCATGGGTCTGGGCGACTTCCCCAAATCCAGTCCCGGAGGGCCAGTCTGCAACACAGCTTGCAGGTTTCCCTGCTCAAACGCACCTTATTCAGCTCACCAGCTGGTTGCCAGGTTTAGTGGGTGTGTTTGCACAAGGAATTCTGCAAGCTGTGTTGCATCCTGGCCCTGCAGGACCAGATTTGGGGATCCCTGATTAAGGGTCATGATCCAGTTAGAGAATCTCCCTGATCGTGCCTCACCTGCCGTGTCCCTGTTCAGGAGTGGCCTATGCAAACTGTGGGCTGTGCCTGACTGCACCCTCATTCGCACTCTGAGAGGTGAGCCTCTTTATTTTCCCATTAGCAAGAATTTTCAAATAAAACAGCCCTCTGCTGTATATTTATGTCCATATTACCGCTTCTCCCCTAGACTACAGTGCTTATTTTCTATGAGTATATGTGCATTCTGGGTATTGTAGTCCAGATAGTGGTTTCTCCCTCGCTCAGGGCACAACACCAATGTGGGGGCCATCAGCTTCCACCCCCAGGCCACAATATCACTGGACGAATCAGAAGTAAACATGGCTTCATGTGCAGCTGACGGATCAGTCAAGCTTTGGAGTCTAGAAAGGTAATGACTGTTTTTGTCAAGAGAAAAGCTCTTTTCTACAGACTTGTCTACTGAGAATACTGAACATCACACAGCCCAATTCTTTGTGTGTGTGTGTGTGTGTACTGGGCAAAAGTCTTAGGCAGTCAAAAGAAATGTTTAAATCTATTTATCTGAGTAGTGAATGCAGTATTATGTTCTCCAAAAAGTTACTGATATCTACTTGGATGTCTTGATGAACACTGCTTCAGTTCCCAGACCTCAGCCATTCCATGTGTTTATTAAATTTCACCACCAGCTTACTTGATTTAATTACTTTAAAAAGTCGTCTAGCTATTCAAGGTGTGTTAGTAGTTGAGTCAAAAATACATGGGTGTATTGAATCGCTGCTGGAAATTATGGAGTGATATTAACACTGGTTTTTTGAATGGCTAAGCTAACACACTTTGACAGGCATAATATCATAGTTTTACACCAACACAGATCATTTAAGCATCATTTTCCTTGGCTGCTTAGGACGTCTGCACATTACTGTATATGTGACACTCTTCCCAAGCACAGGGTGCGTTAGGTTTGCTTGTTGTGATTTGTGCTCTCTGCTGCCCCCTGTATGCAGTGATGAACCCGTGGCAGACATTGAAGGACACTCGATGAGGGTGTCTCGAGTGGCCTGGCACCCGTCTGGACGCTTTCTGGGGACTACATGGTAAATGAGGACATTGATGCATTTAAAAATAATTACAGCAGTGGCACTGAATAGTTTAAAAGGGAGGAATTATTGTTGGTGCATTCTGGTAATTCTTAAAGGCAGGTATGAAATTACGGTTTTTCTTTAACTATTGTGTTTAGAGTTAGACATTCAAAGATTGCTGCCACATTAGTAAAACTTTTCTTGGTGTATTTCTTCAGTATGAATGCCAGCACCTGTCTTTTCATTTATAGTATGAAGGAAGGGTTTATGTTTTTGTAAATGCATAACCTTATTAGGGCTGCCATGATTGGTCGACATAGTCGACGTTTTAAATCGATGCATCGTTTTAAACAATTTTAATAAAATTCTTTATGATTTCTAAAACACTTCAATTCATTATAACAAATATTTTCCTTCAATATCACTTCATTATTGTGGGAGTACTTCAAATTATCACAAAACAAAAAGGTGGCTTTACACTGTGCAAAGTGCGATGGCGTACCACGACAGTCCTAGCGACTTCAGTGCTTATCGCTTGTGTCGCATGCGACGCGCTCCGCTAACCGAATTTATTAAGCATGAGGATATGCCAGATTTATACAGATTACTGACTTTTGGGCATTGCAACACGCATCTCATTAATATTCTTAGCCGTACTACTAATGTGCTTGTCGAATTGGGGGCGAAAATATGCTCATATAGTGCTAAAAAATTATCATACCTAATCTAAAGCCCTGCAAGTTTTTTTGTTGTCAAAATAAAATTAACTTAAATGGTTAAAATGATTTTCCAGAGGATAATTAGTCGTGTAAAATAATCAACCAATCGATAAAATAGTCAATAGATTATAGAAAAATAGTCATTAGTGTCAGCCCTAAACTTTACACTGTTTTAATGGTTTTCATGAACCCCTCCAGTGTTGCGGTTAGTTACCGTGGCTTTGCTTTGTCTATTTAAACCTTGTCACCTACTGTCTCTAACTAGTAGTTATAGAGGTGAAGAGTAGCTCTCACCGATGACCATCTCTGTCCAACCAGCTATGATCACTCATGGAGATTGTGGGACCTTGAAGCCCAGGAGGAAATCTTGCATCAGGAAGGTCACAGCAAGGGGGTGCATGACCTGCACTTCCACCCTGATGGGTCTTTGGCTGCGACTGGGTATGGTCCCCCCCCGACCCCAGCATGTTGAAGTTCCTTCGTGTTTTAATGGTAAAAGGGTTGGAATTTGTTTTAAAGAAACACGACATTTAAGTCTTCGTAGAACATCACGCATGACCTTCAATCATTATGTTTGTCATGTTGATCCCAGAGAGTAGTGACTGTGATTCCAGATCAGTGGTTTTGGCTTTGGGTTGCCAGGTTCCCAAAGGGGTTGCCAGGTTGTGCTTTTACCCTAGATTTTAGGCTCCAGAATACGTTTGGAGAAAAGTAACATCACATGATGGTCAGTGAAATTTAAGGTAGAAGCAATCAGTGTGGTTTCTGGCCAATATGCCTGCGCTACTTCACATAATGGAGTTGAGGATGAGATTTGACAGCCTTCAGCTGTCCTACTTACCAGAAATCCCAAAGTCCATTGCCCACCACCCTCTCAGCCCCTGACCACTCTGTCTCGTTCCCCCAGAGGGCTGGACGCTTTCGGTCGAGTGTGGGACTTGCGGACTGGGCGCTGCATCATGTTCTTGGAGGGCCACCTCAAGGAGATCTACGGCGTCAACTTCTCGCCCAACGGGTAGGTCAACAAATGAACCTTTATCGGGCGGTAAGTGCCCGGGGTTTGGCTGGGGGCGCATTCAGCCTACTCGGGGCATCTTGGGCCCGCCACGTAATTTTCCCCTGGGTCAAAATCCTTGCTCTTCCCGGCAGCTTCCACATGGCAACAGGAAGTGGTGATAACACCTGCAAGGTGTGGGACCTTCGGCAGAGGAAGTGCATCTACACCATCCCTGCCCACCAGAACCTGATCTCCTCCGTCAAATTCCAGCGTAAGTGGGTCCCTCCTCCGTTAGTCTGCGACTTCTTGTTGGGGTTGCGCTTCTAGCTACTGTTGAAGGATTGAGGTGACCGTTCAGGTTGATTGTCTGTCCTGATGGATGTTGATGAAGTCGAGGTCATACTTTGACATTCTCTACGCCTCCTTGTTCCCCCTTCCAGCCACAGACGGTCACTATCTGCTGACGGGGGCCTATGATAATACGGCCAAGGTGTGGACACACCCGGGCTGGTCACCCCTAAAGACGCTGGCCGGCCACGAGGGCAAGGTGATGGGGCTGGATGTGTCAGCGGACGGGCAGCTCATCGCCACTTGCTCCTATGATCGCACCTTCAAGCTCTGGATGTCTGAGTGAGGGGGGAGGGGCTTGTGCTCTGCTAGCAGCTGTCAGTCACATCAGCATGGAGGGGGGTGTATCTGTGGCGTGTGTGTGTATTCTGGGTCTCTCTAACCTCTAAGCTCTCTTAGAGGTGTGCTGTTGGGTCCAAGCTGTAACCTGACATCCAGCTGTAAAAATCTGCAGGGTCTGAACGTAGCAGAAACATCTGGAAGTTCAGCAAATTTATCAAAAGTGAGCAGGACACCATGAAAATTTGGAGAGTATCACTTCATATGGAAGGTTTTTAGTTTTACTTTCAAAGCATCATAAATGTCTGTAGTTTAAATCCACTCTTCCTCCAGTTTCTCAAACCATTTTTTACAATGTCACTGCAATTAAAATTAACATATTTTTATTAGGAAACGTGTGAGTTTTCTGTTTTATTCCATGTAGAACCATTTCCATCTTTTGTGTTTATTACCAGTCGAGTGGTCAGCCCATTCTGAAGACTTGCAATGCTGGGTTTTAACAACCTTTTGGATTTGATGTTTAAAGCCCGATACCGTTCAGTGGGCTGTTTCACTGCATGTGTGTGTGTATGACCTCTTAATTTTTTTAAAGTGTGACATATTGCACCCATAATGTCAAACTACAAAAGTAAAAACAACAGAATTGTATGTATGGGTTCCTTTGCTTCTAAAATTACACTTCAAACTGTGTACAATAACAACAGTGTTAGCATAAGGGCAGGTCATTGTACCATGGTCTAGTTGTGTATCTGCCCAGTTTTAAGGAAAATAAAGGTGATATCAAAAGCAACACACAAGTCACAACACTGGCTGGTTCCTGCATGGACGATTACAGGACATCAGCCAGTACGACTGTCCAATGTCTAAAGCCAGGTCACGTCAGCAGTGATTAAAGTTCGCTAACTTAAGGTTTTTAAAACAAGTGATCCCTGGAAAGCAGCCTGTAATGTTTATAAAACACGGTTTCGTGTAACGTGTCGTCCTTGGCAAAAAAGCAGGTGGCTCTCGGAAATAGTACACCATCCTGCTGTGAAATGCTCAGTTTTTGGAGTGCAGGCGTATGACGCTTATGACCAGCAGCAGGACATGCATCGCCGGCAGCAGGGACTCAGCAGGGGACGGGGCTCCGCCAGCATCCCATGTGCCCACGCTGACGCGGGCTGTTCCGTGATTGGCTGCTTCATGAATGAAGGCTTGTGTTCCAGCTGGATCCCGCCCCCCTGCAGCATGCTGATTCGCTGGTTCTCCGCTTCGGCCTTCACGCCCAGGAAGGCGGCCAGGTCCAGGTCGAGCGCAGTGGAGCCTCCGCGTGGCAAAGGTGTGTTCTGACGACACTGAGGGCAGGGAATCCACAGCTGCTGGGAATAGGGGTGGAGAGGGCAATAAGGAAAGGGGTCAAGTTTGTGGAGTTTTTGCTAGGATTCTGAGATAGTGGCCCTAGCAGAGGGCTTCTGCGTTAAACCAGGCATACCTGTTCATTAATGACAGTGTCCAGTCGTCGCAGGCAAGCCTGGCAGAATGTATGCCCACAATACAGTTTGCGCGGAAGCCTTTCGCTTAGGTTGTAAGCACAATAACAGATTATGCAATCCAACTTGCGGCTGTCACGCGAAGGCTGCTCCCCTGGTTCCACACTGCCCCCTGCTGGTGCCTCTGGTACAGACCCGTCCTCCTTTGACATCTTGTACGAAGCGAGGAATGCAAATTTATCACACCCATCTTCATCATCTTAGACAGCAAATCAACGCGACTGCTTTTGGAAGCGATTAAGACAAACTCTTTTCTAAATATAACTTCGGAGCTGTTACGTCTTGTGGGGAAATTCGGTGGCTGATCAAGGCTAAGGAAACACGGTAGAGTAATCCTGTAAACAAGAGACAGGTGGATCCGTTTTCTATCCGAGGTGCCGCTAAGGATGAAACAGAGCAGATGGTGACCGAGGCTCGTGTTTGCGGCGATCAGCACTTATCGAAGTTTGCACTAATTTTCAATATTTATCACATTTTCAGTATGTCAATTACCCGCGATGAATTATTAATCTTGAGCAACACGGGATCGAATTAAAACTGAATATTCAACTGACTTATATTGTGCAGGCTGTAAACTTTAATGGTGAACAAGCTCCCAAAATTCTCTATAAATTCGAATTTTGTAGAAAGCAAATAGAAGGCATTTTGTAGAAACAAACGCTAAACGTTATGTTTTCATAAAAAACTGTAGCCTACATATGACTTAAAAGTATGTAGACCTACTGTAATTTTTTATATTTAATATATAAAGGAATACCAGGTAACAAAAAAAGTTAAGCAGCTCTTACTAAAAAGGTATTCAGATTCTCTCACATCAATCAGTCGTACAATAAATCAGAAAACCAAAACTTTTTTTTTTTAATTGCAGAAATATACTAACGGGTGTCACGGCGGCTCCTGATGCTGGACAGATGCCAGATGATCCGAGCATAGCGGCTCATATGTACCTTCCCGTCCCGTGTGTCTTTAGTGTTCCTCCGATTTTCTCGCTGAGGCTCCCGCTGCCCAGTAGCCACCCATTACCTTATCAGCGCCGAGACGTGCACGGGGTCGCGGGGGCTCAGTGCGTCACCGCAGGGCCGTCCGTAGACACCTCCGCCCCTTCAAATTCTCCTCCAAAGCCCTCTACTTCATGCCCAAATGTGCCCAGGAGAACCTGGGATCTCCGTCTGGTTCTGATCCAGGAGGGAAGTTTCTATTGCTTTATGCGGGACGAAGATCGCATCACCCGTTTCGGGTCTCCAAGGGGACGCGGAACTAAGTAGAAAGGTTGAGCACAGCGACCAAGGTGAAAGGCTATTCCAGGGAGACTGCAGGAGTGAACTCCCTTCCCGATCCCGTACGCGTGCAGCCCTCTGCTGACGGCCAGGCCGAAGGCATACCCCGGCTCACGTTGCCGCTCCTCGGGAGCAGGCCGGCGGGTATATCGGCTTACAGCCAGCACAAAGGGTCCGGGCAACCCGACACCGCACATCGAGACACACCGCAAATTGGCTGTCAACAGGGGCGACCAGCTGGATGGGGCAAGGGGCCTTCTAGTTACACCGGTTTAATGCACCGCTTATCACCGACTAAATATTTTTTGTTAATTCAAATACTATAGAACACTACTTGACTGGTTACATTACTGAGCATTTACTAAACCGATTTAAGTTAGCCATATTTTTTTCAATACTATAATATTGCCCTTTCCTGGTATTAAAAGCAACCTTACATACTCCATTATATAGAAATGTTTAGGCATTTTGAATTGAATCGAATTCATTTATTGAATTTGTATTCAGTATACAGAGATTCAATGTGCAACTCCTCCATATATACTCTTCCTATAAAATAATATAGAAATCCCCTATATAAACAGTAAAAATATGATATATGAAAACATAAATACAATGTGCATATATACATATAGTGCAAATGCTTCGTAAAATAGCTCAGGTTGTGCTATGTTGCGGTTGTTGTGCAAAATTTACAGTGAGGTAATTCTAATTTATACAACCAGTTTTACCGGCGGCGCTTGATGGACTGATTGCGTGCCTTTATAGCTCTCGAGGTATAGCGTTTGTCGGATGGGAGATTTTCGCCTTTCCTTTAGTTACTTTATGATTAGCATCTAAAGTTAAATACCTCTATTAATATTTGCTGGAAGGTAATATTCTGATGAGG
Source organism: Mormyrus lacerda (assembly GCA_015163995.2). Taxonomy (NCBI): domain Eukaryota; kingdom Metazoa; phylum Chordata; class Actinopteri; order Osteoglossiformes; family Mormyridae; genus Mormyrus; species Mormyrus lacerda. The sequence goes on along the minus strand of JAABNX020000130.1, from coordinate 3,372,442 downwards.
TCTCCTGTCAAATATGCATAAATATAAAATTACCCAATAATGGCAGTATAATAGGAAAGGCTAAATGGATGCAGGGGCGTTTCCAGCTATCGAAAAGACCAGAGGCAAGTCAAATTTGCCTGGGGCTGGTCGTCTTCTTTTTTCTTCTTTAGAAGGAAGATTCGCATCTGGGCTAAAATACCCGGGGCTCGGTGTATAATACTCAGGGCTACAGCCCGAGTGATCGGACCTAACGACGTTGAAATTTCACAACACACGCTGCTTTCATAGTACTAGGACTACCTGTCCTTTGGCGTGAGACCTCAGATGATTCTGAATTACATTGTGCTCTTAGTTTTAGAACACAGGCAATGCACGAAAATGTACATTAAGTATACAATTTTGTATGATGTAGAGTACAACTCAATAAATAAGCCGTGTGAGCGTAATGTGGTTTTGTGGCCACTAGGTGGTTGTAGTGTGCAGATTCTCCGATGATCTGTCACCGGAAGAAACGCTGGTGTCATGTGACTCCTTGGCGTTATCTTTTACTGTTCACCCAGTTTCTTTGAAGGCGTTTAACATAGTTCCCTCGTGGACCACTATTATGCCAGGAATGTTATGTTTACCCAAACTGAACATTTGCGTTCGGGTTGATTGTTTGTATTTCTTAAATTTTGCTTGAATTACTGATATAACATCTACCTCTGCAGTTCTGTGACATCAGAATGATGAGGACAATGTGGCTTACTGTGAAGTTCAGCTTGTTAGCCTGTCTAATTATTTTATGGACTCTCAGCCCATTCCCTAAGTCACTTAGGCTAATCTATCTCTGACACAATGAAACTTAGGCCTACCTGATGGGTGTGTCTTCGCTGACCTGATTTTATGGGGGTTTTTCTCTTCCCCAATAACTGCTGTGTCCACTGAAAGCTCTTGTTACAGTAAACTGACATCGGAGAAGGGGTATGCAAGATCAGGAGATCTGTTTTCTCGTGCCACGTTGAGGGAGTCTTGCAAAGTTCAGTGTCTTGCGACCCTTTTCCAATTTACTTAGCTGGTTATTTTGCTGAAGCGGCTCCCAATGAATCGGGTCACTGCCTGGATACTGCGACTTTAACCTCATGTTCCAGTTTTGCGGTCGTCACACTGGTTCTTTATTTCCTCAGGGCCGTGTACATGATCGAACGACCGGGGGGGAATCACCCTTGGTAAACTTTGTGTAATTGTCAGTGATTGAAACTGGGCACTTAGGTAAATTTCCAACTGGGGGATAAATTAAATATCTTTTATTTGGTATTTGCACAAGTACAGGTACACTGTAGTGCTTCTTTTCACTAACCCCATCTTGCTTTCCATAGATTGGGGGTCACAGTACAGGGTCAGCCAGTGTGCAGTGCTCTTAGAGCTGGAGATTAAGGGCCTTGCTCAAGGGCCCACAGACATGTGACTGTTCTACCAAGGCTGGGGCCTGAACCGGTGATCTTCTGACCACAGGCACGGAGACTTAACCCGGCGAGGCTCTAACCAACCCCTAAGGGAATGGTCCCTGTTGGCAATATTCAGAAGGGGGACTGGTGTTGTGATAGAAACAGGTCATACACTGATCAGCCATAACATTAAAATCACCTCTGTAATACTGGGTAGGTCCCCTTTGTGCCGTCAAATCAGCTCTGACCCATCAAGGCATGGACTCCACAAGACCTCTGAAAGTGTGCTGTGGAATCTGGCACCAAGACGTTAGAAGCAGATCAAGTCCTATAAGTTGCGAGGTGGGGTCATGTTTGTCCAGCACGTCCCACTGACCCTCGATCGGATTGAGATCGGGGGAATTTGTTGGCCGCATCAATGCCTTGAATTCTTTTTTCATGTTACTGAATAATTTTTGCAGTGAAGCAGGGCACGTCGTCCTGCTGCAGGCGTGTACTTGGTCTGTTTTGACAGGTGATATATGTCACAGTAACACCCACTTGAATGCCAGGACCCAAGGTCTCCCAGCAGAACATTCCCAGAGCATCACACTGCCTCTGCCAGCTTGCCTTCTTCCCATAGTGCACCTCATCCCCAGGTAAATGACAGACACACATGTGGTGACGTGCCTCATCAGACCAGGCCACCTCCTTCCATTGCTCCATGGTCCAGTTCTTTTGGAGGTAGATGGGGTTCAGCATGGCCACTATGCTGTAATGCATTGTGTGTTTCTGTGCACCTTTCTGTTATACCCAGCATTAATCTTTTCAGCAAATGTTGCTCCTGTGGGACTGGACCAGATGGGCCAGCTTTCGTTCCCTGCACACATCAGTGAGCCTGGGGGCCCATGACCTTATCGCCGGTTAATCTGCTGGCCTTCCTTGGACCATTTTTGGTAGTTACTGGTCACGGCATGCTGGGATCACCCCACAAGACTTGCCATTTTGGAGACGCTCTGGTCCGGTCTATCACAATTTGGTCCTCGTCGCAGTCGCTCAGATCCTTACACTTGCCCATTTTTCCTGCTTCCAGCACAAGTTCAAAAACTGACTGTTCACTTGCACAACCTACAATGACACCCCTGACAAGTGCCACTGTATTAAGATTATCAGTGTTATTCACTTCACCTGTCAGTGGTTGTATTGTTATGGCTGATTGGTGTGACATTTGTGTGACAAGAAACCGGCAGTAATGAAGCAGACAGAAAGTGCATCTATGTGTCACAATGTCTACAGGTCATAGACCTGGCATTTCATAATGTCTTTATATCATAGTGTGTACAGGGTGCTGTGTTTCATGTGATAATGTATACAGATAGTTTCCAGGCTATTAAATTTGTATGTTGCGATGTTTACAGGTGTGCACACGTCACAATCTTTGGGCCATATTTTTCCATATTTGAAGGTTTTTCTTTTGTGAAATTTCAGTGTTTCTGTTAATGTTTTGTCCAGTTTGTATTTTCGAAATGTGCAAAACCAAGGTCAATGAAAATGCGAATAATATCTGCAGGTTCTTGTGTTCACGCGTGATAAATCTACAGGCTGCTTTCCACATGCAGACAGTGTAAGCAGTCGGCATGTTTACATATCTCCTTAACCAAACATGCCATTTTTGAGCCATAAAATTCTGAAAACACTCAATTTCAGATAACAGGTGTAACAGTAATCCTCTCTTGTTAATATGTGTGGAGAGGAAGTGTTTTAAATGTCAACTGACCCAGGAGCAATATTTGAAAACTTTTAGGATACAATATTTCCTGTTTAGGTGGCAATAAGCTTCTTGTTACTTGTGAATAATGGTGCACTTTAAGCTAAGATTACCAATGGAGCCACACAATCGCATTCTTTTGAATTTTTTTTGTCGGATTAGTATTGGCACTGCACTTAAATTATTTAGTATTTTACCTCCTTTCTAGTTGTGTTTTACCAAATGTAAATATTACATATGACCAGTGGGCTTCAAAAACGAATGGATTGATGGATGTTTTTGCAAAATGATCTTATTTTCTCTTAAACAACCCCCCCCCCCCAACCCTTTAGGAAGTGGTTTAATTTCCGCATGAATGATGAAAACGGGTCAACACACAATAACAGTAACTTCCTTCTTTCTTTTAGGAATGACAAGGTACTTTTTCTTTTAACTTATCTCGATCACCATGTGGGGGTGGGTGAATTCAATCACAGCAGGCCTTTGAAAATCGCATTTTGGAAATCGCTGAGTGAGTAGGATTTTATGCTAAATTGCAAAGCGTAGACCATGTCCCTCAAAACCGGAGGGTACACTGTTACAGCCTCATCATGAGATAGACAATCGATGGCCTGGAATGCAGCCCTGCCACAGTCCACAGTGGAACCATTGTCAGCCCCAAACGCAGTGACAGTGCTTATCTAAAGGATTTACAAGAGTCACTTGCAAGAGTTACAGGTTTACAGTCGCATTTAGTGGACTGCTATAGTTTAGTTTCTTCAAATCAACTGATTCATGTTAGCTGTCTCTCTTCAGACTTAATCAGTAGTTTGCAAAAGGGGGCTAATGAATAGTACATAGATATTTTTATCAGTATTTTTCCCCCAGACGGGGTACATGCTTTCATTTGCACTAACAACTGGAGACCGTTGCATGTAGGTATTTAGTAGGATGACCAGATAATCCATGTCAGGGAGGACACTTTGAGCTACTTCGGGTTTTACAAACTACTTTCAAACTTAAAGGCTCCTGTGTTTGGCTAAATAGTTCAGCT
>JAABNX020000130.1:3336530-3347658 GCA_015163995.2 Mormyrus lacerda | reverse complement strand
ATGCAGTCATCTCTGCCTGCCTGCCTGCCTGCTTTACCCCCCCCCCTCCCCTCAGTGTCAACATGTATGCTTGATATTCCCGCCCCTACCAGCTCCCGTTCTGCTGAAGTACACTGTCACTCGGATCTCTCTCTCTCTCTCTCTCTCTCTCTCTCTCTCTCTCTCTCTCCCTCTCCCTCTCCGCGGGTGGCGCGCCCCGCCATACCTGAATCGGGTCCTGTGGCTGAGGGCGGGGACCCCCGAGACGCCCTGGCCGACCCCGCCGCTGCCGCCGGGCCCCTGCTCCGCCCCCGCTGCCCTGGAGCTGAGCAGCCGCAGCCTGCGCACATCAACTCGCACCCGGTGCAGATTGAAGCACGGCGACGGGCTATGCAAAGACCTGCAGCATCTCACCATTTCCCCGGGCTCCGCGCAGGCGGCTGCTGCTGCTGCTGCTGCTGCTGCTGCTGTACGCTCCACTGACACATGATCCCTGGACTCGCTCGCTCTCTGCGCCCCGCCACCTCTCACTGCGAGTCTCTCCCCCCGTCTGAGCGCCGCTCGGCCGCCCTGCTCAGCCTCAGCCCCCCCCCGCCGGATGTGACGTGGGCCCCTGGGTGGTGCCTCCGCTCCCCGCTCCTCCTCTCTGCTCCTCCTACTCCTCAGCCCGGGCCACTCAGGCTCCTTTGTCCAGGCGATTCTGCAGCAGTACCGGGGTTGCGGAGAGGGGGGGGGGTACAAGAGAGGTGGCACTTGTCCTCTGCTTTTCCGATGTCGTCCGTGGAGATGGGAGGAGAGGAGCGGGTCACGGGCAGCTTTGTGGAGAGAAACAATCTCATCAGATGGACTCGCCAGGCCGGCCGTCAGCTCGTCATCGCCCCCCAGGGACCAGGGGCTGCGCTGCACCGGCACATTATTTTTTTACCGCAAAGAAACAAACAAACCAGCGCAGCGGCTTCTGCAAAACTCTCTCAAAAATAAATACAATAAAAATACTAAAATAACTAAAAACCCTGCAAAACTTAGTATGGCCGAGTGTTTTTAAAGGGCTTACAAAAGTAGGGAAAAAAACTACCAGGACTGCCAAGTAAAAAGCTGGAGCAGCATGGAGCGAGGGCTGACCTTGAGTGTCATGTGGCCAAATTATTAAAATAAAAGAATCAGAAAGGAAACATTAACAGATTCAATTAATAGGAATAAAGCTGATGAAATTGAGGCTAAAATTATAATATGCAGTAATCACATTAAATGTGATTATAATGGCTATTAATTGTTATTATCATTATTAAGCATAAGGCAATGCCTCTCGTAACTACACATGTAATTATAATGATCAGAAACTATTTTGTAACTTTATTGATAATCACCACGAAAAACATTGGTCTTTAACCCTAAAATAGTGAAATTGTAATATTTATTAAAACACAGGCATATATAATTGAACCTGCCAGTGTACATTCTAATGTATACACACATACAACTACGAACAGCAAAATAAATTCTGAGATTAAAAAAAAATTAAAATTACAATATGTGGGTGTGAGAATGTAATTAGACTGCATATCTGCCAAAATAAACAGCAGGATAGTGCAATAAAAACCGATGTGCTTTTTCATACGAAGATGCCTAAACTAATTGTCTGAAAACAAACGATCTGCAAAAACCACCAAAGCATGAGCAACTGTATGCTGAACTCAGTGACGACAATGAATGAGGGACCTCTCAGCCGTCTGACACAGGAAAAGTGACATCACATGTTTCCTCTCTTATAAGCTCTAGCGGTTTCAACACCGTGGCTCTTTCACAAAGAAAATGAAGTAAAAGAAACTAATTGCTGTTATGGATTACCGTGAAAACATGACATGGCCAACTATAACTTATCATGAGAATCATAGAAACATGCTGTTTATTGTTGCCATCGTTGTAACCCTGTAATAACCTTAAAAAGAGCAACATGGTTTAAAAAGACTATACGCAAATAAATTCAGATAAAGACATTTAATAGTCTGTGGTGAAAATTAACCGAAATACAAAAAAACTCACCTCAAGTCTTTTACTTCAGAAGAAACATACACACACCGCATGTCGGCTACAAGTAATACAAACTCAGAAAGTGCCTCTCCTTAAGTCCCTTAAACAAAGTGAGCGGTATATTGGGAAGTGTCTCGTATTTTTCAAAACTGGTTAAAGGCACAGGCCCTCCAATTCTGTATTATACAGAAACGAAGTACAACGGGGAAGATGTAAATCCCCTTTAAGGCTGGGGAGGCGGGCAGATTGAAGAGCAATGATGTCACATTACCGAAACAAAGCCTCCTGGGTAAAGTCACCCCATAAAAGAATTCTTCCTCGGGGGAGGAAAAAAAAGAAAAGAAAAAAAAACTTGAGTCAGCCAAGAGTTTTCCTATTTCTACACAAGGTTTGTATAAGTAGACAGACGATAACTTCTTCCCCATTAGCTTTTTAAGCTGATACGCTGTATATAATAAAGCCGGAGGCTCAGCCACGATGCAAGTATGAAAGAAAAAGCATTTCATTTTCCAAACATTTTCACTGCGGGATTGAGCTGAAGAGCAGGATTATGCAAACAGGAACTGTGCTTCTGGTCCTTCTGCAGCATACATATGCATTAAACTGTAGGGCAATTATGTTCATGTCATGCCCCCCCCCCTCCAAAAAAAAAAATATCTTGCCACTATCAGAAGAAAAAAAGAAAAGAACGAGATGGTTCGGTGTGTATCTTCAGTCACGTCCCAGGGAAGTGCTCTCCCCGCAGCTACATGTATGGCATGCCAGCACCCCCTCGGGACTTTGGACAATGCCAAATCACTCAGATCGCCTTGACACTGCTGCCCCCCACCCCCTCCCCGACCGCGTGGCATTTGTGAGGGTAGGCGGGGCAGAGTGATGTTATCACGACCATTTTTGGGGATCTTATTAATAAATACTGACATGGAAGAGAATGACACGCTGGTGGCACGATGGTCTTACTTCCAGGAGTGGATGTGTAGGGGGGGGCAAATTGGGGTAAGGGACAAGCAGAAGCTGCCACGCTGGACGGGGTGACCTTTTCCAAAACAAAAGTCATCTCACACGTTGTGGCTGGCAACCAGTTTGGCTAGCAACGGCTGTTTGTCCTGGCACCAGTGAATCCAGTGAAAGAAAACATCAGACCGTCTTTAGCAACCCGCATACGAAAGTAACATTACTACACTTTTTAACAGAGTACCCTTAATGACCTGAGTATCAGAAGCTGTTAATCTGCGACAGGAAGAGCTACTTCTTCACACACACAACTCTTATACACCCTGGATGGATGATATTGGTCCCCCCCCCTCCCTCCCTGTTTCAGCTCTTCAAACTCTTTAAGGACAGATTAGTCCTCGGTCAATAACTCAGAATCACCTTCCTTCCCATCCTCTGTCTATGAAAACAGGGCTTTTCAATAATCTCAGAGTCTAAAGACAATCGACGCACTGCTTACTCATTCTCAGACATACTGATGGACACATATTGATGAAAATGAAGATTCTGGTAAGCAAGCAGAGTCAGGAAAATACAAATTCACAGACATGTACATGCAGGGAAGCTGACAGAGGGAGAGGCACACAGACGGGCTCACCCACACACTCACGACACACACGCCGGCGTCCGCACGCAATCCATCCCAGCATCCAGAGTCTTTTGTTCAATCCCCCCCCCTCCATATCCTTTCACCTTAAGAAGAGTGAGGGCGACGGAGCCCAATCCCCTCCTCAAACACCACTCAGCCTTTCCCGAAATTTGCTCCACCTCACCACAAGGACACCTAACTCAGCTCACCAAGGGGATGGTTGTTATTGTTGAATATTTGTGTCAGAGGAGCAATGGATCAAGATTCATGAAGACCGGGGGGGGGGCATGGCAGCAGGGATCCCTACCTCGGTCTTGTTGGCAAGACGCGGGGGTACCTCGATCCCCATGCTCTCCAGCTGTCGGTCCCTGTAACGCCCGTACTGGTCATAGCCCAGGTAGCCGCCCCCGGTGGCCAGAAGGAGGTGCAGTGGGCGAACTCGGGACCCCAGACCAAGAGTAGCAGCAGCGAGGCACTGACGCCCTGTGGGAAAAAAACACTGCAGGTTACAGTGTTAAAAAGACAGTGACCGAAAATGACTCTGTAAGGAGACATCGAATGCATCCATTTTCTAACCCCGAGAAGGACTGGGGGGGTTGGGCTGGAGCCAATGCCAGGCAGCATAGGTCATAGGTCATGACAGGGAGTATAGCCTGGATGTGCTGCTATTCCACAGCAGGGCGCACACACAAACACACAAACAGACACTAAGGGCAATTTACAGACCGTAATTAGGCCAACAGCACAGATTTCAGACAGTGTGAGGACAACAAAAGTACACAGAGAAACCCCACACCACATACAAAGAACATACAAACACCGCCCCCCCCCCCCCACACACATGACTGGACTTGTATAAGTCTACATTGTAACCCACAGCATACACTTCTGAAATTAAATGGAAAATTAAAATCAACAGGGAAAACTGCTAGCAGCAGAGAAGTACGGGCATGTATACTCCGACAGATTCAAGGGGCTCCAAACTTTATATTGCTCCTGAATATGTAAACATATATTTAAAAATAGGCGGGGGTAGAGGTGCCATTCATCACTTATATTATGTGAAATTATGTGTTCTGCATAGGAGGAGTTTCCACCATCAAAGGAAGGTGATTTGGCATTGTGCAAGGTTCTGATGGGAGTGAAGCAAAAAATAAAAGAAAAATGATCACACTCACCAGTTGACAAAGTACGCCATGGGGCCTGCTGATCTGGCCTGACCACTCGTGCACCAGCATGAAAAAGCAAACAGCTGGGGGGGCACAGAAATTGTTCAGACACGCAAAATAATACCATGACATTATGAAGTGTAGAGGAATGACAGCAGGGTTCTCTGCCTTTCCAGGTCTCCAGTTGATCCTTCTCATGTGGATGAAATATTAACCTTTAACAGAACACGTATTTAACTAACAGGTTGACGTTAACCATCGCCTCTAAACATCCTTCTGACCAACAACGGTTAACAACAACTATGGAAAGTGCATGTAAACGTCACGTCACATACGGAATAGGAGGATTAACAAAATGTATTAACGCTTTGGTCAGAAGATTAGCAACAGATTTACCAGAACTAAACTTCACACAAAACATTCCTACACTTGCTAATTGCTGCAGAGCAATTTTTCCATACGTACTTAGGCCGTTTAGGTCCGGAAAGGACTTCAATTACACTTTTGATTATTACTATGGAGTTAAGTTGGCTTAGCAGAAAAGGTAGTCGTGCAGGTTAAGCCTTTGATTAAAAACTGAGTTAATAGATTCTGAAATATTTTTAGAACGCCAGATAAACATTATGCCAATATTAAGTTATTTTGCTGTCAATACGTTTAACATGCTCAAAAGCAACATGAACAAGCACAACTGCGAATACTGTAAATTATAGATCGATAACTTGTTTTCCTTCGATGTATATATGAAAGGGCACACAGTCGCTTATAAGAGGGCTTTCTAAGCAGGAAGTCATAACTGCGTGCCTTTTGTGAAATTTGTAGGTACCTGACACGACGCCCAGCTGAAACGGGTAGCGAAGAACAGCACGCCTTCAACAAGGTCGCCGCCATCTTGCTGGATCGACACGCTCCGTAAGACACCCAATCAGAAGTCGGCAGTGACTTTAACGCGCTTTAAATGTACACCGACACAAAATATTTTCATTCATTTTTCATTTCTGTATAATCGCGGAAAACTGTAGCTATTGCTGTCATAATTGAACGGATTTTAAGAGGATTATATTCTAAATGATGCCGCTTCGAGGCACTTATGTGAAATGTACAAGTTATACCCCTGTAAACTGTCGGTTTGGTTAGAGACGTCTGCCAGAACAGAGTTTCAAGGGAAACGATCAAAGGGAGCAGATTTTTATACTTATACGGCGAAAAGGGTTCAAGTTTATGAAGGGCCGTCAGGGATATTATTCAGAATTACCATGGATATACATATATGAAACCAAACGTATTCACATACTATACTGAAAACCACACACACAAACAAGTGAAAGCTTTTACATACACAATTGAAACTCTCTCTCACACACTAGTAAAATGTGCTTACAGAACTGAAAAATTTACTTTCACACATACCTATGCAACCAAAGTCATTCACATACTATACTGAAAACCTCACACGCATACAAGTCAAAGGGTTTTACATATACTACTGAAATATTCCAGAGGTGTAAAGTACTTGAGTAATTTTACTTGATTACTGTACTTAAGTATTATTTTTGGGGATTTTTACAATTACAATTAAAAATGAATACTTTTACTTAATTACATTTTTTTTAAAAGAAGTACTTTTTACTCCTTACAATTTTCTTTACAGTCAAAATGTAAATCATTTTAAAATATTCATTTTTGGAGATCACTTCATTCTATTTTCCCTTGCTAACAAACCAATTGAATTGCACTGAATCCCAGTTTAATTAAAATGTTATTCATTGTGCCAATGAGATTCGTTTTCACATTCTATGAAATTAGTCAGACATGTTCATTGGTCCTTTGGAAGTGATGTCATGTTGCATCAATCACCACAATGCACAGCACTTTGACCTGGAAATTAGAGAAATTATAACATTCAATCAGTGGAAGAAAATGGAAGAACATGATTCAGTAGCGATCGCAGTCCAAAATCAGCCACAGGGTCAAGAGCACCCGTGGCTGTACCTTAGTGAATTCTTAGCGAAATCAGCTTCTGCTTAAGTTAAATCAGAGGTTTTACAATCTTGAGTAGCATGTTGCATATTTGCATTATGTGTGCCTTGTCGTATAATTAAATGGTTAAATCTAAACAGTTCTAAAGCAGGATAAAACCTTGTATATGGTTCATTTACTTCATGTTATTAGAGATTAAAAACATAAAGTAGAATCTCTCGTTTTCATTCTTTTACTTTTTAATACTCAAGTACAATTTTAATGCGGTACTTTTTTACTTTTACTCAAGTGTGATTCTGGCTTTTAATTGAGTAAAATTTTCACTCATTACTTGTACTTTCACTTGAGTAACATTTTTGAGTACTTTTCACACCTCTGAAATATTCACACGCAATCTGAAAAGCTCTCATAAAAACCTTTTACACATACTACTGGAAAGCTCTCTCTCCCATACACATACACACACGTAAAATGTGCTTACATACATGGCTGAAAAGTGTCCTCTCATGAGTACATTTCACAAGTGTGTGTGAAAGCTTCTCAGTAGTATATAGGGCATCCAGAAAGTATTTACAGCACTTCACTTTTTGTTATGTTACAGCCTTATTCCAAAATGGATTAAATTAACCTCAAAATTCTACACATAATACCCCATAACGACAAAGTGAAAAAAAGTTTAAAGTAAATTTTTACACATTTATTAAAAATAAACAAAAATATAGCATGCGCATAACTATTCACAGCCTTTGCTTAATATTTTGTTGAAGCACCTTTGGCAGCAATTAGAGCCTCGTGTCTTTCAGTGTGAGGCTCTAAGCTCAGCACACCGGTTTTTTGGCAGGACCTCTCAAGCTCCACCGGGTTTGATGGGGAGTGTCGGTGCACAGCCATATTCAGATCTCTCCAGAGATGTTAAATCAGGTTCAAGTCTGGGCCAATCAAGGACATTCACAGAGTCCTGAAGCCAGGCCTTTGTTATCTTGGCTGTGTGCTTAGGGTCGTTGTCCTGTTGGAAGGTGAACCTTTACCTCAGTCCAGAACTCTCTGGAGCAGGTTATCATCCAGGATGCCTCTGCACACTGCTGCAGTCATCTTTCCCTCTATCCTGACTAGTCTCCCAGGTCCTGCCGCTGAAAAGCATCCCCACGGCATGATGCTGCCACCACCATGCTTCACTGTAGGGATGGTATCGGCCTGGTGATGAGCGGCGCCTGGTTTCCTCCAGACATCACGCCTGTCATTCAGCCCAAAGAGTTCAATACACTTCATCAGAGAGTTTTGTTTCTCATGGTCCGAGTCCTTCAGGTGCCTTTCAGCAAACTCCAGGCATGGTGTCATGTGCCTTTACTGGGAAGTGGCTTCCATCTGGCCACTCTACCATACAGGCCTGATTGGTGGAGTGCTACAGAAATGTTCATCCTTCTGGAAGACTGTTCTCTCTCTCCACAGAGCAACACTGGAGCTCTGTCAGAGTGACCATTGTGTTCTAGGTCACCTCCCTGACTAAAGCCTTTCTACCCCGATCGCTCAGATTGGTCAGCGGCCAACTCTAGGAAGAGTCCTGGTGTTTCCAAACTTCTTCTATTTATGGATGATGGAGGCCACTGTGTTCATTGAGGCCTTCAATACCACAGATTTTTTCTGTAACCTTCCCCAGATCTGTGCCTCCATACAATGCAGTCTACAGAGAATTCCTTGTACTTTACGGCTTGGTTCGGGCTCTGACATGTGCCGTCAACCATGAGACTTTATATAGACAGGTGTGTGCCTCTCCAGATCACGCCCAATCACCTGAATTTATCACAGATGGACTCCAGTCAAGTTGTAAAAACATCTGAAGGATGATAAATGGAAACATGATGCACCTGAACTCAATTTTGAGTGTCATGACAAAGGCCACAAATGAGACATGGGGTATTTTTTATTTTTAAATAAATTAGCATTAATTTCAAGCAAACTTTTTTTCAGTTTGTCATTATGGGGTATTGTGTGTAGAATATTGAGGTAAAAAATGAATTTAATCCATTTTGGAATAAAGCTGTAACATAAACATGTGGTAAAATAATGAAGCGCTGTAAATACTTTCCGGATGCCCTATATACTACTGAGTAGCTTACACACACGAAACATTCTGGGAAGCTAAATACCCATATATACCATAATTAGCGGCCTCCTTGTTTGCAACCTAGAAGGGAATGTTGTAATTGTCTTTAGTGTTCATGCCTTATAGACAAGATAATGTTTGAACAAAAACATACAAATGGAGGCACTGAATCCATTAAAAATGATTCTTTGAATTCCTTTTTAAAATAAAACAAAGGAGCTTCTAAACTTATTACAAGATATTACTTGCACAGTTAATATTAAACTGTTCACGAGTCACAGTCAAAACACAAAACTAAAGATAGTTGAACATTTTATTCATTTTATTAAAAATTAAAATCACAGTTATTAACAATACTAATGTTTAGTGTTGGTCTGTGCTGATTAAAAAAGGTAAATTAACAGGCAATCGATAACCAAATACAAATATTCAAATCAATCACATGATTTCAAATGTGTCACTACCACAAGCATTTTATATATGATACACACAGCATAGCTGTTATGACTGACAACACAGTACAAGGTGCTTAGCATAGCGCAACTACACACTAACCTCAAACACTCACATACGCACCATGTGTATCAAGTTCTGCTACAGATACAGACACACAGCAATATTTAACAGGTATGTGACTCTTTGGGGTTGATCAGCAGGAAAAAGCGCTTAATCCACAGGGAGAGAAAAAAAAAAAAAAATCACTTCAACACAAAGATCTAAGAGTGGGACATTTAAAAGGGAGGGGGGGGATATAAACAGACTCAGCGCTAAAATGACACTCCAGGGCTCGAAGGCAAGAGCACTCTGCTAAGTCTGGGATTTAAACCAGCAACCTTCTGATGACAAGTGTCCTAACCCACTGAGCCACTGCCCCAAAACTGCATTTGGGTCGATACCAATGTAAGTAACTTGGAGCCCTACCAGAAATGAAAGGCAAGTCGCTATACTGATGAAAGGTACCTCTGCGTACAGGTCTGCACTTTTCACAAAACATGCGCGGCTGGTACGAAACAAGATGGGACTGGATGTATTTTACAGGACATGATGCTCATTAACCCAGCGCCGAAGCTTCTCCCCCGAAGTCTCTGCGAAAGACCATGTTCATCAGTGTAAATTCATGTTCATCAGTGTAAATTCATGTTCATCAGTGTAAATTTCACCTGCCACTTAAAAGCAGATATGCTACACAGTAAACCGTAGCGTGCACGGACAGAAATGATGCGTGCAGTGACACAAATGGCCCACCCTCTCTTTTTACTGCACTGAGGCTGCCTCGGGCACATTTCAGCATTAAACCGCCAAACGCTGTTTGCAAACACCTGTCAGAGACACATGGGCGGATAACAAAAAGTTAATCTGCCGCCCACATATGACACCTTCGGTACGTGGGTAAGTTCCTACTTGTACTGTATGCATTAGTCAGCAGATCTCAAATCTCAGCACTCGGGGATGGGGTGGGGCGGGGAGGATAGCAGCATTAAGCAAAAGGAACCACCACACACACACACACACACGGCATGATAGCAAAGGGGATCTTTGCTCATCTTTGATATCTTTCAGGCATAAGATAAATCAGAGGCGTCAAACTCCAGTCCTGGGGGGCCGGAGCCCTACAAATTTTTTTAGTTTCCCCTCATGTAATACACCTGATTCAACTTCTTGTGCTAAGTACCACACAGCTCTTCAGTTGAATCATTTGTGGCAAAACAGGGAAAGAACTAAGTACACAGGGCCCCCGGCCCCCCAGGACTGCAGTTTGACACCCCTGAGCTAAAGGAAATAGGGAGGAAACATACTGAAGATCTCCAATTGGCTTTGTATACTTACATTACAGCTTCTCAGGCGCACAAACCATCCAAATACCTGTGCTAAACACGACAGGGTCCAGGCCAGGCTGCTTCTGGAGGTCTCACACAGAGAGCCACCTTGCCGAGAAAACTGTCACTTGACAGTTGTCACTCATAACCGACTGACAAATGACTCATAACCAGACATTCTGGTTGTTTTGTGTGAGACCCAGTTCGTTTTGGCATTGAAACACCTCTGCGGTGTTTGCAATAATGGCATCTATTAAACCTGTGGATGCCACCCATGAAAGAATCTGAAAATGGGAACCGACCAGAAAGGTAACGCTGGCAGTGATGTACCAATACACGCGCCAATCAATTTTCATAAAAAGTGCATGTGTGATGCCTATAGGCAAAAGAATGCAACTGCAAAAAGTCCTGCACCACTGCATAATTCACTCATCCAATGCAGGGGTGAACGACAAAGCAGGTATCA
>JAABNX020000130.1:3324885-3336167 GCA_015163995.2 Mormyrus lacerda | reverse complement strand
AATGCAACTGCAAAAAGTCCTGCACCACTGCATAATTCACTCATCCAATGCAGGGGTGAACGACAAAGCAGGTATCAAAGCAGGGGGGGGGGGGACCGGCACGTTCCATCTGTGGACAGATGTCCTGTGAGACCGCAGTAGCTGGACATCGCAAGGTGGTGGTGGGCCGGGGGGAGGCAAGTTGGATGAAAATGCAGATACGAAGCAACAGCGTCTGTAACATGTTATGTACACATCACAACATGCATGTGCACTGCTTTTAAATAGTTGGTTATGCGTGTAAATATTAACATTCTCCTGTGCCATTGGGCTTAACATTAAAAAAAAAAAATCTAAACCAGATATTAAAGCCGCATCACTCCAAAACCCAACATACGCACTAGCTGGTCAGCCATTTGCGACGGGTCTGGTGAAAACGGAACGACGCTAGACATCGCGTGTCTCGCGATTCTGAGGCCAGAGGTATCTAGCAAAAGCCAGTGTTAAAGAGTGCAGTCTTTGTGTTGCTCTGTCAATACTGTGACTTGTGTGGCTTCACGGACACAAAGTGTTTCAGAGTGGAACAGCTTATAGACTCACTGACTCACTCTCATTTCCCATTACGAGCCGAGCTTTAGGGTTCGGTTAACAAACTCAGGGTAAGATCCAGAACATTCCGTACTGGTATAGCCCGCTCAGTCCTCCAGCCCTTGGCGGGAGAAGTAATCCTCCAACTCGCTGAGTCTCTCGATCAGCATGACGTCGAGATCGGCGTCATCAGGACGGTCCCTGCGGCCACGCCCTCGTGTGATCTTCGCCCGTGTCGGGCCCACCCCGGCCCGTGCCCGCCGTTTCCGCGGCAGCGTGAAGTCGGGGAAGTCTAACACACGCTTGCGCTTCTGCTGCCCGATGCACACCAGCGCCCCATTCTTCTCTTTGGGCTCCTCGAAAATGGTCTCCAGGGACCTGGGGAGGAAGACAGGCCTTCAGGGGCAAAACGGCCACCTCTCCAAGCATGTAGCAGCATGTCATTACCAGTATCTGTCAATAACATTCCAAAAAAAAAAAAAAAATTACTTGCACATCTAAAACTCCATTCACAATACTAATGTGCAATATTGGATCATCTCACATCTCTTTGGGACCACAGGAGGAATCCCCCCGTTTCACATTGTCCTGCGTTTTGTGCTGTAAGTATAATGAAAACCCTCCCTCATGTCCTGCTTGCAAGTTGCGCTATGCCACTGTCTACCTGTATGACAGCCCATTAGACGTGACTAGACTTGACCTGAACAAACCTGTTGCCAGTAGGGGAGCGGTAATTTTTATTGGTGTAAATCTCCTCTAAGCTGAATTCCTTCTTCTTAAGTCTAGAGGGAAGCGGAAGTAACAGTGAGTAACAGAATAATAAAGAAATACAAAATGCAATGATTAATTTCTTTTGTCATTCATTTGGAAGATGCACATCCATAATGCGGCACTGTTCTTTGAGCGGAAGACGTCAACTCACCTCTTTGGTTTAGGAAGCCCCATGGGGGTGAGGTTATTGTCCGGCTTGGGGACGGTCTTGCGGATGCGGATCTGGGAGACCCTCTTGGAGCGTGGTTCAGGCTGAGGCCCCACGACCTTGTTGAACGGTGCCCCCTACAGGAGTAAAACTGCGTCGCATTAAGTCCACACAAAACCGGCGAGGACGTGTGCCATTTCCCCCTCTATCCTCACTTAAAATCTGACATGAGAAGTGTTTTGCTTCATTCCGACAGGCTGGACCTCCAGACAGCGGCGGTTCTGTGCGTAAAAATCCGCAGCAAATTCAAGTTACCGTACTACAGTCTCATCGCATTTTTCCATATGCTTGCACAGCATTTAAAGACCAGATGCAGAAGAAGGACCTGGCATGGACCAGGTCATAAATGAACTGTTCACCCAGCAACTCTTAAAAACATGGTCAAGTCACGCTCACCTCCTCCAACGTCCGGCAAGAAGGCAGTACGGGAAACTCGACCTCGGTGCAGTCACGGAAGCTGTGGGCCATCTCTATTGGGTCGCCGTCAGGACTCTGCAAGCTGGGACTCACACGGGGGGGCAGCTCCAGTCCAGTGGGGGGTGCTGGACTGTCCAAAAGGCTGATCGTGCTGCTTGTGGGTAGGGAGAGTATCGAAGGTAGGCCCAAAAAAAACCATCTACAGCACATCATACCTCACCAATGTATTGAAAAGGTCAGCGGGTAGAGATTTAAACACCAACGGGAACAGAAAATGAAACGCGCTCACACGCAGGTTTGTAATTATATCTTTGTGGCGACTGTCCATTCATTCTTGCAGGCAAAACTCTAATCCCAACATGACGACCTTAACCCCTACTCACCCCTAACCTTAAGTAACCAAACAAAATACACGACTTCAGGTATTTTCACTTTTCTGATTGCAGTCACATTTTATAAAAACTAAGTTTTCTGCTTGTGGTGACCAAAAAAATGATCCCCACAACATCAGAATAACAGGCCTTTATAACATTGTATGGACATTAGGTCCGCACAATGTAAGGAATATCTGACGCCCCCCACACACACACACACCACTGTACAGTTCAGACCTCATATTATAGGACAGAATCAAACTAAGCAGGAATAAATAAACCTTGCAGTTCTACATTATGAAACTGCTCTCAAAAGAAAATATGTGACAATGTCTAAAAATGCCAGAAGTTTGCAAGTCAGATCTACGCAGAGACGAAAGGCACGCAGGTTACAACACAGAAGAATGTAAAATAGTGACACTTTACTGACCCCAAGGGAAAATTGGCTTCTTTTTGCCTGCGCCAACTTGCTCTCCATGAGACACAGAGACACATACAGGCGAGAGCCAGTTTTGGGGTCCCAGGGTGAGGCCAGCCGGTGTGCAGGGCCCCTGGAGCAACTGGGGGGTTAAGGGCTTTCCTCAGAAGCCCACTCTGCTGCCTTAGCACTTAGCGACTTAGCATTAACAGAAGAGAGTCTGATGGGTAATCAGAGGGAGGGAATTGCGTCCCGAGTCCCACTGTGCTCACCTCTTTCCTGCAGAAGTCCTGTCGGGATGGACATCTTGACCGGAGCGCCAGGAATAACTGCACAGGACAGCAGGAGAAGTGAAAATCAGAGGCAGGGCAGCAGTTTATCCCAGATTGGGAAGGGGGGAGGGGGAGTAACACCCACCTGTCCAAGCCGCGCGGGCCAGTGTGCTCGAGGAGAGGCACTAAGGGTGGCAGCGTGTCTCGGGACGGCAGGAGGCGGCTGAGTGCGCAGTGTGGGCTGGAGGACCCGGGGGGCGCCAGTGGGTGGGGGCGGCGCTGCCATGCCAGGAGATGCAGAGAGGCTGGCGAGGACAGCGCCAGGACCGTGTGCAGGCCGGCCTTATAGAAGCAGCCGTGGCCCAGCGGGACCGATGGGGGTCCGGCGGCAGCCCGGAAGAGCCGGGACAGGCTGGGAGGAGGCAGGAGTTCCTCCTGCGAGGGGCAGTGTGGCATGAAGGGACCGAGATCCAGCGGGGTCAGCAGCAGACTCTCCACTGTCACCAGCGGCTTCCACGACCGGATCGCTCCGGTGTCCAGGTCTGGCAGAGCCGAGCCGTGGGCCAGGTTCCTCCCCTTCAGCTGGGAGTGCCTGGCTGACGGCCGCTTCAGGCTCCAGGAGTGCCCGAGGTGGGCGCCAAGGGCTTGGTATACACCCCGCAGTCTGTAGGGGGTGCTGCGGCACACGGTGGACAGCGGTTCGGGGTCCTGGATGTGGGGGAACAGGCACCTGGCGATCTCCGACAAGTACTGCAGCAGAAGGTGGCTCTCATGGGGCAGGGCCCCGACACCGAGGATGAGCAGCTTGTGGACATTGTTAGCAAGGCTGGGAAGGGGGGTGAGAGGAGGGCGGCAGGGAGAGACAGGGAGGGCAGCAGGGAGCAGGACGCCTCCCTTAAGCGCTTTGGCGTTAGCGAGCTGGGGTAGCAGTGCGTTGGGTAAAGTGCATTCCAGGTGGGAACCAAGGACCGGCTCGCCACACCTGCGTCCCAGCCGCGCATATGAGCATAGCGCCCGCGTCTGCATCCCCTGCGTGTTCCATGTCCGGAGTTTGAAACGAGGACTGGTCCACATTTTTATTTCCTGCCCTCCCCACTGTGTCTCATTTCCATCGCTAAAACTTTTGCTCTGCCAATAGGCTCCCTCTGCTGGCGGACCCCTGGCATTGCAGTCCGACACAGGTGACGCCACGGCACATATTGACACTTCCGCCCCTCTTCCGCTCATCAGCCCTGTCGTTTCCTCCCTGTTTTCCATGGTTCCTGGCCTCTGGCAGTCTGTTGCCAAGCCTGCTGGGATCTCAGTCCTCCCGCTGCTCCCCTCCACAGAACCGGGCCCATGGAACTGCACAGGCATTGGCTGAGGGGACGGAGAGGCCCTTCGTACCCCACATGCTTCAGCCAGGTCCATGAATGTGGCTGAGGATATTGCCACCGGCCCAGCCAACAAAAGAAAGTCTCTTGTAGACGCGTGTTCAACCATGTGGTCCTCCATGCTGGTCACCGGGGGCGGTAGGTCATCGGGCGGACTATCCGGCTCACCAGATGTCCTCATCTTGTTAGGTGCCGAGGCAGATGGATCCGAGGAGGACTCAACCAGGTTAGGAGATACCTGGATCTCCAAAGAAGGTCCAGACCGCTGGACGCGAGATCCCTGCTCCTCCGCCCGGGATCTGGGGCGGGTAGCTGGGTCAGTGGCACTCCCAGTGACAGTTTGTTGCGCTACAGCGGGGGTGTCCTCCCAGGCTTCAGCTTTTGGAGCCTCCAGCCCCACGTTTTCTGGCCACACCCCACAGTCATCCACCTCCTGGATTCCTAGGTCCTCGTCCAGGTCTTCGAAATCCGAGACAGGGGAATAGTTCCCCGGCATACACTGCACTGACGGCCCTGCAGGAGGCGTCCTTGCTTGCAGGGGATCTGTGTCCATCACGACCTCCCTGCCCCCTATTTCATGCTGTGACACCTCAGCTTCGCCCGAGCCACTGCCCAGCTCCCCGATGCTTCCCTCATCCGTGTCCGTTTCCACAGCAACCGGGTTGCCACAGGGATGCGATCTCTGTGACGCCAGCTTGCCGGGGGCGGCACTCTCTCCTCCCTCCCATGCACCTGCAGGAACACAGTGCTTCAACAAATGTGCTTCAAAATGCGCCACTGGGGGCGTCATTACCTAAGCTCTGGGTTAATTCAACAGCTTTTGACAGGGCATGGTAACATGTAATCGTTTAAAACTCAATATTCGTGACGTTTCCAAAACCTGAGGGGGAGAGCTGGCTGTATTGTAAGCATCACCATACACTACAAAAAAGCTGAATACAGAGGAGCTGGAGCCTCTGATTCTCTCTGAAGATCAGATAAAAGTGTGGTTCTCCTCCCTGCACACACCCTGACCCTGCTCCCGTTACTAGATCTGCAGAGAAGCCACCGTTAAACTGCGTCCACTAGCTGCTGGTCCATCTGAGCTGCCCGACTGCAAGCCACAGACAGACCGATGACAAAGATAAACTATTAATCCCCGTGGGGAATTTATGGATGCCGACTGAGACAGATTTAAACCGGCGTATAGATTTCATGAGAGTGAAAGTTACACTGTGTTTAATGCTGCATGTGTCACGTCCATCTTCCTAAAGATGTTTTTGGAACTTTGATCAATCTGGACGTACATTTTCTCCCTAAAACACTGAGCAAAAAGAAAAGTGAAAAACAAACCAACATTCTGCAGACGATTTAATGTGGAACTTATAAGCAAGTCAGGCTGCTTGAAATGTTTTACTCGCTGTGTAAAACGTGACCAAACTAATCCACCGATTATCAGGTGAGGTTAGGTTGAGGAGCTGGTACAGCGCATTGCCACACCCACTGCATGATGAAACACCTTGGGATCCCGGTTGGCCACCCCCCAGGCTGACAGGCGGTCCAGGCCCACCCTCCGGAAAAAGCTGTCTATATGCTGCAGCCAGGTATCAAGGGCGCCGCCTCGGCCTGGTCCTCAGTAGTGAGGATGCTGCGAGCTTGATCACCCTCAGGGAAATTCGCCACGTGGCCGTAGTGCCGTAATTCACTCTCCCTCACAATGCAGGTAATGTGCCTCATTCGCGACTCCCTGACGAACAGCTCATTCGTCAGTCAGGCAAGCAGTACCGAAGAATTCTCTGAAGAAACACAGTACCAACGGAGTCCAGTCTTCATCTCAGCTCACTGGATAGCGTCCACGTCTCACAACCATACAGCAAGACAGGGAGCACCAAGGCTCTGAAGACTTGGACCTTCATCGCCTTGCAAAGATATCAGGAGCATCACGCACCCCTTTCCAGTGACCTCATGACCCCCCCATACTCTCAAAATTCATCTGCTGACTTCATAGGAAGAGTTACTAGAGACATGAATGTCGCTGCCCCTCGACGTGGTCGACATTCTCTCCACAGACAGACACACTGCTGATGGCTGTGCCCAAGAGGTCATTAAAGGCCAGGATCTTGGTTTTTATCCAAGGACACCCGCAATCCCTGACACTCAGACTCCTCGCTGAGACTTTTGAAAGCCCCAATCAAAGCTTCCACCGACTCTGCCAATGATACTGTGATCTTCGCAAAGTCAAGATTGGTAAATCTTTCTATACCTATAAATGCTCCACAGCCACTGGACCCCATGACCCTGCCCAACAACCAGTCCATCCAAGCACTGAACAGGGTACGAACAAGAACAGACCCCTGGCGAACCCCAGAATCAACAGGGAAGAACGCAGAGCTTCGGCTTCAACTTAGGACCAGTGCACAGGCCAGCTATGATGTCCAGCAACTACAGGGAAGTCTCAGGATGTCCAGTGATTCCCCTACCATTATATTAGGGGGGTGCCCCGCCCCCCAACGGCACCTTCCGGCCCCCCTTGAAGGTCAAGTTAATTTTATTTTCTATATAGCGCCAGATCACAACAGAAGCCATTTACGGGTACCTTCCCTACAGAACAGGTCTATACATTGTCCTTTTATTAAACAAACTAAATAGCCTTATGTTATTTATCTTATTTATACAACAGCTTGTCATTTTTGTCTCTACACAGTCATGCATTTACAATTCTCCTCTGCTCTCTGTATTGCGCACGGTGGAGTTCTGCCCCGACAGACACGTGTGCGCAAACACAGGTGGGCACACTCCCACCAGTGGACAGAGAGCGCGCGTCGGAGGTTGTGTCAACCACCTGAAAAGCAGACAAAAATATCTGTATATGTATGTGTGTTATAATATATAAGAAAACTCCCCCAGGACCTCCATCTGGTTTCACATGCCCGAAATGGTGAATAAATGTTGTGATGTTTAGTTCAGTTGTTATATTGACTGCTGTCATTAAAAGAAACACATGAACACCATGAATCCTGTTGGTGTCTGTCTGCCCCCCCCCCAAAGCTGTAAACCAAGGGGAAACACTGATGTCCCACAGGGCAACTTGATCAACTGAGTCAAACACTGTACGAAAATCAACAAAGGCTGCAAAGAGTCTCTGCCATTTGAGTTTGATGAGAACCCTCAGTTCCAGGATGCGGTCGATGGTGGATTCTTAGGCATAGAACCAGCCTGCTCTGGTCACTGGTAGGCGAGCAAGTGATCATGGATTCTGCGGATACCCGGCACTGACAGCAGTTCATCAATCACAAAGACACAAAGATACTTCCCCACACATAGTCATTTCATAAAACATGCACTTCCCCAATATTCCAGAGGAATATCATCTATTTATAGAGAATCGTTGACTAGAGCAATAGTTTGTGTCACATGTACGTGTTACTTGTCAAGGCGGAACATCACAACAGGCCCTCAGAGGCTTATTGCAACAGCATAGATCAAACCCATGGACTCACTGGTTCTGGTGCCTGTTGTCACGGCGACATGCGATGCCATCAGCCTGTCACAGAACGCATCCATGCGGCCACTCAGCAGAGCCATGTCAGTGCTGTGGGTGGCACTCTGCTCACACAGCTGGCCCACCCGCTGCTCCACCGCCTCCAGCCGCCTGCACATGGGCCCGAGGCTCCCCATCAGCAGCCGCTTCATCTCCTCCTGGTGGGCTGTCAGGAGACGCTCCAGCGAACCCAGCCCTTCCACCACCGGGCCAACAGGGGGCGCCACAGACTCCGAGGTCACAACTGCGGAATTAGCGATCACATGTAAAATACAAATCAGGACATGGGTAATGCTAGTAAATTCACCACACTGATATGGACGGTTAATTCCAAACTGTGAAAATGACATCACAACAGTAGACACCCCTAATAAACATGACTACAATCGAATTCAAAAGTTTCATGTTACCTGTCACATCCTTATCTTGAGAGCTACATTTGATGTCGTGATCATCCATGCGAACACACTGCAAAACATTAAATTCACAGATTAAATTCACACTGCCCCGCCTGTGCTACTAAAAGCATGCACCATTATAAATGACATTCACTCACAAGAACAAAGCGAGAGTCAGTGACTTTTATCCTACCAATATCATCATTAGACGAATTATGCGCGATCCCTGGGATTTGAACCCACAACCTCTGCGCTGTTAGTGCAATGCTCTACTCAGTGAGGTACAGGGGGGTAAAACACACCTGCACTTCTGAAGTACTTCCATTCATTTGTCCAGTTCTACCCAAGTCCACACGTCCACTTTTCTGACAGGCACTGGGTGGGACAACCTCCGACTCCATACCATCCTCCCCTGAAAGGGCGGCTAAAACCAACGTCTGTCCACAACGCCCTTTGACGCGACTTTTGAAACTCCCAGGCCTGCAAGTATCAGTGTCCAGGTCCCCATCATCCGCTCTCCTCTCCTCCCAGCGTGACTCTTTGGATGCTCTGGGAGTACGCTCCTGGTAAAGCAGGGGGAGGTGACATGGGCCGGACATTGGCAGGGATGGATGCTGCCCCCCTCTCAGAGTGGTACTGGCAGAAGTGGTCAACATTACAGGGACCTGCAGTGCTAGACCAGAGAGCAACATTACTGACATCAGACTTCATGTGCTTACATCACATACACACACAAATAACCCCAGCTTTACGGCAATCACCTGAACTGAAGCTACAATCCCACAAAATGAGGAGAGGGGAAAAAAACTCCCGAGACCTGATAAAGAGTACACAAAACTCTCACTTGTGTGTGTACGTCTCAAAGGAAAGTGAAATGGGATATGTGAAAGAAAGCACATGCACAAATGGTAAAAAGTAACAATTCGTTTTCATTTCAAAACTCAAAGTAATGCATCTTTTGGTTTAAGAACGGAAAAGTAGCATTTAGTTATAATTTCCTTAACATGCAGTCGTGATCAGACCGACTAATAATTTATATATAATATAAAATACATATATTAAATTTTGTTCTAGGAAAATGTTCTAATGTTCCAGTACTGCCATCAGTTTACATATGTACATAGGTTTTTCCTAAACAGCAGGTCCATTTTTTTTAAATAAATAAAAAAAAGTTACTCAGGATTTTAAACAGAAACGTACGTGAGTTGCACATCTCTTTATATTTTTACATTCCCCAGATGGAGAAAATGCACTTAAGGGTAAAAGTACAAAGAAAAGCACAGTCCCCTAAGGCCAGACTTCCATAAAAAGCGAGCAATACCCGGGATTTGTGGAAACCTGCGACGAAAGGGGATCGGCCAAGACTCGCCGTAGGGGAGCCGGCCAACTGGCTTCAGCTTTCCTGGCTGCTGATCGGTGCACCGGCAAAGCGTCATGGGTCAGGAGTCTCACCGAGTCGATGTAGGCAGATCCGGCACGAATTTTGCCCCCACACCCCTAACTTTCATCTCATAACGCCTCAACGCAGCTCGGTTGTAGGGGGTTAATACCGGAGACCCCTAAAAATTTCAGGCAAAAAGCACCGAAACGTTTTTAAATCCGTTCACTTCACACTCCCGCATATACAAACTCCATATAGATTAGGCTGACCACTTAAGTGATATTGTTTTACGTCACTCCTATTAAAGAAATGAAATTTTGTGAGATCCCGAAAAGTCCATCGACCAGCCGTCGTTAACTAGCTGGCTAGCTCGATACGTTTGAATTCTTAGCGTCTACCCAACTCCCCCCAACAATCCGACAAACCGCGCCCGTAAACCAAACACCAATTTCGCGTATAGAGCAACACGGGTGCGTTACCTTGAGATCCGGCCAGTTGTGATGCAGTCAACCTGCTCGCGCTTAACTCGAGGGATCAGCGCATCCCCCATCAAATCCCCACGGCTCGCGCTTACATCCCGTTGTCAGACGAGGTCCCAAGACGTCCGGACGCCGCTTCCGGTTGATCAGAGAGGAAAGGGTTGGGTCGCAACTTTGACTGATAAGTGATTTTACCAATCAAGATTCGCAAAATGTAATCTTGACGACGCCTACTTTCGTGTCAGCCAACCAGTGAGCGGAAAACGTCTGCCAAAATTTAACTTATGGAAAAACGAGAGGTACTTCGGGCTGTTTGAATGAGTGTTTAGTATACTTGGGTTATTTGTAAAGGGAATATGTTACCAGTATTGAACACCTGCATTCGGAAAGTAATTTTGGTTACGCAACCAAAAGCATTTTTGTCACTGATTTATGCTGAATTTCCAAAAGTGTCCACACAATACCTAGTAGATGAATCGGAATGTATTTTTAAAAATGCACCATGCAAAGGTGCGATTTTAATCTCATTTGTCCGTCTCTAGTGTACCGTATTTGAATTCGTTAAAATACTGGTTGCATTTTTAAATGTATGCATTTTATCATACAAAGCAAAGTAATTTTGATGTAGAAAGTAACCCAGTAACATTCACTTAAATTACTTGGTCTTGTATAACTTCAATGAAGATCCATTTGGTAAGGAGAGAGTAAAATAAAATAGATTTTAAAATGACCCAAGTAATCTACTAGTATGCGTCCTGAGAAATGAACAGAGGTGGAGATTTCAGGTCCCGAGAGTACAAATCCAGACCGAGATTTTGTTTCAACCAACCAGTTTATTATAAAGAGTCACAGTCACAGAGTACTCAACTGGCTGGTTGAAACAAAATCTTGGTCTGGATTTGTACTCTTGGGACCTGAAATCTCCACGTCTGGAAATGAAATACGCCAAATAAGACATTATTCGGCATAAGCACACACGAAACTGTTCTTGTATACCTACATGTTGCTTATTTTATGCATTCAAAATTTCACAGAAACAAACTGAGACTAAAATTGCTTTTCAGAAGTTTTCCTTAAGTTAGAGTTACCAACCGTCCCGAATTG
>JAABNX020000130.1:3296930-3320181 GCA_015163995.2 Mormyrus lacerda | reverse complement strand
GTGCAATGGGACAATACATGAATGGGTTAATAACTTTAAAACTAGACAAGACAGGCACTTCTAGTGAAGTGTGCTTTCATCAGTGGACTACAGGGAACAATGCACACCCCTTGGATTTTCAAATTATTTTTGTCTGTAATAGTTTATTATTATATTGCATGCATATTACATGGCATAGGGGCAATGCACGACATGGTTAATAACTCTGAAACAAAATGAGACAGCCATGTCTTATGAAGTGTGCTTTCATCAGTGGACTCTGGGGGACAATGCCCACCCCTTGGATTTTCTTAGTGCAATGCCCCTATGGCATGTAATATGGATGCAATATAATAATTAATAACTATTATGTTCCTTGTAGTCCACTGATCAAAGCACACATCGTTGCATCGTTGTCTGTGTACTGGACAACACGATTCTATCATTAAAAACGCCCCACCTTACTTCCGTGAAAAGATATTAAAGCTAGAAAACTGAATATCAAATATGAGGCTAACTTAACCGCGGTGACAGACCGGCCACTCTGTTAGGAACATTACGGCATTTTAGTTAGCTTTGCTGCCGCTATTAACACTAATGGTACAATTTCTCTGACAAAATGCTGCACACACCGAACCACGTCTTGCTTGGCGTTCAAAGGCGTTTGGCGATCATTAGCGTGGGAAACGGCGGTTCTAGTGCTAAACCACTACCGAAAAGACTACAAAAGCTGCGCCGGTTGAAATAGTTGTGCGCCCCGTCAGGTTTTAAATACTAACTTTCTGATTTGGCTATCGATCCGGGTCCGTATGGAACAACTTCTGGGTCCGGACCTCTGGTCTAGAGTATTAAAAGGTGATTAAAAGTTGTGATCTTTGTTTTCACTTCTATTCAGACATGTAGACGTAGAAAACGTGATGTACTGTGTCAGTCACAAAACAAGTCCATTGTATTCCCAGCATTTCAAAATGTGAGTTTTCAATGAGAGTATCCCTGGAGCTTAATACCTTGCTACCTTCAGTTCGTGGGTGTGCACTGCCTGTCTGTTTCCCTCCCATTTAAGGCATACGAATGGTATTTGACCAAAGTCGCGGAGTTCATGCCAGTCTTTCCGATGACAGATTTGTAAGGAACAAGGAGAAAGACGGTAATCACGACGTGAGAAAATGGTGAGAAATTCGTTATGAAATCTGAAAAATTAGAAAAATATCTTTTCTTAAGCACACGCCTGTATGACTGGACTGAACGTAAATGCGCTGCTTTTGACCTTGTAGTTTTTATGTAGGTTTACTTTCACTATCACCATTAAGTTGGTATACAATGGTATGTTATCAGCCTACATTTTAGTTTCGTGTTTATTATAAAATATTTCACTGTTGAATATTTGGATATGGTGCTTTATGTTAAAATGTGTAAAAATCGACGATGATACGTAATGTTGTTGGTAGTTCTAAACCGAATTAACTGAATCGTTTTCGTATTCAAGATACATAATCGCATACACAGCGTTGTGTACTTGATTAATAACACATTCAAATTAAACCTTATGTTGAGATAAGTTTGTTACTTCGATGGGTTTAAAATAAGATGAGGATAGAAGTGGCAGGTCTGTAAGTTTGGGAATCCCCTAATGTGCGCAACTGTAATATCGACGGGAAATACCTACCGGCACAAGAAAGGAAGGAAATGCATTAAGGCATGATGTTGCACCTTGAGCGTATGAACAACTTTTAAATGACGACTTTACAATTACTTAATACATTTGCAACAAATCGTAATGACTGGGAAAAAGTCTGGAATATGGGATTTTACCTCACGTTAAACGCATGAAAAAAAACGAGTTCGTGTGGAAACATTTCAATAATAAATTCCACCTCGTTTACAAAACATGCAGCTTGAGTGCTTGAGAAATCCGCTGTGAAAACAGGTAACGTAAAGTCATGTCTTCAGTTATGACTCTAGGACATGGGCTCCAGCGGTTGACAACACACAATTATTAATATTATTTTCATTCACTGCCCTTTTATCATTCTTTTAGCACAATGATATTAAGAGACATAAAGGTCGAAAATCTAAATATTTGCAAATGCCAGTACAACAGCCAAAGTTAGTGCTCTGTCCAAGCACGTTATTTATTTGGACTTTAAACACTGGCTGTACTTTGATACCAAGTTCTGTGTTACTCTTCATTATTGGTATATGTTCACTCTGTATGCCAGGGATGGCCAACCTTATCTAAATGGGTCTGTTTCGCTGCACCTCCCTGATTACTAATTAGAGGACTGATTGGCTGAAGAGTCCTCATAAACCTGCCGGGACACTAACCCTTTGCGGATAAGATTGGCAGCATCTGCTCTATACCATAACATTCTTGTGCTCTTGCTAGGTGAATGGGACCAGTCACATACAGCAGGCTCTGGATGATGTGGAGGAAGTGAAGGTCATCATGATTGACAACCTCAACAAGGAAGAGGAGAGGGCAGGCAAATTATTGGACCTTGAAGACCGGGCCAATGATCTTAATCTGAAGGTGGGACTGGAATGTTGTCCAAATACTGTAGCACTGTGATTGTAGAACTAAAACTGACATTTACTCTGCAAGGGAATAAGTCCTTCATTCCTTATTTAGCCTCAGCGCTCATGGTCGATAGATTAGATAAGGTAGATAAGCATTTTTGTCCCTGAAAGTGGAAGCCAGAAAACGTCAAATGTTTGTTATTGTGCATTGGGTCAGCATAGAGGAAAAGTGTAACACGTATTAGGTTGTATCCCGATGTCATCTTGAAGAGAGTGTTTTGGAAAGGTGTCTTAATGTTCACTAATGGAAACATCTCACCTTAGAAACATATATTTTTAAATGACAATAGCATTTTTGTAACGAGTTATTTGTTTTATAATTTAATCTCAAAAATACTAATACCTCCTGTACCTCTATGGACCAGCCTCATCTGGCGTACCTACTAGGCAAATCTGCTACACCAACGACTCAAATCTCCTATCAAGGCACCGCTCCTGCAAAGTGCATTTCAGGGCCAGGTATTATCAGATAACTTTCGCGTTATGAGCCACCAGTATCTTATTGAATATATGTGGCCCTTTTGACTGACCTTCATGAATTATATGGGTAATGTCATAAATTCTAACATCCCCTTTAATAAGCAATTTGAAAAAAACAGACAGGCAAAATATTGTTTCCTTATTTATTGGTCAAAACATGCTTATGTTTGGAGTGCATTAGTGTTGCTTCACAGCTCTAGGGTTGGGTGTTTGAATTCCACGTTCTCTCAGCATAGGTCCATTATTGTATTTCATGGGTTTACTCTGATAACAGACAGATGTGCAGTTACAGTGACTGACTTCATTAAATTTCTGCTAGTGTTAGATTGCACGAGTGCATGGATATGCCTTGCGATGGACTGGCATCTTGTCTGGGGTGTTACCCCTGCCAGGTGTCCATTCTGCCAGGGAGAGGCGCCAAGCACCCTTGCAATTCCATCCAAGAAAAATATCTTAATAATGTTAAAGCTGCAGAAACTCAAATATCATTATACACAGAAGCAAAATTTTAATCCAACAAGAAGCGACATGTTCTTTATGAAAAATGGCTGCAGCTGAAGTAATCAGTCAGTCCAATCTTCTTTTAGGAATATTTGCTCTCTGTTGTTTATAGATCTTAGAGGGTATAAAGATCTTGTGCCGGGTTCTCGAATTTTCTGACATCAAGCTTTTTTTTGTTTTTTTTTTTTTTTCGTGCTGCAGCTTGTCATGTTGCAATAATGACTGTCAATGCATCTAACTCTTTTGGTTGTGGCAAGAATATTAGTTTTAGATGAATTTATCCAGAGACAGTTGACATTTTTTGATCAAAATCTTTTTATTGAAAAAATAAAAAATTGCTCCACATCACCAAAATAAACGACATGTACAATATGAAGATGTACAGCTTACAATGATATCATCATAGAATTAACAACAGTAAAAAAAAAAAAAAAAACAAATAAGACCCAACCCCCCCCCACCCACCATCACTGCCAATAACCTGGAAAAACAAGCCAGCAAAACAAATAGCTCAGATGACATTTGAATGTTTTTTCAGGCAGCATTTTCTTCAGGTGAACCTCCCATTAATTCTGATTGTACATTTAAAATTATGAACATTGGCATCAGCTGTAGCAAGGGAAGTTAGCGGAACCCTGGAAGTGGTCCTAAGATTCGTTTGCGTAACATTTATGATTTATAACTGGTGTCTCGAAACTATCTGTAGTGTATGAATGTACCCTTTCATCTTGTGCCCTGTGGTGACCCCCAGCATAAATCAGCATAAGCTTGTGGAAGATGGATGCACGATTTCACAGCATTTCTAGCAGCCCTGTGAACGGACACGCAGCCTGCTGGGATTGTGTTTCTTCTTGGAGAATGATGTATCAAAAATCGTACGAAGAAATTCATTGGACACTCGTGATAGACTTTTATTTTTTATTTTTGTGACACAGCGTATAGTTAGAGTATGGAATAGTCTTCCTGTTAGTGTAGCACAAGCTAAAACCCTGGGTTCTTTTAAATTAGAACTAGAAAAGATTTTAATAACTTTAAGCTATTACTTGATTTCTCCCCGAATGAGCTTGAAGGACCCAATGGCTTCCTCTCGTTTGTAAATTTCTTATGTTCTTATGTCAGCGGTGGTGTGTCTTATCTCCCTGCATTCTTGCTGCTATTGGCTGGACCACGTACCACCTCACCAGAGCAAGGTCTTCTCCAGGACATCAAAGAAGGTGAAGAAGCAGAGCCAATGGCAGCTGATGAAGATGAAGGTGCTGTTTGCAGTTATTGGCGTGGCTGTGGTGTTAATCCTTGTTATCGTGGTAGCCACTGCATTGCACAATTCACACTCAGAACCTGAAAAAGCTCAACAGAACAAGCATGCTACTAACAGCACATCATTCAGTGGGATCTAGCAGAGAGCTGAAGGAAGTCAGCTGGGCAGACTGACATGGAGAATCAGAGAAAAGAGCAGATGTGTGGCAATTTGGGGCTCTATGTTTGCCATTGAGAAGGGGCAGTCCTTGTACTTGAATATGAAATGGTACAATGCTGTTACAATTCCGGCAGCACTGCTGCTTTTTCTAATAACGATGTTCTGTTGCTCAAATATATGTAACCAAATCAAAAGTCCCTGTATCCAGAGGTGTACAGTGTATATAAATGACATCTTAAGGGCATAAACTCACTATAAACTTAAAAACCAGCTCAAATGGATATGGAGCGTTTATTTTTTTCTTACATAGAATATCTATGTACAATTTCTGAAACTCACTCAGTTCACGGGTTACATTTATAAGCGAGTACAATTTCTGCAAACAAAGTGAATTTTGGAAATTTAAGGAAACTTCTTTGCTGAATTACTGAGTGAGTTTTGGTATCCTATACTGTGTAACATATGATGAGGCAGCCTGACTTTAGGTCACTGGAGGTCTCATCACAAAATTTTGGAAATTTCTTTTTCAAATAGTCAACGTGTTTGTAATTGAATTTCTATTATCTATGAATAGTACATAAAACTGAAATGTTGTTTAATATATCTTTTGTACTATAAACAAGTGCAATAATGTCTATTTCACAAATTTGATTGATTACTTCGATAATACTTATTATTGATTGAGATTGATCCTGGGGTGAAATTCTGGAATTCTCCAAACCCTCCTTAATGGCTGTTTTTAGTAATGTGATGTAAATTGTTTCTAGGCAACTTCAAGTCATTTGACTACTGTACATACAGTGGTACCTCAGTACTCAAACTCATTAGAACTTGAATTTCTTAAAAGTCGAACCAACCAGTTAGAAAAAAAAAAATGACCTAGAACTTGATCTGAATCTCAGAAGTTGAACCATGAATGCCGACCTAAGATAACTTGTACGTGCAGGGAAATGAGTCATGTGGCGCAACTCTCAGCAGAAACAGGGGGTAATGCTTCAGTCTCACTTTCGCTGTAATAGCCTCGTTTGCTGGTGATAGAGCTGTTTTTATTGAAAACATCAGGTAATACACTGTACTTTATATTATTTTCGTAGCCAATGCTCACCAAAAAGTTACCAATAGTTCTACAAATGTTACAACCTATAAGTTTGTTATTTATGAACAAATTAACGAATACAGAGTAATAATAAAAATAAACAATGGACCGCATGGCATAGTCTAGTGTTGGCACAGTGTTGGGGCATGGCTTGGGTAGTGTTGGGGTACATTCTTTATCATTTTGGAAGCCATTAAGAAAAAATGTTACAGTGTTGGCGCAGTGTTTACGAAAAATTCAGACTGCTAATTTTTTTTCCAGCTTAATCTTTTATTGGTAGCCATACATGTGCTTAGATATGTTTAGTATATGCTCTTCTTGTTTTATCCTGTTCATTTTGTGTTTAAATGCTTAAAAAAACAAAAAACAAACATATTTAGGTGTAATTTTTTTGGGTCGGAGGCAATTAATTGGTTTTCCATTATTTCTTATGGGGAAAATTTGATCAGAACTCAAACATTTTAGGATTCGAACCAGAGTTCGGAATGGATTATGTTTAAGTTCTGAGGTACCACTAATTAGTATTATAATCCACCCATTCAAATGAGGCATAGTTAAACTGCCCACAACCTCTTTCATTCTGCCAAATAACAGGGTTGGAGCAGCTTAATGAGTAGCCCTTCTATACTTCCTTATAGCATTAAATCACAGTGCACACCGACCAGTTGGTTGTACTTTTCCATGGTGAAGTTATTGCAGGCGTGTTTTCTGTCCTTTTTCTGATATGAATAGTGTTACAGTAGAGAGGTTCATTTGATACTACTTTTCAAAAAAGAGCATTTTAAAAAATGCATTATTAATTTCAACAATGAGGGATATTTCACAACCTGGGTATGTACAAAGCATGTGAGATCTGTCCATCATGCCAGGTCACTGGAAAAAATGACAACTTGACTACTCTTAATATGCTGTTTGTTTATTTGAATTTTGAAATAGAAATCTGGCAACAGAAAAAAAAATACTAAATCACATTTATAAGTGATTACAAAAGGAAAGAAAAATATAATGTAATGCTTTGACATTTGGTGTTCATGACAGAACTTCAAAAAATTACACAAAGAAAGAAAAGTAAAAAATAAAACCACCAATAACTTAATTTTAAATCCCACATAAAAGTAGAAAGAATACAGATAGAATTAGCGTAAAAAATTCCACCCACCAAAATTGGATTAGTCGTATTACTCTGCCATTAGTTTGTATTCCCGTCAGCTTGCTGTGCTACACGCAGGTGGGCGTGTCCTCGCTCACACCTGTATTCAGCAAGCTAACGATTAGTGCACCATCCTGATCTAACATGCAAACCCCATCCCCAGGTCAACGCTATGAGCTGCAAATGAGCATGTGCAAAAACAGATTTTAAGATGTCTAAAAAAATATTTAAAAAGAACTGCCATATAATCACAATGGCGGTGACAAAAATAATAACAATAATAATAGTAAAACTAATAAGTGTGAGTAGTTGGCACACACTGTAAAACGTGTCCCGATGGTCGGCACATAAGGAGGTCACACAGGTTACGGAGTGACGGGTCAGCTGACGCTGAGAGGACCCCTGCAGCTTTACAAAGATGATAAATAAAAAGCACTGGGTGTGGATGCCCCTCACATGGGGCACCCAGGATTCCCAGCAACACGGCATGGCCTTCTGAGGTGCAAAGGCTCTGGATCTCCACAGACCAGAGGAACAACAAAAATGAGCCACTCAAACAACCCGGACAGAAAATCTGAGGGACTCGCCTGAAATGCGGCCATGCGGCAGAACCAGCAACGTGACGAAATGGAGGAAAGTCACCGATGGCAAATGTGGAAATAAAGTTCTTTCAAGCATGACGCATTTCTCCCACAGGCATAAAAGATACTGCATTGCTGCAGAAATATAATAAATCAAAACACAACATTTGAAAAAGCAAAATCAAAATCAAGAGCATGACATAACATAAAAAAAACTGATCAGTGTACTAAAATTTGTTAAACAAAATATTCTCTATTTAAATATTGTATTCTGTATTCTTAAAGAAACAAAAAAACCATAGTTAACCACAGGTAATAGTGAACGGGAAACAAAATTTAGTTGACATACGTAGACATACAAACATCTCAGTTGTTTGCATGTGGGGTTTGAACAACAACAAAAAAAAAAAAAAAACATGCAAATGTGTCCCTGCACATATTAAAATTTTTTGACCCACAACTGCACACTAACGTAAACGGTTTCCCTTTCAATTGCGCAGAGACGGCCTCAAACAATGAGAGGTAGGCCATATTCCAGACATCAAAAAGGCTTCTTTGTTGGCTCTTAATATTTGCCAAAAAACGATGTTATGATGCCTGGAATAAAGAAACACCATAGCAACAAGTTGAATCTAAAACCGTTAGTAACATAAAGATAATTGAACAAATCCCCGTTTGACACTCAACCAACTGGACGCAATTCCCCAAACCAGCAACTAGCTGTCACCTGCACTGGCATATAGGGACCACTAGGTGGCGCAACAGCAACGAAGGCCCACGTCGCTTATCCAGCGATCCCATCTACAATGTGCTCATCATACTGCTAGTCACAGTGGCGAGGTCTCTAAACAGTGAAAGAATACATAAAATAACGTGGCCACATTACTTTTCCAAGGAACCAGCCTGGAGCCCAAAAACGCTGTGACCATAATCAATGCAATACATCAGACTCTATGAGAAGGAACAGGGGTTAAATATTGCTGCATTATCTGGTACAGTTACACTTAATATGTCCTTAAGCCTCCGTTACGCAGTCAGATAAATCCTCAGCCTCACCCACCAGCAGAGCCTTCGAATGGCATTAGCTATGAAAGCTCTACCGACACTGGAAGTTAACTGCCCTAAATGAAACGTTACACTCCGACAGCATCTTTTACGCAGTCTCCGGCACTAGTGATCAGCTCTGAAATGTTATCTTAGGACCGTGGGCAGTGTGAACAGGGGGGCTTCTGCACCAAACGCGGAGGTGAAAAAGGCAACACAGCAAATCGAAAAGAGCAGCCAAGTCTGGGCAAAAAATATTAATTAGACTCAGCACCCACTCATAACAAGAATAAATGTGCGCATCAACACTTTCTCAATATGCAACTTTTCCACAGAAGTTATAATAATAATAATAATAATAATAATAATAATAATAATAAACATTAGGCATAATTTTTAATGTTGCATACCAACAGGAGATGTGACCGCCGGTCCCTGTAAGTGGCCGTGTCTGGGGCAGGTCCCGGTGTAGCCATTTTACTCCCCCCCCCCTCCGCATACAGTTCAAAAACACTTACTTATCAAGCCGTTTTTTTGTTGAGGGTGAAAACCGATACCCTAAATTGCATTACAGCAGACCCAAAACATACAGCCAGCTACGAATCCTGGAAAGAGTAACTTGGCACATAAATCATGATCATGTTGCATGGACCCTATTCCCATACCAATTTACCCAAGGTGTGAGGAAGCCACACCGAATCAAAAGCCTAGAACAGCGAAACACTCTGCATCATTCCAAACTGTGTACGGAGACTAAACTCTGAAATGAACAAGTAGTTTAACACTTTATATTCTATTATATATGCGATATAAGCTTTCCTTATAAACCCTCTTTATAAACAGAATAAATGGCGTCAATATACAAGCCAGTCTTTCAAGTAATATCACACATTACTCTCTAACAAGGCTTCTTGTCGACTTCAAAGGCAGGGTTCAGATCCGGTTTGGCAAAGGTGTACAATTTTTCCCACCCTACACAATGTTAAGGGAAGGGTTGGGGCCCACAATGATGCGAAATTATATCATATGCAATTATTTTATACGCCTTATTTTTAATACAAACTTGCGAGACGGACCTCAGCCACAACAAACACTATGCAACAGAGAGCCTTGTAGCTTTGAAAAACATTAAAAATAACAATAACAAAATAATCCATTATAAAAAATTTCAATGTTCGGACCATCATGAGGCCTATTTTTTTCCTTGACATTTTTTTTTTTTTTTAAAATAGTCTGTCACCTTGTACCTGCGTTACTCAGCTGTAATTAATTTCAGAAATCCAGTGACATATATTAGAAACAGCCTTCATTTATTTGTTTGCCTTTCAGTCAGGGAACACCCAAAGAGACAGATCATATCACTCCGTGAGTAAAAGAATTATGGTAAAGACATGTGACGGGATTACCGGGAATACCAGGCTACAGCATGGCGATGCTCTCCGGGTTGCAGTTGAGGTGGGTCGATGTGCTGCTGCCCCCTGGTGACTTCAGGCTTTTGGCACCGCTGCTCCCACACCCGCCGGCCCCAAGCGTCCCGGGCCGGCCCCTGGCCCCCATCATCACCCCTGAGCCCCTGTGGTGGCTGTGCTGCAAGGCGGCCATCAAGGTCTCGTTGTTGACGGCACCGAACTCGTAGGTGAAGGTGCCGTAGAACACGAGGATGTCCACCGTGAAGACCCACTCGCATATGGCAGCGGCGTGCTGGAGGACGAAGCTCTCGTGGATGAAGAAGATACCACCTTAGGGTAGGGGAGGTGCTATCAAGGAGAACACCCTGAAACCACCGGTGTGACCTATCTGGCAGTCACCAAGCCAGAGTCTACCAGCTGAATGTGATCAGGTATTTTTTACAGTATGAATCACAGGGTGTTTACTTTAATGTGACTAATTGACTTACTATGACTATACAGATTATCCTATAATAGAACGGCAGTTGTTTAGAAGTATCTACTGACATGTAATAGCTGGTAGTCGGTAGTTCTGGTTTCCATCATCAAAAACATCATTCGATACAATGCATATTCTGCTTTCTTTTTCCTTCATGTCTCAATACAGCTAAGTGGATGTGACAAAACATAGCTTTCAGAACAGGCTAGAAGTGTTCTCAAAGATGGACAATTTTGTCCGTCAGGGAAGCTATCAGAGTCCAGATCAGATAGCGCACATCAGCCCAGATATGAGGACCCCACACTGTGGAGAAAGGATTTTTTTTAATTTGTTGGCAGGCCTGTTAATCACTAGTCAAGACCACTATTATCCACCCTCCCCTTCCCCATATTTATTCAAAGTTAACTGCACCAATATCTAGAAATCATGGGAATTATCAATGGGATTTAATTATAGGTCAGACATCACAGGTAGATCTATGGTAAGAACTGATGAAAACTACAGCTGTCAAGAGAATCTGATTAAACTCTTAAAAAAAATAGATTAAAATCTGCCTTTCTTTTTTTTTTTACTTGGCAATATGGCGGAAGAAAGATGGTAGACGAGGGTCCGAACAAAGAGTGAAAGCATCATTCGTGTGGAATCGCATCACCTTAAAAGCGAACAAGAACGCATCATCTCCATAGCATGGTACACGACCACATAATATTAGGTGTTTAGTGTGTTTTGAGTAAGGCTGAATGAAATCGGAAAAAATTCTAATTTTTGAATATATTCGAAGTTTTTGCGATACGTAGGACTTAAGTATAATATAATTAAATATAGCCAAACAGAAGTTGGCGGTGTCGTCGTGAGTGGTGCCAACAGACACAAAGCAGTGCCGACAAATCACTTGTTTAGTTTTAAAATATTTCCACACTGCGGTAGACAAATATCTTTTCATAAGTTCTCCTTACTAAAATTTATCACAGACACACACCACACCGCATGCAAAAGCAGCAATAGTAGTAAACTTCACATTTTTTAACATGTACTAGACGATGCTAAAAAGGGACATGAATAAAACTATAAAGATTGCCAGGTTTAGTGTTCTATACTTCCAAGCCTTGCAACTACACTTACATTCAGACCAAGGTGAACCAGGCAGCCTAGACCTTCTGGGGAGATCAAGGCTAGAAAGGATACTGAGCACCAAGGAGACAAGGGCACCAGATGCCAGTGCCACGCGGACGTGCGCCATCCAGTAGTCGAGTGCGGTGACGGCGATGCGGTATGTCAGCACGCACTGCAGGCACACGAAGAGCAGACCAGCAGGGAAGGCCACCCCCGCACCCACGTAGTGCAGGGACTTGGCGTGGTCCACCTGGAGCAGGAGCCAATCAGGCCGAAACGTCAACAGGACAAGTCAGGACAGACACCAGTCTTACTACGGCCAGGAGAAATCCCAGGTTTTCAGCAGACAGATGAAATGTATTTACCTGTAGAAAGATCAATTTTATTTACCCTGCCTCATTATCTTATATACCACAACACTACACTGACGCTACACAACACATATGGCCCCATTCCATACTGCTACTGGGCCTGAAAACTGAAGTCCGTATACAACAAGAAAACACAAGACTAGCTCATAATCAGTCAAGACTTTACAGCAGGCGAGGACAAAATGGAAACCAAACAGCATGTCAGATCCTGTTATCAATGCCACGGCCAAAAACTCACGAGCCTTATTTTTCTAGCTCGTTTGACACAG
Organism: Mormyrus lacerda; assembly: GCA_015163995.2. Taxonomy (NCBI): domain Eukaryota; kingdom Metazoa; phylum Chordata; class Actinopteri; order Osteoglossiformes; family Mormyridae; genus Mormyrus; species Mormyrus lacerda. Next base: position 3,307,716 of record JAABNX020000130.1, on the reverse strand, counting down.
AATTAGGGCCATTGTTGGGCACCTTAGGAGCCTCCGCATTTGCCTGATCAAATATCACCATCTGTGCCTGAATCGCCAAGCTCATGGCCTGAGAACAAATCTACCCACCGTTCACACCTCTGGAATTGCCATTCAAAGCTACTTAATACACTTATTATTAAGGAAGGACCAGTGGTTGAGTTGTAAAAATATTTCAAAGTGGATGGTGGTCAAGTGTGTGTTTGTGTGTGTGTGTGTTGGGGGGGAGAGAGAGAGATAAAAATTTGCCTCAGGATCTGGATTAAATTGCGTCTTGGTCCTGAAGTGAACCGAAGTCTGCCAGCTGGGTAGCCCTGATCTAGTAAGCAGATTTAGCTTTATGCAGGTGAAACTATACAGAACATTTTAAGGGGATGGTATATTTTCAAAGTGGGTGTTTTTTTTTTGTCATTCCCCCCCCCCATGGGGAGAAGATATCCATCTGCATACCAAGATAATGCAAGCCCTGGGAATAACACTTTACGTATTTATACAACCTATTATTTTATTGAAGAGAAGCGGTACAATTTGACTCAACAGTACAACAGCAGCATCCGATGGAGGGACTAGAACAGACATCATCAAATTGACATCCTTACCCACTACACTTATGTTCTGATACTTCAATTAGAAAAACACACCTACCACCCAAGCTTGTTTGGGGAGAACTTAACTAATACATCAGAGTTGTTAAAATCTTATCTAGCTCTAATTTAAAAGAACCCAGTCTTTTAGCTTGTGCTACACCAACAGGAAGACTATTCCATACTCTAACTACACGCTGTGTAAAGAAGTGCTTCCTCCAATTTGTTTTAAAATGTTCTCCCGCTAATTTCCACTTAAGACCACGAGTTGTAGTATTTAAACTAATACTGAAATAGCCATTTGGCTGAACAGCATCCAGACCTGTTAGAATCTTATATACCTGGATCATGTCCCCCCTTAGTCTCCTTTGCTCAAGGCTACACAGATTCAGCTCAGCTAACCTCTCACCTTAAGACATTCCTCTAAGACCAGGAATCATTCTCGTAGCTCTCTGTTGCACCTTTTCTAAGGCAGCAGTGTCCTTCTTAAGGTATGGTGACCTCACCTGGAAGTTTCCCACCATGACCAGGCCCAGAGCATTAGTGAAGCCAGAGACCAGGGCGCCGGTGTTGATCCAGCATCGATGGCTATGCTCGATGACCTGGGCATACCGTAGCAGGCACACCATGACCACTGGAGGGAGCAGACATGACAGTGAGAATCACGAAACCAGTCTAAAGAAACAATTCACTTCAGCTAAAAAAAGGTGACCAAGCTCTTGCCCCTGTATGGCCATAAGCTGTAGGTCCTCATCCCCATTTTACACAAATTTCATTTTAAACATTTCACATTAAACATTAAAACGTATACATAATAAATATACGGCCTATAATAGAACTAAAACATTTATCTGCTGCATTTTTGCACAGATTCAAAGACTTGTGTTCTGGTTATCAGATACCGAGTTTCCGGCCAGGGTGCGGCACTAACTTGGTTCAGAAAACAAGCGTTTAACGTCCTCCCTGTGACTTAACATGAGGATTGATTCAAAACGGGGGTTTTGGCTACCAAATGAGATATTTCAAGAGGATTGGATTTCAAATGGCCTGGTTTCACTTACAGAGAATGAGGAGAAGGAAGAAAATTAGGGTTTTTAATAGCAAACAATAAATCCGCTTAGAAAACTGTCTGCTTTAACTACCAGCCTGTATCTATATGTTCTTGAGACTCCCGGACGAAGCACTAAAATCTGTTTACTCGAAAGAGAGAGATACACAGACAGAGTGAGAGAGCAAGCAGATCTTACCCATAAAGGCTCCCACGTTGCCAATCAGGCTGAACAGACAGCTTTCGGGGGGAAATGAGCCACACTTACTACAAGAGAACAATGTTATGGGAAGGAGGCGTTTACTTCTCATCTACAAGGTGAGTAAGAGCATAAAAGAGCAACAGCACGGCAGAGCAAAGGCTGTCTCCACGTGGAGCCTCATGGGCACAGTGAAGGAACAGGCCCACAATTAAGGTTGTACATTTTGGATGCTGAGTGGTTTATGCTAATTTTCAGTTTACCTTAAATGAAAAAAAGCCCGTGCCTGAGCACATTATTCAATAATCGATTCACTGATACAACAAGAGAGTCTGACAAGGAGGAGACCTGATGAGTGGGATATCCTGCAGAGTGCAGCAGGTTTTGGGAAATCCTGGCTTGGCAGTCTCTTCCACGCACGTCAAGTTGTAGGACCTGGCAACAGGCAAGTGCAAACGATCGATTTTTCAAGCTTCTTTTACCATTGACGGTGTTGAAAATGCACTCTTCACATACCAGTTCTCTACAGGACAGACATGGTGGTTCATCACTGCCATTGCATAGCTGCAAAGAAAAAACAAAGTATACATGTAAAAAAAATAAATAAATAAATAAACGAATGAAAATTAGTATTCCAGAATTTTGTATTATGGATATAATTACATTGAACTTCACTCTTGAGAACATACTGGTAATCAGTGTGACAATCAGTGCACTGTCTGTGTGGTGTATTTGGTTTACAGGTTTGGCTGTTAACCAAAAAGGTTGGTGGTTTGAGTCCCAGGGACATCCGCTATTTCGGGCAAGTAATGGCCTAATGGGAGCGTGCTTGTGATTGGAAATCTCCTAGTTTAAATCCATGAGGTACAGTCAACGAGGTAACGCCCCCACACACTGCTCCCTGGGTGCTAAATAACAATGCTACGAGAGAACAATGCCCACTGCTTTGTCACATATGGGTTAAATGCAGAGGACACATTTTGTTGTTGTGCACTATGTGCTGCAGTGTGTCAGCAATGACAATTAATCATTTTCAAGAGTCTAGGTTATAATATCCCCACAGAACAAGAACAGGCCGTTTAACGGAGACCATTTAACCTCCTGGAGTTCTACAAGAGATAACAAATCCAGCTCCCTAGGGCGCCAGGAGAAAGCCCCCATACACATGGAACCCCACACACCACAGCTGGGGTCCAGATCAAGCTCAAAACTGGAGATGCGAGTTTGTAGTGCTACCCACTGAATCACAATGTTGCTCTTTTAATGATCAGTTCTTCTTTTTTTTTGTCTTTTGCATTTCAAAGCATCCAATTCAGTTATTTGCAACAACATAGTCACAAAAGCAAGTCTATTCTTCACCACCCTCCTTTCTCTTTCTGGCGGGGCTCTGAGTCAGCAGCCCGAGTAGCACGTGTCCCGGCTTGTCCGTACTCACACTATCCATATTCCCGTGATGGAGAAGGCCGAGAGGCTGACGGGCAGGACAATCCAGGCAGTCATTGGGCAGCCGGTGAAGGCTTCGCATCCAAAGCATGGGGGTATGGAGGCCTTGGGGGGGCAGAGTGAGAACAAGATGCGCGCGTGCGGCCGGGGACGCTAGCAGCTGAGGGCACACAGGGAGGGCACATGAAAGGGGGCAAAGGACAGCAGGGCTGCTTTCACGTTACACACCACAGGCATCATTGGACAACCTGCCGCTGCCAGCCTGGAAAAAGATAAAGATGGACAGAGGGAGAAAAGCAGGGAGGAAAGGGCAAGGAAAGTTACAAGGAATGAGAGAACGACAGGAGAAAAGTAGCTTAGATATTTAGGGTGACCATTGCCAAAAAGTATGAAGAATTTACTAAGAACTTTTAAGTAAAATACTCAATGTATTTACAACATTAATCAAAACTGCAGGAATAAAATACTCTGAAAATGGGGAATAGTACACTAGAACATCAAAGCACAGAAAAAAAAAATACTTCATGAGAAGACGTCCTCTTCAACACCCAAATAACTCAGCTGCATGGCTGTGAAATTGCTTTAAACTATAACACAGTAGTTAAGTAGCTAGATAACTGCAAATGGTAATAGCAATTAACCTTGAGGTCGTAAAGGATAAAATTAACTAGACTGACAACTGACAAGAACGCAAAATACCTGAAAATATGGTCTACCTACAGCTGTCCAAGCATCTGTTTACAGTGACAAATACTGCTACTATATGACAAACATGATGATCAACACAGACATATAATAACGAACTGAATGTTTAATAAAATATTATAGTACATTGACAGCCTTACGCAGCTATTCCAAATCACTGAAAAAGACGCATTTTTTTCGCAAGCTAGCTTATTAGCGATCATGCTAAAGAAGGGTTTTAACGTTGAAAGGAAGGCAAACATTCATACACTGGCTTCTCAAGAGCTGGGGAAAAAGGTAACAAAGCTGTATAATTGGCAAGGAAAAATATACAAGGAACTGAAAAGCTGTCACATACCACCCGTCCTGCTTTTTCTTCTTTGAACCGAAACAACCTTGATATTCCCTTTAAAAGAAAGCCCTTCGACTCAAGCCTGCAAGCACCAACCTCTTGAACAGCAAGGCGGAATTTGTAGTTTTTTTAGAGAGTTTCAGCGAATCAAACCGAGCATCTGCCGCAAACGGCACAACATTTCCCAGAAGCATCTGCGTATGGGGTCGCGCAAAGAACCTGTTACTGAACGTGACGTCAACCAATGAAAAGTTGAGTAATGCAGAAGGAGAGCAGAACTTCTGGGCTTGTGTGTGGCGGTAAATATATAGATTCTCAAGCTTTATAAAGCATAAAGTAAATCATTTGATAAATTTTCTAACCTCTTATCCTGCTCTGTGTCACAGGGGGCTGAAACCTATCCCCGGCAGCATAGGGTGGGATGCCAACCTTGCAGATATGAAAGGGATAAATATGTAAACAAAGACAACATCCGCTTGCACGTAAACTGATGAAAATAAAGGAGTGACAGTATAGCTCAGTGTCTCTGCTATTAAATATTTTAGACAACATATTTTAAGCTCTTATTTTCTTTTTGTAGTATTAGACTGCCATCTGATGCTCAGCGTTTGTAAGAACAACTCAGATCTGGACAGACGACTTTGCAATATCCCCAAGTTGAATTTGATTATATCGATTACATACCCATTTTTATTAAACTAATATATTACTCTTATATTACTAGTTTAAGCTGTATCCGTAGGCATGAAAAATCGATGTAATTATATGCATATATAGACTGGATCATTTTAATCTTTATTGCATACATTTTTTCTCATCGATCTTTAATATTTATCTATTTGTCCTGTTTATGTAGTTTTTTAAAAAATAATAATTTTGAAACCACTCTTTTACTAAAATAAAACCGTTCTAGCATGAAGCATATTGCGTTGAAAAACAATTAGTAATTCTCGCACTCTTCACCTACTATTAAAGTATTGAACCGACGAGAAATGGTAACGACTCCAATGGCCATCCTAAAATATCATTTTTAAGTGCACCAACAAAATAAAATTTGCTGTTGTTACTTAAACAGCCAACCACCATTTTACAAAACAGGGCGCCGCTGGTGTAGTGGTATCATGCAAGATTCCCATTCTTGCGACCCGGGTTCGATTCCCGGGCGGCGCACAGCGTTTTCATTTTTAGAGGCATAAAATACATTTGTAGTTTTATTTAGCGTGTATATTTACTTTCTAATGACACAAGAAGTATGGGCGATTAGCGTAATTTCAACCCGGGCTTTTAGGTAACTCAGTCTTGAACTAAACAAGTACAAGCCCGTTGGATGTGCCTTCCTTTTTTCCTTCCAGCAGGCTCGCATGAGATCATTGCGCACGCGCACTAGCACATCCGCTTCGATCCCTCCGCCATCTTATGTCGCCATTCCATTGTTCAGAGCTAGAGTGAGCTACCAGAGGTGGCGGCGTCGGTTGTGTGTGCTTCACAAACCGCTTCTGAGACGATTCAGTGAACGACGACGGCGCGTTACATAAGGCGATCTTAAAAGTTCACGGCTTTCCCGGATCTGTCTCTCAGGGCTCGGTCTCTCGTTCGATCAGAAAATATGATGGAAGACGAACAGCCCAAGACTCTGTATGTATTAGATAAAATGTGAATCGTTGTTACCATTGTGCAAGGGAAGGCATTTTCCCTTTCTTTTGTTTGTGTGTTTTTGTATCCCATTCTTCCCACTGCCAGACAAATCATCGGTTTGACGGGAGTTACCTTATTTTGGCGCTGATAATTGTTTGTCGCTGCATTGTGATGGTGGCGGTTCGGAGGGGGGGGGTGCGCCAGTTTGACGTGTCCATTTTTTAAGTGGAAACGAAGCAGTTCTGAAACGGCGTTAAATCGCGTCGATTTGGGCAAAAGCGCAAATGTGACATTTTATAAAACACGAGTTGTGTGTATATGCTCTGACACGCAATTTATTCCAACTTCCTATATATAAAGGGCGACAATAAAAGGCCGTCGGCGACCATGTTTTGGCCACTGTGACCTAGCAAGTTGGCCGGCTACGGGTCGCTGAGGCTCTCATTTGGGCTTCTTCTAAAATAAAAATATATATTGAAACGCACACAGGTCGGTTGTGTGTCTGGTGCTGGTTTTGATGAACCCCACGATCGCCTTGATGTAGTCTGGCTAGGTGTTAGGAAGTAGCAGGCCGGCAGTCTGCGGTCGGCTTTCCGGGAAAATCGGGGTGTTAGCAGCTTGGCTCAGCTAGCGCCCCGCACACGCACTTCGGGCCTCCCCGGAGCTGGGGAGACGCGTTAAATGCTGTGTGACGTGTAAAGGGTAATATGTGGGACAATACGGATAGCCGTTTCAGAAAAATCACCTGGATTTTGAAGCTGGCGTACCTCCATTAATGAAGTGAGCCGCGTGTTTTGGCTGTTCACCCTAAATTTGCGGTCTTTAAATGGATCTTGTAATGGTCCCATTTGGGCCGTGGTGTTTTGTTGGAGCTAGATGCTTATTCCTTGCGGGGTTCGTACTCCGGGTTGTTTTTTCCCTCTGTCCTCCTCCTACCGATCCTCCACGCAGCGAACTCTGCGGCCCGCTCCGCTCGAAGCCGGACTAGGAAACGCCGTGGTCTGGGTGGAGGCACTAAACGTTACCCGTCTTTCCTTTATCAAACAGTATGATCTGACACACTTCACGGTGGTTAGGCGGCATGTTTGTCGTTTACCACGTTTAATGCGTTCAAAAATGTGGTCATTATCACCCCACCAGGTATATACAAATTAGTGTCGATTTCCAGTTAACCCGGTCTCTCTTGAAAAAAAGATCGGTGCCATTTTCTTTCTAAGAAGTGAAGGTGGAGCTCTTGTCTTATTTTGATCTTCGGTTGTGGTGTTCAACATGTATGGATGTTGGTACAAAGGGTCTCCAACTTCACCGACCAAGTAAGGCAATGGCATCGTCGTAGGATAGGTTTAGTTTGTGGCAATAACTGTTATCAATCACCGTATTTCATTTTATAACTTAGAAAACGTGAAGCTGATTTTCCTTCGTAATTGTATAGAATGTAATTTTGACAGTCCCTTGCCATCTCAAAGTTTCTGTTTTTCCTAATAGCTTATCTGCTGTTGCTGTACATCTTGTTTGGGTTATGGGTTTGTTATTGTAACCATGTACCTGGCCTCTCCTCTTCCTTCTGACCCAGGTACGTGGGGAACCTGTCCCGCGATGTGACGGAGGCGCTCATCCTGCAGCTCTTCAGTCAGATCGGCCCATGCAAGAGCTGTAAAATGATTGTAGATGTGAGTAACATGATTGTAGATGTGAGTAACTTCATTGTTAAATGCCAAGAGTCCAGTGAATGATTTTGTGAGGGCAGCACTGGTTATATAGGTGGCTACGCTGCTGCCTGTTCAGTTATGATCTAGCCCACTAATGATGCTCCTCCTACCCCTAGACGGCCGGTAACGATCCCTACTGCTTTGTGGAGTTCTACGAGCACCGGCATGCCGCTGCATCACTAGCTGCCATGAACGGACGTAAAATAATGGGTAAGGTAAGCTATCGTATCTAAAGGGTGAGTCGGATCGAGTGGGGAGTGATTTTGGTTAGCGCTCTGCCAAATGCAGAGGCGGCAAGGGATCACTGGGTGCGCGGCGATGTTACGGGCTGTGCCGCTTTGCTTTAAACCATTACAGCTGTCTGTCACAGGAAGATAGGAAGCAGTTTTGCTTTAAATGGTTTCTTTTTCCCCTTCACTAAGTCGTAGACAAGAAGAGGTGTCACAAAAAAATATCACAAGTGTAGGTGAAAGTGAAACCTTTGGCTTTGGTGTTATTGTATAATATCAGGACTTGTGCTTAATTCGGTGTAGTGATCAATCATGCAGAACAGCAAATCACATATAACTAGATTCAGTACGTAAGTACAGTGACAAGTGTTAAGTTCTGAGTTTCGAGAATCTGTTAGTATGTAAAAAGTTCTGTATATAAAGTACAGTGCATTTTAGAACAATGTGTATGATTGTGCTCAATGTCATCTGGTCTGTCACCAGTTTTATTACTAGTAGTATATGTCATTGTACCCTATAGAGGGGCACCTGATTATGTAACAGTAAACATGTAATGTTTGCTGCTGGAAGCGGTTAGTGAGCAATTTGGGTGCTCTGGAAATTGGTAGGGTTGTCTTTGAATTGCATTTTAGTGCATTTATATGCTTTAAGGAACTCTCCAGCAAATGCAAAAGGACAATGTATTTATGTATGATTTAACTTCTGTTTTTTATAAACATGCAGTTCTAATATCTAATATCTAATCTGAGCCAGTGCCACTATTTATACAGGTAATTTCGCATGTAACATTTAATAGGTTTTATTCAGTTGTCTGTTAATTGCTGTGTTAAGGGCAGAGTGTTTAAAGGGCTGTTTGGTTGATCTACATTCATTTAATTAATCTAGGAAAACTCTCACAAGTTTTCAGTTCGTAATTTCCTTGAGTTAATTTTGTCTGTGGATATCAAGTCATGTTTCGAGTTTTTTTTCTTCTTTCTTTTCTTTCTATTTTCTTTTTCTTCCTTCCCCCTCTTGAAGTCTTGTTAAGTTTGCCTGTACTATGCACTAGATTCTATAAACGATGTCTGGTGTTGTGTTGAATTCCCTGTTGAATTACAACAGTGGTGTTTCCTTTTAGGCTGTAGAGATCATGGCAGCTAGATTTGGTTTAGTTTGGTGGTTGTCAGGATGTTCCATGATTTTTATTTATTTTTTTTAAATTATTTTTTCAATTAGACAGTTCTGTCAAGTCACATAACTTCTTCCATAAATGCCTTTTTCTACATTTTCCCATTTCTGTCATGTTTTGCAAAACCTATAGCTTAAGAATACCAAATACAGCTCCAGAAACATATATTCAGTTTTAAATATTTTATCCTCAACAGGTATTGAAGGACCATTTGAGGAGTAATACAAGTTCGTAATTTCGCTTGTTTGTAAGTCCTTTGTTTAGACCTTTTTACTTCCTAGAAATTCCAAATTTTCACTAGACAGCAAAGTGAATTGAGTGTGATCAGGTTCTGCTCACTGCATTCAGAAGCTGACATTGTGTGTAAGGAGGCAGCTTTTGATGCCTGACATGGCTGCTAGCTGGTGGGACGCAGGTGAAGAATTCATTGCGCTGCCCCGCTCTCTCTCTCCTCTGCTTTAGGAGGTTAAGGTCAACTGGGCCACCACACCGAGCAGCCAGAAAAAAGACACGAGCAGTAAGTGTCCACATTTTCCTAAGCCTTTTGCATTCCTTGGCTGGCACAGCCCACTGGATTTTAGCCAAAGTTTTCCCTGTAGTGAGAATTGAGTCCTGGTCCTTATAAAATTTCGGTTGGGGATCTTGGATCAAACTGGATTATTGGGGAGTGGTCTATTTTATGGGTTCATACGTGATGCTGTGACATTAATTAGAAAGAACTTGAACTGCTGCATTTACATACTATATAATGCTTTTATTTCATCTTTGTGAATGAGCAAATATGGATTCCCTTGGCATGCAGAAATAATGGGCTATAATTATAGCCGTCACACACAATGGATCGCCAGGATTAAGAAACCCTGTTTCAGGCCGTGTACCAGCGACCTCCGTACATCTACATAACTATCCCCTCCCCCCCTTCCATCCCAGATCACTTCCATGTGTTCGTTGGGGACCTGAGCCCAGAGATCACCACCGATGACATCAAAGCAGCCTTCGCCCCATTTGGCAGGATATCGTAAGTGCACCGGAGCAGCCCCCCCCCCCCACTGTAGCTATGGAGATCCTGGGCGCCCCCCCGCAGTGTCCTCCTGCGTGACTATACATCCGTCTTCCCCAACAGTGATGCCCGCGTGGTGAAAGACATGGCAACAGGGAAGTCTAAGGGCTACGGTTTTGTGTCCTTCTTCAACAAATGGGTACGTCTGTTCCCTAGTGCCGATCCCATAAAGCCATATCCGAGTTTGTCTGCATAAATTTGTAAATGTTTATTCTGTTTTATAAAGTGAACGGAGGCTCCCTTTACCCTGAGGCCACCGTGACACAAGTCGTTGTGCTTCGAGTGTGTGACGGTCACGGTTTCCCTATGCCTGTGCTCCTTGTAGGATGCGGAGAACGCCATCCAGCAGATGGGTGGCCAGTGGCTGGGCGGCAGACAGATCCGGACCAACTGGGCCACGAGAAAGCCCCCCGCTCCCAAAACCACCTACGAGAGTGAGTCTCTGTGGGAGTCTTGGGGGATACCAGCCCCACCCTGTGAAATACTGACCCCTGTTTTTCTCCCTGTCACAGGTAACACCAAGCACCTGTCTTTTGAGGAGGTGGTGAACCAGTCTAGCCCCAGTAATTGCACTGTGTACTGTGGAGGTGTCACCTCTGGCCTCACTGGTATTTGCAGTGGGGGGGGGGGGGGGGGGGGGGGGGGGGGGGGGGGGG
>JAABNX020000130.1:3277288-3295420 GCA_015163995.2 Mormyrus lacerda | reverse complement strand
CCCGTGTGCTGATATAAATTCTGGTGCTACAAGTTCTTCCCTGCAAAGATGCACCATGTAGTTCCTCAAAACTGAAGGTCACAGCTGGGTCTTATGAATGCCCACTGGCACTTTAAATTTATCGCTTAATAATGCCCACTTATTGATTTCTGTAGTTGACATCTTAATCATTGCGTCCAATTGATTTGAAGTCCCAGACGGCTATATAAAGTAAAATAAATGTTTACTCTAAAGGCAGTTTGACCATAAGTTATTCTGATTTTTTGCCGTCCAGTAATTGATCTCTTACTATTATGTTTCTCTAGTTGTGCCCATTTGGAAGAGAAGCCATATTCTGTATTTAAATGTTCTGCATCCTAGGCTTTCTGGAGTGTCTGCTTTGCCAGAGTGGGTCGTGTGATGTGTTGTGCCTTATTGTCATGGTCCTCTGACTTAGTCCCCACTCTAACCTAAAGGGTTTTTTTTTTTTGACCCCTTGCTCCCCCTCCCCCTTTCAGTCACATACAGCCAGGTGCTGGGTGGACGGGCGTTGGCACAGTCAGTAACGGCGCCGTGGTGGAACCAGCACAGGGAGTGAATGGCAGCGTGCTAGCGAATCAGTCAGGCATGGGCACCACGGGATACCACACACACTGATATGGGGGTGGGTGGCTCCAGGCCTCCAAAGTCCCAGGATGCCTCACTGCATCAGTTAAGAGTTCAGACTGTGTATGTGAGCGCGCGTGTGTGTGTGTGTGTGTGTGGGTGCGTGTGGCAGTGATTAAGGAGGGAGGGAGGATTTTGATTGGGGGCCGGGTGGGCAATTTGTGCTTTGACCCCACCCTCCACCTCCCCCGTTTTTTTTTTGTTTTTTTTTTTTTTGTTTTCCTCTCCCCGATATGGAAGGAAAACCATTGCTTACCACCACAGAGGACTAGGTGCCCTCTACCCTTGGACAGACGTAAACGTGGTTTTCAGCTTATTAACTGAAAGGACTATGCCATTTTTAAAGTTGCTATAAAATAAAATAATTTGATTCTTGTTTTGGTTAGAGTAATTTACCTGCTGAGAATGAAATTTTGCCATTTTTTGGACTGATATAAAACATTTGTAAAGTTCCAGTAAGAAACTGGTGAATCATGAGAATGTTAATGGAAAAAATAAACAATGTTGTCAACTTTTTTTTTTAAGATGCTCAATTTTTGTTTCTCTAAACTAAACCAATTGCAGGGATTACTGCCACTTTCTTTCTTTTAAAGGCAGACAGATATTGCACAATACTATTCTTGGTTATCTTTTCACAAATTTTTGTTCTTACACAAATTATAGATATTTTAAATTGTTTTGCATTCCACTTCCTTTTGAATTTTGTTTCTTGGAGGGCTTATAGAACTGTTTTAATGTAAATAACCAAACGATCTGTTTGTTCTGAAACTGTATAAAGGAAAATGTTGATTATACAAGCTTGCTTGCTTTTTCTTTTTGGGAAAGGGTGTATTGGGGATTAATAAAATGTAAAAAGAAAAAAAGCAGCACTGTTGCATCCTGGCTCATGCAGATATTGATACAGTGTGAATTTTGATTCTTCTGAGAAGTCTCAATCAGCAGGCTTTGACTGGAGAGTGATATAGAAACAAAGCAATTCTGTGTATAATTTTTTTTGAACTAGTAATTAGTATTAAATGTGGAAGGTGAAGTGAAATTTTGCACTCTTGCCCCTTGAAGAAATTTTAATACTGAAGTTGGATGAAACCTTTGTGTTACCGTATTTCCTTTTTTTAAAAAAAAGACAAACAAAAAAACCAACCAACTAGTCAGATATCAATGAGTAGGCAATGCCTAACAATATTTTAAGACCATATGTTTTGAAGAATTTTTTTTGGGGGGTTGGGGGTGGGGGCAGTTTTGATAATGTTTATGCTACTCTAATATGTTCTTGCTTTGTCCCATTAAAATGCTGATGCCTATAAAATTTGCCTAAGCTATTTTTTTCCATGGTGATGAATGGGCCATTTGTGGGTTTTGATGAAAGAAATGTTATGTGGCTTTTGTTACCAGGTGTGTAATAAGACTACATTCAGGTGATACACTACTGTGATTTGATTTAGGGAAAATATGGTTTTCCCCTAGAGATCTGTTTAACACCTCGTATACATGCCACTGCAGCTGCACATGTATATGGCTTGTAAGAGAAGGGAAAAAGTTGCAAATGGGCTTCGATCCTTAATATCTATATTTGTATATTCGCTACAAAATAGCAGAAACTGGAAGTTCCGGTCAGCGTTGTACTGCAGTTCCCAGCATTCGTTGCTCAAGTGATATGCACCCCCTTTGAGCATGTGATCGGTGGATGATCCAACCCCGTGGCTCGTTACAACTGCAAAGCGAAGTCGCGTTTGTAAGAAGCAATGGCGACGGTCTAGAGGAAGAAGGCAGCATTTCAAAGCTAAAATCGACCATACAGCGGTTGGACATTCGGTCTTGAAATTCAGGTATGCAATACGGGAAAAAAACACAATTCTGAATGGGCACGGGTTGCGCAGCACCATCTCAGAAAAGTGGGGTTGAAAACGTTTAAGCCGACAGTCCATTAATTGTTTGTAATACCAAGTGGAACAACTAACCTTCTCCCCCGTTGGCCGAAGGGCCAGAAATGCGCCTCCAAATCCAAGGCAAAAGGAGAACGACGTCGGCGGTACACAGCACTGTTTGCCGTTAGCTGTCCAGCACAATCTACAGCCAGAACACAGACAAAATGTGTATCTAGTGTCGGACAATGTGTAAAATCCTACATAGCATGCAATACGAGTAAATGGTGAAAGGTACGAAACTACGGAGCGCTATGTCGCTGTTTGCTGGTCACCTCATGCACAGCCGCAGTATCAGTCCCAACGAAAGCACTTATCCACAAAAACAGCAGCTGTCAGCGGTTTGTAATACACTGACACGCCCTTATAAACCATTATAAAATCTTTTTAAAGCTATTTAAATGAAGTAGTTTATATAAAGCCACTCTATTTGTCTGCAATACAGTATTTTAATTTATAAGCCTACCTTAAACGAGAGTATAATTGGTTAATTTCCAGTGCCAGTAAGCATGAACAAAGACATATTAATTAAGAAGTATTTAAAAATTTAGTTATGATCACTGTCAATGACTTATTATTATTTGGAAACAGGCAGGTGTTCAGACTATCTTCCAATGGAAAGTGCCCTGATGGAAACTGGCATGGTGATGGCCCCCACGGCAGCACAGAGTTCAGCCCCCCTCAGTATGGGCACGAAGTCACGGGACAGAAGGAAGACCCCCGCTTTCCTGTCAAACCTGGGCAAAGCCACCCTGCGCGGGATTCGCAGATGCCCCCGATGCGGGGTCTATAACGGCACCCGCGGCCTGAGCTGCAAAAACAAGGCATGTGGGGTGGTGTTCCGGGATGGCGCGGCGGGGGCAGGCAGCAGGGCGGGGCCAAAGAAAGGGGGCGGAGAGGTGGTGCGGCTGGTAGTAAATGGGGCGGCGGTGACTCAGGTATTCTCCCTGCGCCAGCGAGGGAGGGGTGTGGAACAGCGTGGTTTCGTGGAGCTGACCGTGACAGACACGGCCATCGCCACGGCGGACGGCACCGTTCTCACGCGCATCAGCCTCGGCCGCTGCTTTGTGCCGGCGTGCTTGCGGGGGCAGGGCCAGGGTCAGGGACAGGCGCTGAGCCCGGAGCAGGCTGCCGGCACAGGACAGGGGCCGGACCCTCAGCAGCAGCAGCCCGAGAGCCCCTGCGTGCACGTGAAGCGCGCCATGGAGTGCCAGACGGACGCCACCCCCCTCCCGCTCAAGAGCTCGGTACTGGACTCCATGCAGGCCCCTGTCTGGGCTAAGGAGGAGGTGTGGCAGCTGGCCACCGAGTCAGCGAGCCCCCTGGTCCAGCGCGTCTCCCGTGGCACATTGGTGGTTAAGTGCCACGTCAGCGAGCAGCACCCACTCGGGCTCCTGCACGTCACCGTGGGTTCCGCGCCGGGGGCCACAAAGGCCGATCTCCCTCTCTGCGAGAGGTCCCCGGGAGACTTCCACTGTGCCTGTCAAGCTGTACACCCAAGGAGAGGATTCGGGGTTCGGGCAAACGAGGAGCAGGAGAGCCAGCTGACTCCCGACAAGCCCCCTGCACCTCCTGCTTCCTCCTCCTCCACCTCCTCCTCAGCCCAGGAACCCTGCCTCCACTTCTACGCATGCGTTTGCGCCATCGCCAGCGATGACAAGCTGGCTGCTGAGTTCGCCGACTTCCTTGGCTGTAGCTACAATGGTACGCAGGATCATCGTCCGTCGCTTTTGGGCATGGCGTGTTTACCGTGGTGACGGTTTCCCACCGCGATAGTTTCCCACAGATCTCTGTTCCATCTGTGTATCTCTGCGTTTCTCGCACGTAGGTGGGCAGGCGAGCGCTGACCGCTCTGTCCTCAGTGCACCTAATCCCCTGCGGCCAGCCGAACCAGGCACCCCCAACAGGGCTAAGAGGGTGAGAATCAACGAGACCCTCACAGGTGAGCTCACGCCCCTTTTCCTTGATGTTCCGGGTCTGCTATGTTCTGCTATGAGGCGCAAAGCATGACCAGGCTGCCATCATCTATATTTTTTCCACTATAATCTATATGGTTACTCCAATTAAGGTAGACAGTGTAGGCAAAGAAACTCGGGGGTGTGGTTCAGCAGGGTAGGATAAGAGGCTGTGCTTGTGATCGGAAGGCTGCTGGTTCGAATCCAAGGGTTGACAGTGATCTTGCTAAATAAGTAAAATGTGGAAGAAAATCTGAAAATGCTGCAAGGGCTGGTCTTGGAAGGAGGGGTGTAACGCGAATTGCTGGTGTTTATAAATGTCAGAAAAGGAAAAGCATTGTAAGGGGTAAGGGTACCCCCTACTGAAGATGAAATGTGATTAATGTCTGATAGGAAATGATGGTTGATGTTAGTATTTTGGGTCATTTGAAGATGACCTGAGATTAAATGCACTGAATGACCTAGTGGAGCTGAGTATCGCCTGTGTTCATTCATAGTTTTCACGTGTGACTGGATTTCTGCTGCACCTTCGCTATAGGGCCGTGTGATATGGGCTGGAGAACAGTGTCCGAGGTGCTTAGGTCTGTTCCATGAGCTGGCCCTGGCCCAGAGGAGTTTATTAGCTTGGGGTTTATTACTTTTTTAGGGCTTTTCCCCCAGCCAGTACCATCCTCATACAGAGAGGGGTGTTCTCTGCTTTTCCCCCGGCCAGTACCATCCTCATACAGAGAGGGGTGTTCTCTCCCTCTCTGGCTGGCCCCACATCTCAGCTTGAATCTTCTTGTTTCTGTCCTCCCTCCAAGGTGTCCGAGAGACCCATTCCCCCAGCAGCCTGCGCAGACCCACTCAGAGGAAACATCCCATTTCTGCCGCTCTCAAGAGCACCGGTGAGTTCTGGACCCGCCGCCACGATTCCCGTCACGATGCACATTTTTCTGGCTCGTTCTCCTTTACTTTGCTCGCCTCCATCGTCTTCACATCCTTCCTCCCCAGGAGGCAGCCAGCTTGTGGATGAGGGCCATGTCTCTCTCTCCTTCCAGCAGTGGCTCGCCAGCGTCACAGAGAGGATCCACCAGACCATGCACTTCCAGTTCGACGGTGCGTCTGGCAGCTGTGATTAACGATGCTGTGAAGTTGACTAGGCTTGTAGAGCTCTTGTGATGATGATCTTGCACTAGTTGGACAGCCCCTGTATCTCGACTCTTTGAGAAACAGAATTTATTGTGGATTATCTGGTTGTCTTTTGTGTTGCTTTGGACTCAAAACAGGGCATATACAAAGGTGGGGCTACAGGGGCCCTATCCTCAGCTGAAAACTGATTGGCCCTTGGAGTGTCCCCTCCCCTGTCACTCACTGATTCAGTACATTTCATTGGCTAATGATAAGGTTGGCCCCTCTTATGCTATTGAGTAACTGATGGTAATGTTGAAGCATAAACCCATGTTCGTGCCTTGAGTGAATGTCGCAGAGTCCAGGTGTCTGCAGCCGGCCCTGAACTATAACTGTAGCATGGAGAGCAGGGGCCGGTTTGCTTTTTCTGGGGACACTCACAGAGTCATTTTGGGGCCCCAATCACCCCCTCAGATGCTTCAAAAACTAAATAACTAGTTCCGTTAGAGAATCATAACTAACTGGTTAGCAGAACATGCTGCTTCAGGGCCTCATGGCACTGTGCGGTTTGGGTGGTAGATAGTGACGTCCCCATGTCACCGGCAGGAAAGCCAGAGCCGCTGGTGTTCCACATTCCCCAAGCTTTCTTCAATGCCTTGCAGCAGAGGCTCTCACTGGGCTCAAAGAAGAGGAGGCTGCCCAACTCCACTACGGGTACGCAGGGGAGCAGGGGGGGTCCAGTGGTGGGGATTTAACAGGCACACCCCTCACCCCCGCCTACGATCTGTGCCGTATTCTCTCACGTTGCGGTATGCTGACTGTAAGCCGAGGAGAGTCCTGTAACACCAAACCAAACACAGGACATTAGAGAAGCAGAGCCCTCAGGGCCGTCCGACTGACGCATCGGTGCGCTCTGTCCCTGGCAGCCTTCGTGCGGAGCGATGCCCTCCCCCTGGGCACCTTCTCCAAGTACACCTGGCACATCACCAACCTGCTGCATGTGAAGCGGATATTCGACACGCCCGAGGTGTGCGCCGCGCTCCCGCTTCCTGTCTCCCGAGTCGTTCAGAATTTGCTGCCTTCTGTCTGCCCCCAATCCTGTTTTTTTCTCCCATTTGTTCAGATTTTTGTGTGTTTATTTGGATGATTATTATATTTCCATTCTTGGTTTTCATCCATATTTTTATGCATTCTGACCCTCAACCCGTCTCTCCGGCCCGCCTCTCCCTGCTGTCTCCTACACTCCACTCCCTGACTCCTCCCTCCCTCTCTGCTTTCTCCCTGACCGCTCTCTCACGACTGCGCTCCCCTTCGCCCCATTCCACAGCCGCTCTCGGCTGTGCTTTTCCTTCTCTGCTGGTCCTCTCTGTCCTTGTGGTTGTCACACTTCCTTTCTTTCTCCCACCTCCCTGCCAGCTGCCTCTGGAGCTCACACAAAGTTTTGTGAAGAACCGCGATGGCTCTTATTCACCTTTCCGCTGTCCGGAAGTGCCGTCTGAGCCTGTGGCTGATTGTCATGGTCGACCTGAGCGGCCGCAGGCGATCCGACCGCTGGAGCTTCGCACCTTCCTCAGAGTAGGTGGGTGTCCCTGCAAGCTGCACTGGTCCCGCATGTTGGAGCAGATTATAAGCAAATGCAGAAGAATGTCGAATGATAGTGCCCATAGTGTATAACTGTGTTTGCCCTGTGATGGACTGTCGTCCCATCCTGTGTCTCCTGTATCTCGTGCCCTGGTCTCTCTGGGATTGGCTCCAGCCCCCATTGTAATCCTGTCCTGGGTCAGTGGTTATGAAGAATCTGTATCTGTCATGCAAACTCATCCCCCTGCAGGGACTTCGACACCAGAACAGAAGGGACCCACTCCCTTTGTGATCGAGTGGATTCCGGACATCTTGCCCCAGTCGCGGGTTGGTGAACTGCGGATCCACTTCGAATATGGGCACCAGCACGGCACACAGCCAGAGTCCGCTGGGAGTCCCGGGGCAGGCGGGCCCCCCAGGGGGCGGGCCGGGCCTGACGCCAGCCAGTCACAGCCTGCGCCGACCATCGAGATCTTACGCGTCGTCGTTCCGTGATGGACTCATTTCGTGATGATAAGGGGATGAACTTTCTTTTTAATGACCCAGAGGCTGGCATGTTGTGTGTGTTTAGTGAGGACCGATGCAGCATCTCAGACTCGCCAGCTGTTGTCATGGTGACGGCACACACCGAGAGCTACACTTTGGTTCGTTTTCCTAGTTGGTTTGTGTGTGTATTTTTAAGTGTTCCTCCAGTAATCTGAGTTGCACCAGTGCTGCAGACTGTCGAACCAATTGCCATGTTTCTATGAAATGAGTTTCTCACTGGGGGAGCTGGAGCAGCAGTGTTTTAACGGGCCGTCATATGGGTTGGTACTCACTGCTGCGGCTGACCGGCTCCCAGGAGATGCTGCCGCTACCTCGACATACCTGCAGCACCCCCCAGTGTTCACGACCAAAGAATAAATTTGAGAATTTTGCCAAATTCCAGCATAAAACTGAGTCACTCTGACTGGGGGTGTTTTGGCAATCCGTCGTGTCTGGAGAATAGTTTGCCGTAAGTATATGCACAGAAACTAATGATATCAACATTTAATTCAGTATGTTATTGGTGTTGAGGTATTCTGTCAATATAAAGTAGAATGAAAATGAGACTCTTGTCAAATCAGATTAGTTTTTATTTACTTATCCAGTGTCATGCAAAAAACTGACAATGGATTTTGCAGTAGGAGGTGTGGAATTAACCAGTTATACTAGTCTGTTAATCACATGTTACTCACATGTGTTCATGTTATGAAAACCAGAGGAAAAAGAAACATTAACGAAGTTAATTTTGGCAGACATAGCAGTTGCCACACGCATTATTTATTGGTTAAGCAGATGTTTTATGCGAAACGGTTCATATAGCTCATAGCTGTTGACATTTTTCAGTGTGATATTTACAGAAGCAATTCAAGTAAATTCTAAGGCTGCAGGGTTCATTTTTCTTTGCGTTTCCCCGGCTGCTCCACAAGGGGGCGCCATCGGCCTACAATAATGAACAGCACGGTACACTAGGCTGGAGTGATGTGCCCTGTCGCTATTTAGAACACAAGACTGTTCCAGTTGACCCCAATCAGGGGCGACGGCGTGAGGAATTTGCTGGCGCCTTCTGTTAGCCTTCCGCTAAAGTCGGAGGTGACAGCTACGTAATGAATGAGCGACAGGCCGCCGCAGGTCCCCCACGCCCCCGGCGTCCCCCTGCATGATGCACTGTGATGCAATCTGCTCCCCGGCCATGTCATCAATCACGGCCGCACCTCCCCCTCCTGAAATGCGTTGGCCAGTCGATTAATCAATCTACAGCGAGAAGCCCGGCCAGGGATGCCGGCGACCCACAACGTCACACATGCACCCTTCCCGGCCATGATTGGCCAGTGGTACCCATTAGCGGCTCCGCAGCACTGGAATCGTCAGCCTGATATATCTGTCTGTTTGCCGGCTGTCTTGCCACTTTGCCCGCATTAATACTATTAAAGGCTGTCTGTCTGTCAAGAGCGAGGGTAGCGTCGGCTGGATGAGCTGCAGCACTAGAGCGGAAATCAGTCATCAGTTCAGGCCGTTTCCCCCGCCAGTGACGGAACAGGACCTTGCCATTTTTCTTTTTCCTTTATTTCCATCTTTCTGACATTGCACGGAGCCTTTGGTCAGATCCCTGCAAATGATGAGTGAAGGGAGCCCGCCCGCTGCGTTTGGCCTGCCCAGTGTGCAAGCGGGACACCATACTCACCCCTACAGGGTCATCTTGGTGGCTACCAGAGATGCTTGCTATCGTTTCCCACCGTGGGGAAGAAAAATAATTAAAGTTATAGGTTTGCAAGCACCGCACACTTTGGCCGGTCCCTCTGCCGAGGAGAAGGGCGTTGGTTCAAAAGGACACAAGCATTGAAGAAGTCACCCTCAAGTAGAAGACAAGCAGCTTGCGAGAGCTGCAAGATGGCCGACGCGATGCGCTGCTGCCATGCACCTCTGCAGGCAACAAAGCAGGCCCCGGCTTGCAACCAGGTGTGTTCGGTCACGGTTTCTCTCCTAAGGCCGGTCCCTTATGATTTCTCTCATCATCAAGGGCAGGTGGATTTGGATGTAACTTTTGGCTTTTTAATCCAAAGGGAAGTCCAGTCTTAAGCCTAGTTCATACGTCATTTTTCTGTGTGCGCTATTGGGCTGGGGATGGTCATCCGTGTGGCATCTTGTGCTCTTGCTGCAGCTGGCTGAGGGCGCAGATGGTTGCGATTGCTGCATATTCCACCAGACCAGGGGGGGTAGCTGTATTTCAACAAACACAAGTACAAGCAGTGTAGTGAAATTGGTTTTATGAAGTTTCAAAGTTGTTAGTCAAGGATCAGGCAGGAGTGATAAAGCATATTTTTAAAATCCACAGGACAAAACTAGCCGTGACCCTACCCACTGGGTAATATTATTGCTAAGACTTCAAAACGCCGAAATAGCGATTATTAAAAAAACGTATGGTATAATGTCTAGACAGTATTAAATATTAGATATGCGGATACCTCTGACCCTCTTCATTCAGCTGTTTACCATAACTAGTACTACAACGACAATTTCTTGCCGTTGGCCACTGATCTGTGAAAGTCCACACTGCCACCTATTAGAATTGTTTTGCACATGCCAAGTAGATGTGCAAAGTTTCTGCTAGACATGAAAATCTGGGTTACATGCACGCTGACAGCAGTCATTTGCAGCTAACCACTGATGGCGAAATTTATGTTGTGTCCCCTCGTCCGCAACCGAAGGCGCATGCAGAAAAATGAAGTTTGGTTTGACCTTTACATGAAGAACAGCTGCTCTTCTAGGACCTGAGATTTTATAGTCGCTGCCCCTGTTGCTTAGATACTTAAATCCTTAATGCTATTCACTCAACACATCAGGCCTAAAGGCCTTCCTGACAGCCTGTAGGTGCTTGCTGGTTGTTTGGTGGAGTAAGAAAATTATGCAGGTTCTTTAATGATATGGACTCCAAAAGCAGGACCAACCAATCATATGTCTTGGTCCCGCCTCCTGCCTCAATCTGATTGGTTACCTCTTTGAACCATTTTTTTGTTCTGCCCTCAGAACATTGTGTAGGCTAAATTTCCCCGAGCTGAGTCTGTTTCCAAACAGGTCCTGTCTTTTTAACAGTGCTGCAGTGCAGTGGTGACTGGTTGATGGACAGAATGGACAGACAGGATCAGCCTTATGGGGAGAGAAGATGCCCAGGGAGTGCTAGGGTATGGGTGCATGGTGGAAGGGACCATCCAAGGGATCCTACAGGAGCAGAGATGAAAACGAGCGTCTTGCGATGGCCCTCCGGAGACGTGGACTGAAAAATAAACACATCACAGTAATTAACCTTGACAGGGCCAATGTGCTGGCAGCGTCAGAAATGTGCTAATGACTTAATTAATCTGTAATTAAGACATACTGTCTGCCAATACTGGCGGGTTGCTTGGACTGGTCAATAGCATAAAGATGAACGAGGGCAAAAGATTGGGAAATATTCTCGGCCTTGTGTCTATATTTACTGTCATACAAGCCCCTGTTGTCTTTCTAGAAAACCTTTCAGTAACGCATTTGTATCGTGAGGACAGGAGCTGCCAGCTTTACACAGAAATGTGCCCCATTTTTTACCACCATACTCCTCGTGTTTATCCATTAAAGTACCTCAAATTATAGTGTCAAATTATAGTGAACGAGCTCCATTTGAGTCAGTCGTATTTAAATCTGCCGAGTGATTTACTACCCGGTCTGTCAGTATCCTCATCTCTTTATTAACCTATTATGGAATATAAATAGCATGGTCATGTGGTTAATGGACTGGCGTCAGAGCTAGGGCATCCCTTGCCTGGTGCCCTGAGCTTCCTGCAATAGCTGCCAGTATCACTGTATCCATACTGGATGAGCAGTTATGGACAGTGATGTTAATGTTTCTGTTATTGATAAAAAAAAAAAAAAAATGTGGTAATTTTATACAACTATATGATGATTGGTTCTATTTCAAAGGTTTCCCTATGATTCAAAAATGAGCGTTTTAGGCTCAGAGAATTCCTTTAATCTCAAGGCTCACGTCCCGCCATCCAGCTGGCAATAGTGTGACCGATGATGGATGAATCGTTTCAGAGAGCGGTCAGTTAGCACCAATGCCGAGTGTTTAAACGGACACATATGGACGAACGGAGCCCTGAAAGGGAAAAGGGGAAAAAAAACAAGAATGCATTTAGGCACACGATCTTTTAAGTATTCTAATTCATTTCCAAAAACACAAAACATTATTACAGGGCCTGATAATGGATCTTTCCCCCTCCCCTAGACAGTGACAGCTTTATGGCGGTGAAGGAAATGTGCCGAGCCTGCAGCCGAGGAAAGGAAGGGAAATTGGACGCCAATGAAAGGAGTGATGGGGGGGAGAGGGGATGATGACAGGAAATCCTGCCCCCCCGGGGAGCTGGGGACTAAGGTTGGCATGACGACGACCCTCAAGTTCGGTGGGGTGACTGGTAAAGGTCATGACCGCTTTGGCTGCACGGAGCCCTGGCCGATGTGGTAAAGCTTATCGATTTCGGTGGGGTGGTTTATTGCTGATTTGGTGGATGGGCTATATTTCGGTGCCCTGGGAGCTACTCAGGACTGTATGCCCACCGTAGCCTTTCAGTGGTTGGGGCCATCATAGAGACGCAGATGGAGCCGACAGCAGCCACTTAACTGTGTCACTATGAATTAGGGACACGTTACTGGGAGGGGGAGTGGAGGGAGATGTAGGGAGGTCAGAAAGAAAGACAGAAGGGGCTGTGGAAGAGCGGGAAGAGGTGCAGATGAGGAAATTAAAACAGGAAATCCTCATATTAGAAGTGAGGGGACAAAGGCTGTAAATGTAGCCCTGCCCACGCTCATTCATTGGCTGAGCTATCTTTCAAGGCAGGACTAAACAAAATTGATAAACTGAGAGCTACCTTAGACAAGCCTTTTTGTTGCCGAAATGCAGCAGGACTGTAATAGGACTGTTAAAGGCATTATAGCTAATATAGCTAATCAAGCAGACTATTATTCATAACTCAACTCCTACGAGTACTCAAAGTGCTTTACAATACATGCCTCACATTCACCCATTCACACACACACATTCACACACCGGTGGCGGAGGCTGCCATGCAAGGCGCCAACCTGCTCACCAGGGTCTACATCAAAACATATCCATATATGGAGCTAATTACATGTTCATGGGTTTGGCTACACTTGTAGCTGCACCCCATATGTAGCCCCGCCTCATTCCCTGGTCTGCAGCTGGCACCTTCTCGATGGAACAGTGCTGGGCCAAAGCCTGTTCAAGTAAAAGGGCACTTATGAAAAACAGGGGAGGAGCCTGCAACATCATAAAGAGTAGGTTAGAAGTAGTAATGGAAAAAATGGTGCTTCATGAACCATTTGCTGTATTTTTTGCCCCCACTAGATGGTGCTTTTTGTTCAAAAAACTCAAATCATGCCCCAAAGCAAGCCTAGAGCACCATCTATTAGGGTAAAATAATACATGGTTCATGAGGCATCATTTTGTCCATTACTAGTTAATAGTCCTTCGGGAAGCATCTGGATGGCTAATTGGTCTGAGGGTATGATTCTTGCTTAGGGTGTAAGAGGGCCTGTGTTGTGTGAGTTAGGATTGTGTGCCTGTGAGCAAAAGGTTGCCGATTCATATTTCAGGGTAGGCAGTGTAATTTCACAGTTGGGGCCCTGAGCAAAACCCTTAACATTGTTTTGGATAAAGGCGTGTGCTAAATAAATTAAATGTCAATGTATCTGATGGGGTGTAAGTGGACAGGCTGGAAGGATGACAGACGCTGACTCGAAGTGTCAAAGGGCTCGTTTTGCTGTCATTATCCCAGTCGAGTGCCACGTCAACGACATAATTGACTTGCCTATATGTATTACGGAACTGAAATCCAATTGACATGGCATCACAGAGGAACAAAAAAGGAGAGAATAGGTGAGGTCAGGGGACAGCATGAACGGGAGGGTGTTAGCACAGTAGAAAGGTGAAAGACTGGAAAACATACAGTGTCGGCTGGAAAGGGGCGGGGAGCAACAGGGCAATTAATTCCACTATCAGCAGAAGGTGCATGTCAATGACGCTATAGATGAGGCTCCATTCATATTCTAATATTTTTTTAATGTACAACAAACTGAGAGGCACAGACACACAGTCTTCCAGTCCAGTTAATATACATATTAGAGATCCATGTGAATAAGTTCAATGTGCACTAAAGAACAAAAAACATGCAGGCTTCAAGTGGCTAGGCAAAGCCCCGGGATACTAATGTGCTAATGCGCTAACATGCTAATGTGTTAAAGTGTAATCTTTTTCTTTTTTTCTTTACATCTGTTCACTCACCCAGAGCAGACTTATGGCACATAGGAATGCCAATAGAGGGACGTGAGACATTCCCCTGCCTTCCCTTTCTCGGAATTTCGATGAATGTTGGGTAAAAAAATCCCCAAGGCATTAATCTCAGGAACGCCCCGTTGTCCGGCTGTAAATTTTCCACTTCAAAAAATGCTCCCAGAATGCCGCCATCCTGCGCGTTTCTTCCCTTACAGCTAATTGAAATAACCCAGCGTGCCTGACACTCCTTCTTTCACCTGGTCATTTTAAATTCCAGCCCTGGTGTGTCCTTTTAGTCATCTAGGCGTTTGCGTGTCCTAATACCATACATCAGCTTCCCTCTGACTGCCCTGACAGTTGGGCATTAAATGTGTGGGCTTTAAGATCTGGGAAGCAAGTGGCTGCTGAAAATCAATCCTGAAAATGTCATAAAAAGGACAGGGGGCCAGGTGGCGCAAACAGTGATACTGGCACCTCACTTTTCTGTCTTAGAGAATTAGATGCAACCAGTGTTTGTGTTAATATGCTGCAAATTTTTTTTTGACTAATTTTATTCAGATCTGAAAGATCTGGTAAAAACATTGTCTAGTCATTATAGTCTTACTGTTGTATAAGATGTTAAACGTGTTCGGGGGGCTTTCTGAAGAGAGAGAAATGTTAATATGTTTGGAAGTAGGCTGCCTTTGATATTCGATATTTTCATATGTTTAATTTTGCTGTCTTGGGAAATGCCCGGTGTTTGGTTTTTGTAAAGCGCAAAGCGACCGTCCGCCGATCATCACTTCGGCCACGAGGAAGAGCACGCGGCACAGGAATACGCGTGGGCATGTCTTTCAGTGCGAATAAATCACGGCGTGGGGACGCCGTTTTAAGTTAAGCGCAGCTAACAGACATAAGACAAACAGGAATGTATATGGCAGGAGCTGGCAGGGAGATTTATAAAAACGGCGACGCATATAAATTTTACTCCCTGTGAAAGTGGTTCCCGGTGACATCAGAGCGTGAAAGTCCGCAAGGTTACCATGTGAATAATATTCTTGCTATATATAATATTACATACACTCAGAGTATAATTTCCCTTGATGGAAAAACGAATAATAATGTTCTGTCATTTTTGGGTGGAACTCCCCGAAGGCACTTTCCTTAAACGTTAGCTATTTTCAGTATTGACATCGTTCTGCTTTAGAATGGTTTCTGGCGTTGAATCCAGGTAAGAGGGTTATAATGCCCTCTGTTCCCTTGTACTATGTTAAATCTACACCAAATCTGACAAATCTCTTGGTCACGTTATGCGGAGGTCATCCTCGTATCAAACGGAGCGATTTAAAAGATATTCATCATTTTATTTCTGTAGATATATATGTAATATTCAATACAGCTGTAGAAAATAATATCAAATAATTGGACTAGGAGATATTCCTACTGAATGTGCCGGTGTTTTTAAGAGTCTGACGATGTCTAGGTTAAAAACTGTGAAAGTAATCTGTTAATATAAATGTAAAAGCCTTATATGCAATAACTGTACAAATATTTATAGACCATGTAAAGATGTCCGGCTTGCGGACTGATTAATCTCCTGATTCCACGGACTATGCATTCTGCAGGTCATTAGCAGCTCATTTTGAACTTCCCTTCTTTATTTAAATTACGTTTTGAGGTCATAAATAAAGCTGGGTGTATCTGCTGAGCCCATTTTTTTTGGATAGGTTTGGAACCCGTGTCCTGTTCTGCTGCCCCACAACCCCCACCCATCCCCTTCACTGCGATGCTAATGCAGAAGTGATTGAGAAGGTCCATGGCTGGGAGGCAACGGCGCCCATCTCTTTGTGATGCATGGTCTGCCACCCCCCCCCCCCATGTCCCGGCTGGCCTGTTATGCTCTGATTAATCGGCCCTGTTTAAGTCAATAATTCATTTGTTAAGGATTGAATCCCATGCTGGGGACTGAGAGAGTGGGGGGGGTGAGAGGGATAGAAAGGGGAGAGAGAGGGAAGGGTGGAAGACAGAAAGAGGGTGTGAAGAGGCAGGTGGACAGAAAAAAACAGTAGATTAAGTAGGAATGATGATAAAATGGCGCCTGTTTGTATGCAGCTCCTATGTGCTTTGATCAGTGCCCCCCCCCCCTCCCGCCTTAAGGCCGCGGGGGGCGTGCCGCTTTGGCCCAACCCCAGAGCCTAACCGCCTCACACACGTCATTATCGGCACTGTAAATCACCGCGCCCGTCGTCGCAGCCGTCAATCAGCCACTAATTACACCGTGTTCTTTGAAACCCATAGGACCCCTTCCCTCCGGGCCTGGGTAACGCTGCCTTTCATGTTCTGCCTTCTCGTTTTGTCTCAGCACCTCGTGACGGCCCAAGGCGCTGGGGCGGAGTGGCTGGGAAAGGGCCTTCCGCTTTCATCTGGGCCGCGCTCTCTGCCTGCGCCGTCTTGTCCCACCGCCAGTGCTTAGCTTAGCATCTGCTGTGTCGCCTTCTCGTTAGAGTGCCCCCTGGTGGCGTCCGTTAAGGGAGCAGCCAGTGCAGGCAAGTGGGTCGTTGGATCGATGCCTCATGGCTCTTTGTGTGTCTGAGCGTGAGTGAGGGCGTGTGTGTCCCATGGGTACCTCGTCTGCTACATTACCAGATAAGCCCCCCCCCGTTGATAACGCCAAGGCCCATCTCCTTCCCCAGATAACTGCGGGGCCCTGGCCTCCCTATCTTGCTGTCTTTAAATACACCAGCCCCCCCCGCCCTCCCACTCCGTCGCCTCTGTGTCAGGTGCCGTTGCACCCCTCAGCCTGCCTTCGATAACCCCAACCACCACCCCCAGACCATGTAATCTCCCACCTCCCAGTTGCCGTGGATGTCACTCGACTTGCCTCTTCATGGCATTATGCGGTGAGCTCATGGGGGTGCTATAACCAGACCAGCCAGGTGCCAGCAGTGGGGGGAGGGGCGGACCTTTATTGTCTGCCATATCACTTCACATCAGTTGTGAATGGCCTTGCCGGGCCCCATAAACCCACAACCGGGGGCTGAAATGCTGAGGATGTGGCACCTTTAAGGCCCGTGGTGAATATATATGATCGGCGCTGAAGATGACAGTCAGCAGGACCAGCGAGCCCCAGGTACACTGTCTCTCAGAGTCGCACAGGCTCCAAAGTAAGCAAGATCCTTCAAATGGGAAATAAATCCCGGACATTTAAGCCACTGTCCGGGGGCGGGGGGGGCTTCCTCATGCCACCCTGCAGGCCGTAAACCTCCGTTGTATGGAAACGGGGGTTCGTTTTCTAATACTATTAAAATGCCTCTGATCGGAGTTTAATTTGGAGTGAAAGGTGTTTCCTGGCCATGCGGACGGTCCGAAGATGGGGGGGGGGGGGGGACTGTTTGATTGCTGGCGGGAGGCTTGAGGTTAAACACATACATAATTTTAGACAGACTCTCAGGGAGCAGGCGGGGTGGAGGACCAGTTCTCGGTTGTGGTGTGCGCATGCGAACGCTGACACACACGCACGCACACACGGCTGCCACACCCCACCGCGCGCGGGTTCCAGAGCGCGGCCCGTCACCAGATACATCAATTTCAAGCCGTCGCCTGAGGAAACATGGGCCAATTATGGTAATAAATAATAATAGGATTGAGTACATGACATTATGAGTGATGTGCCCTCTCAGAACTCATTTACATTTCTTTGTGTAGCAATCATCGGCCCTCTAATGTAATGCTAAGCAAATGAGTCTTTTTGAATATTGTGCAATTCATCGCTAGTCCACTGGCTCGGAGCAGCAGTCTATAAATCACAGTAAAACACATGCCCCGCACGACAGCTAAATCAACATGAAGTAATTGCTTTGAAACACCGGGAAACGAGGCTCGGACCGGACAAGAAGTGTGGGGCGGGGTGGGGGGGAGGCAAAAGAAGAAAGGGGGGTTTTGAGGGAAGGAAGGGGTGACGGGAAGGAGCGGAGGAGTGGGGAGAGAGGGGGGGGGGGTTGGTGACCTCACTGTGACTCCCCAGGCAAACCATCAAGTTGTTTCCACAGCAGAAGCCACCAAAGACTTACTGAGTCTGTTTACCCCCAGATCG
>JAABNX020000130.1:3238545-3258251 GCA_015163995.2 Mormyrus lacerda | reverse complement strand
GTAAGTGTGTGTGGGGGGGGGGTGGGGGGCGAGCGCTAGTTTGTGTTGATGCAAGGGGGCCTGAGTTGGGCAGCAGTGTGGAACCAGGACCACCCCGTAGGCTCCTGTGGTGTGTTAGCATCCCAGTGGGGGTGGGGGGAGGTCACATGGGGAGGAATCGGAGGGGGGAGCTTTTCAGTGAGACAACTCAGGGAAACATCCAGCTGTAGGAAATGCAAAGTTGTGCAGTTGTGCTGTGAAGTTTACTCCGGGGACTCGGGTGATGGTGAGTGAATTAACAATGGTGTAGATATATAATCAGACAGCAGGGGGCAGGTGAAGGGGATGGCATGGCAGCGGCTGATTAGACTATGGGGAAAGGTCTGGGCCCCAGCCGCTAGATACGCCCAGGCCCCGGCGCTGTGCCGTCCTGGACCTCATTAAGGCTCCTTCTGCATGTTTTGCGGCAGCCGTGGGGCCCTCGTTGGATCTCTGAAGATCGAAAATGTTGATCAGCCCCTCCAATAGATTGCGTGACAACAATATTGTCTTAACCTAGTCAATTAGCTCCTTTGTTGTCATGGCAACTGTGCCGTCCAAACGAGCGGACTTGTGAAACCGTCAGGGGGGTGTTAGCTATCACATCCTCCTTCATTGCATATCGAGGTCATAGGCTCATTTGTGGACCATGGAGGGAGGCGGAGGGCAGGGTGGGGCCCACCGCAGTGATGCGTGTTTCTGTGTGGGACGTGACGTCAGGACGACTCTGGCATGATGCCGACCCAGCAGAGATATTCATCATGGAAAGGAGCGATAATTATCTTGACCTTCCAGACGTGCTGACAGGAATACAATGGATTAGCAGGGTAGCCATCATCATTCGCCATTATGGAGCCAGCAGATGAAGAGGAGGAGGGACTGGTGGGAAAGATGGATGATGAGGTGCTCCAGTCCCTACCTGCTCCGTCTCGAGTTGACCGCACTGAAGACAGATTGCCAGCGCAGACGGTTTTGGCAGCAAGGCCTCTGATCTCAGACCGCTTCAGATCATTTGGTTCACACTGGTTTGGTCACATGACCCATAAACTTGTCAGCTGATCTGGGTGGGCGTGGACTAAGGAGCCCGGTTACCATTGCAGCTGTGGGAGTTGCTTAAGCCCAAACTCATAGAGAAGTCAAGCCTCTTAACACCCCATTAGAAATTAGGTAAAATGGTCCACTTGCTTGGGTTGCTGATGATCTCGCAAGCCTGCCCTGGGAATTCCAAGGAGACTTGGACCAATTCTCACAGCACGGCGGCTCAGCGGGTAGCACTGTGCCCCCACTCGACTGTGTGTGCGGAGCTGGTTCTCCCCCTGCTCAAATGGGTTTCCTCTATATCAGGGCTCTTCAACTCTGGACCTCGATTCCAAATCCAGGCCTTGTTTTCAGTTCTTCCACGTGTGTAGTTTAATAATTACTGATTCTGATTGGCCAGAGGCTTCACGCCTGGCTCACAGGTTAAGGAAAGCTGGAAAATCAGCCCCTGAGGACCGTGAGTTGAATAGCCCTGCTCTATAGCTTCCTCCAGCAGTTGAAAAACTTACTGTCTAGCTCAGTTTTTCTCAACCCAGTCCTCAGACTCCACCAGTTAGTCCATGATTTTGCTCCTTCCCAGCTGCCAGCGCACCTTTATTCAGAGTTCTTGATTGCTAGATTGTTTGGTTCAGGTATGCTGGGAGCTGGATGGCAGCAAAAAAATGAGCTGTCTGACGGTCCCTGAGGAATGGGTTTAGAAGCACTGACCTAACTGAGTAGGTGTCTCTAAAGACAAGTAAAAGATAAATGGACTTTAGTGACGTTCATCTCTGTTTGTTTACTTTGGATTTTGTACCACACTGCGTGTCACCTCAGCAGCATACGGCCTGCAAGCGACCGCTTTCCCTACATACCCTGGATCACAGAGGTGACACGCAACATAACCCGCGCCAATCAGTGTAGGGACACGCCTCCAACAACTGGCACCTGGTGACCTGCAAGCGAACCCCACCGGCAAACATCCCAGAGGACGACACGGCTGACATTTCGGCTCTCTGCTGGCAGACAGGTCCAGCGAGGTTTACTCAGCGTCACCCCCGCTGCCAGTGCTGATGCACCGGTGACATCATTTGGAGAGGAAGGGAACCGTGTAGCATGGAGAGGCAGCCAGGACACATTTCCTGTGCTCGTTAACACCTCGCACATTTTTCATACCTCCCTTCCTGTTTAAACAGTTTGAGCACGAGTGTCCTAGTTTCATAGCTGGATACATGGGGGTATATTTATACACTTTGTAATTAAAAAAAATCGGCTGGTGCTCGTTGTTTGGGAATGCGTGGCAGTACAGTCCATCGGGACATCGGCAGCCGCGGTGGCGTTTGTTGGCGACAAGGCTCTGTGTTTTCCATGTCTCACAGGGCTCCCGCCACAGCAGGATGCTAATTTGTAACATGCAGGCTGTGGGGCTGGAGTGAAGACATAGGCCCCATTCTCCCTTCACTCCCTTGTAATGTCTGAGCATGCAAGATAAAGTTAGCGTTTAACGTCTTAGCATGCAGACTATTGCTGGAGTACACAGGCTATTGTCTTAGCGCTCATGCTAACACAGGAATACACAGGCTATGATCTTAGCACACATGCTAACACAGGAGTACACAGGCTAACATCTTAGCACACAGGCTAACACTAGAGTGCATAGGCTAAGGTCATAGCTCACAGGCTAATGGTAACACTGGAGCATACAGGCTATTAGATTGAGCAGGCTAATGGTCAGTAAGCAGAAGTTGGAGGGCCAGCTTGCTGGCATCTACCCACAGAGGAGGGAATGAAAGAAAAGTGGGTGTAGCTGTTTCTGCAAACAAGCAGACATTAGCAACTGGCGACATGCTAAAGGAACGTTAGCCCTCAGTGCTACTCCTCTCACCGCACTGGCCTATTTAGGCCTACATGCTGCGGAGTAAATGTATTCTGTGTGTGTGTGAGAAAAATAGAGTGAGAGAGACAGAGAGAGGGAGAGACCTAGGCCAGGGGCAGTGATGAAGCCAGCGGTGCCGTAAAAGTGACACCAGTTTAATCACAGGCCCAATCAAAGTCTGCATTTAGTGTGTGAGAGTGGGCCTCAAATTCATTAGCCAGGCCTGAGAACAAATCACAGGGGCTAACTCCAGGGACGTAATTCAGTTTACCAGAACAAATGAGCCTAGTGGTTAGCTGGTTTCACCGCGGTCACCCCCTAAAAAAGAGCAATGCTGCGGGAACGGTTCTGTGGGTGCTCTCCTGAGTAGCTGCTGCTGGAGACCTGTGCCCAGTATAATGGTGCGTTTGTTTGCTTCTCGGAACTCTGAAATTCCGAATTGAGTGACCGACACATCTGACAATCTCCCGTTCGAGCTACCAAATCTTGGATCAAACATGGCCGCCTCCATGAACACGCTGCTGTGTGTTGCTGCTTTATATTTTAGCAGATTTGGAGTGAGATTATATTTTCCAAGAGACAGACAAACAAGAAACACAAACTAGTCAAACCAGGTTAAAAGCTTTATAAAATATTTTAGTACATTCATAGTGATATTCTTTTTGCGAGAGGCAAACAAACTACAAACAAACCAAAGACACTAACAAGTCTGGTAAAAATCTGATATTGTATGCTAGGATACTGTTTACGGTACGGTAAATATATGGTATTCTCTAAATCGAAAACGTGCAATTACATTTATAACTATTAATACATTTAACAAAATAAACATTTTTAAAGATTTATAAAATAGAATTACTGTTGAGTGTGTAAGCCGCCATGTTGAAATTACATCACAGGGGCAACTCGGACAACAAAATCTTGTCTGACATCAACGTCATAAAAGAGGCTTGTCTCCGACGAGAAGTGACGTTTTCATTCGAGTTCCGACTAGGAGAGAAATAATCGAACGCATCATAATACCCAGCACTGGTGCCATGGGGGGTCGGGCCTGGGATGAGATAAGGGCAGGGGGGTGTAAAAGAGACCCATTAAATAGAATGGAAGCCAGAGGAAATGTAACTGAGGTCTTTCTGAAATTACCATGCAGCTTGACCAAAACGATCAGAGGGCCGCTGTCTGCGACTGGCTTTGTTCTGTTCAACTGATAAAATGTTGCCAATAAAGTTGTTTTTGAAGAGAGAGGGAGCTGTAACACAGAGGAAGCAGCAACGGCTCACACTCAGTCACTAATGCAAACGTGGAGCTTTTATAGTAAAATCGGTGCTTGCGATTTGTTAGCGACTGTAAAAGTCTGCTCAGGGAAGTGGTCTGTAGCTCTGGGAGGTGCTGTTGTAAATCAGATTGCCCGTCGCTCTCTTGAATAGGAGTCCAAAGGCAGGCTCCATTACGTTATGGGGTTTATGGTGGAAGAAAGTCCCCTGAAGCGTAACGGTGACTGGACTTCTTCGATAAGAGGATGGTCCCATCCAAAACAACTCATGGACCTTTCTAACATTTCAGGTTAATAGAGGAATAGCAGCTGGCTTCGTGATCCAATCATGGGTTGTGTTTGGTTCCGTGGGTTAGGACCCTGTGTCTATCATCAGATGGTTGCCACTTCAGATCCCAGAATTGGGATCATGTCATTGTTGGGCCCCTGGTGAGTCCCTTAATCTCCACTCGCTCTGGGGACCGTCTAACTCTGCTTTCGCAACAGTTTATCTCACTTTGGATAAAGTGTCTGATAGCGTAAGGAAAAGATCACTCCCTAATTATATATAGTTTTCTTTTCTTTATTTTTTCTTTTCTTCTATACTTGTACTCTTGATAAATAATGGGACAAATATTATATCATATAATATGCTATAAAAGTATGATTTGTATAAAAGTATGAAAGTATATGATTTTGATAGATAAATCTTGGAAATATTTGTTATATGTGTTATACCAATAAAACAAAAAAATAATAAGTGTCTGATAAATAAATAGAATCAACCACTACACACATTCCAAAATCTTTTTAGGTGTTTACAAAAGAATGACAATATATCAGGAAATGGTGTGTCAGTGTCCATTGGAGTTCACTCTTCTTGGGGTGGGATACAACACACAGCTGTGTAAGATAAGCAGACACTCAGGAGCAGTAAAGTAGGATCCCAAGTGACTGGGACCAGTGACCTCGTGTGTATGAACCACAGCTAATGGCTGTGTCACCTGCTGCCGTAACCATAGGCGATGCCCTAAAGGTACCGTGGCCCTGTTATCTTACCCAGAGCAAGATCATCAACACCCAACGTGGCAAGCGCTGGTTGGCTAAAGCCCGACAATAAAAGTAGGTCAAACAAGAGTAGTTTTTTTTTTTTTTAGCTCGGAACAATTTCAAAAATTAAGTCATACCTTTCTTATCAGGACAGGGAAAAACCTGTATGTGTTTTATTTAATCCTGTTTAGATTACTGTAACTCCCTGTACATTGGAGTCAGTCAGTCATGCTTAGCCTGCCTCCAAAATGCTGCTGCACAGATTTTAACTGTGCCAGGTCAGTATAGGATTTTAAGATTTTATTTTTAGTTTTGAAAGGCCTACATGGGTTAGCTCCCCTGTGCTACGTCCGTACACTGCATCAATATCGTTAAGGTCCTCCGATCGGCTGCTTTTGGTCCCGGCTGAGAACAGAGGGTGGATTTGCAGTAGATGCACCAAAGTGTTGGAAGAGCTTACCACTGCACATTAGACGTTCTTCTTCAGTTTCAGTTTCTAAATCAACACTTAAAACTCATCTGTTTTCATTAGCATCTGTTAAATGTATCACGGAGCAGATTTCTTATCTGTGTTTTATGTTAGTCTTATGCCTTGATATCATGCTGTGATTTTATGATCTATGTAAAGCACTTTGGTCAGCAAGGGCTGTCGTTAATGTGCTGTATAAATAAAGGTAACTTGATGTGACTGGACATAAACAAGGAATGAATCGGAAAAATCTTTAAAAATGCCAAGCAGTGAAAGGAGAGCCAAGCCTGAAATGATTCAGAATAGCTCAAGAGACTAAAACATGCGATTCCAGGGACTATAAAGTTGTGATTTCCTTAGGATGTCATTTTGAAAACCTACAAAATATTCAAGGTTTTGAACAAGTCCTGATGATTCTGATAGCTGTACGTTGGGGGTAAACACACACCACCAAGAAACCGTTTTTGCACACCACAGGATTTTACCATTTATTTCATAAACTGTAGATTTTTTATTCTTGTTAAGAATCGGAAAGTTGAGTGAATAACTGTAAATGAAAATATAATTCAAAGAAAACAAGTGGAAAGAGTATGTAACAGTGTGTGTCTGACATCCTGTTACCTGGTTGTGTGGTGATGGCACAGTCAAATTCTAGGCTGTCCTTTAACTTTAAATGCACTAATTACCTGTTTCACCCCATGAAACAGAGCAATATTTAATGTCCATAGTACAACATAGTACAGAGTTTTCTCTACTGTTATAACTGCGAGATGAATCAGATATATACATTTTCTTGCTAATGATGGTACTCAAATATTGAACATTGCTGTAAATTTACTTGTTAGCAAAGAATATTGAGTGTATTTTTAGTAAAGATTAAGTGAGTAACGTGTGCGGTAACTTTTGACTGGTGGTGTACATTCATCAGCACATAGCGGTGCAGGGAACACAGCACCGGCCCCCTCCACTAGCCTCCTGTTTCCTCGTCAGGGACATCGCTCTAGAGAGTCGATGAGACTCAAAAGGACCGGCCTACAGATCGAGGGGGAGTTTGGCAAAACCCGGCCACCCAATACACTGAGGCCTAGTTTATCGAATTCTCGTACGGAAGGCAGGAGAAAGCCATCCGGTGAATCACACAGCGAGATTCTGATCTTAATTGGCGAGATATTATGGACAGAAGCCGCTCCTGAGGGGAGCGGGGCCGACCGGGCCGCCTTTGGAAACATGTCCCCTCATACAGCTTTATTTAATTGGCAGGACAATGAGAGGGAAACGGCCTCCCATCCTTCTACCCTGACAAGCACTTTCCAAACAAACCCGGCCTGGCAACTTTATTGATAGGCTAATCCGAGACTGATTAATGGCCCAATAATCAAGGGGATCCTGCAATATATCACAGCGCGATCGATACGCCCTGCACGCTGTAACCGTGGAAAGATCATTACCATGTCACAGTATATCTTCCATTAGCACACAACGAAACGCAGGGGGTGGAGCGAGGGGGGGGAGTGCGATGGCAGGCGGAGAGAGAAAGAGAATCTAAATTCTTTTACTTCTAATGTGTTAGAAATGGGGTAGATAAAAAAGGTCTTTGTTTTCACATTTCCTTTCTGGGTTTGGCCTGTGAGGCTCTTAAATGTATCCCACTGAGTGACGGTGGTTTAAACAAAGGGGGCATGTGGGTGAAGGGCCAGGCAGGACCGGCAGGAGCACCAGCTTGTGCCACAGGGGGCTACGAGCCCATAGAGCACACCTCTCTGGGATTTTTCAACCAGAACCAGAACCCAGTTGGGTCCAGGCGCTGATGTTTGTTTTATACTTTGATGAAGTACTGATGCTATTATGAAACATGTACCTGCTGCAGGACACAGAGGAAGTAACGCACACATCACGGAGTGTCCCTTGGCTCCTCCTTTGTATGGACATGCAGGTCCATGGTGTCCTGTTCAGGTGGCCCTACCTGTCTAGGCCGTGCAGGTTAGCATAGCAGTCAGCGGTGAACATAGCTGTCTAAAGAATGGAATATACCCCGGCAGTGGCCCCACTGTTGTGCTGTTGAGAATAATCACCTAACTCACTAAAAGGCCAGTCCTATATGTAAAAGTGTGAGCCATGTAAGATGTTCTGTGTCGAAGTGTTTGCTGAGCAGCGCAATGATGCATCGAATTCTCATTCCTGACCCTGCTTGTTATCTCTTATCCATTTCCTTCTCCTGCTGCCTTGTTTTTCATTTATCTTCTATCTTTTCTGCTGTCGTGTGCTCTCTCAAACACCCCCCCCCACCCTGCACCGAAATTCCGCTGACAGAGATACAAACCTCATCCCCCTCTCCGACTGAAATGCATCATGGATCAAATAAAAATAACAGTAAGCCATGCTCTTTGAACACAGATACCCTCAAAGTGTCCTCATGGGCCTAGGGGCTGAAATTTTGCGACCTAGTAGGAAATCAAACAAATTTAGGCTGGAGCTGTTAAAACCATCTACATTTCGTTTGTTATATTTCATTGTTCCCAAGGGGAGTGTTTGTTTGGCGTCATTTACAATAATACAGGGGGAACAAAGCAAAGCTAAATAATATATCATGACACTACAAGTCATCCCAGATACTTCAGTTTACTGCGTAGTAAACACTGCATTCATGTGAATATTTACAATGACCCAATGTGCAGTAACAGAAGAAGGAGTATTTATTTTCACATAAAAGCTTTAATTTATTATTTTAGACCATTTACTGCAATTGGTTTTTTTTGTTTTTTTTTGATGCTGCATTAATGTTTAGTACGAATCTGCTGGCTCTGCATTTGAGCAAAATGCATCCGTCAAAGTCATTCTGATACACTGTTTATGACTGTAATTAGTGAAACATGCCTCTGACTTTTGTTTTCTTTTAGTTTTCATTTTTGTTTTCTCATTCTGAAAAGAACAGCGTTCAGACATCAGAGCAGTTTTGGACTCTTAACAAAGACAGATTACTTTTTCTGACAGAACACTTTATTTTGTGTTATTGTTGTTGCGTTACAGAATGCGTTTACTGAATTTCATACCTGCTTTTCTGCCAAGTTTTATACTGACGAAGGCATTTTCTTTAGGGTTCTACTAATTTCCCGTGGGACCACTGTAAATCCAGGGCTCTAGCTTGCCTGTTCCATGAGGCTCTGCCTGCCCTTAGCCTCAAGTTACAGGAGGCCGAGCAACTCAAACGAAAGCAATTACCACAAAACGGAGCGAATGGAAGACAGAATCACGAGCAGCTCGAAAGACAGCGATTACCACAAAACCAAGCAAACAAAAGACATTACCTCAAAATGGAGCAAACTAAAGATATCACCACAAAATTTAATGAATGAAAGGCAGTAGCACAAGCGGCTCAAATGGAAGACATTACCACAGAACGGAGCAAACGAAAGAGAGTATTACAAAGCAGAACGACAGTACGACAAACAACTCAAATGACTCAAAAGTAAAGTAAATACAATTAAATGCAGCAAAAGAATGACATTATCATGGAGGTAAACCATCAAATGGAAGCCGTTGACACAAAATGGAATGAATGAAAGATAGTACAACAGTTGAAATGGAAGACATAACTGCAAAACGGAGGAAGAGAAAGACAGTGCCATCAGAAGCCATAATGAAAGACATTACTGAGCAAACGAAGGACAGTAGCATCAATCATAGCAAACAAAAGACAGGTACCACGCTCAGGCAGCACCATCAAGTGCAGGACAGTGTGTGACTTGACATGAAGATCAAAGGGCAGACAAGGATGTACAAGAAGGTACATGGCAGCAACTCTGTGACACTGCCTGTCCCTAGTGCAGTCCAACAGCGGCACATGGCGAAACTTCCTGTTAGCTGTCCCCGATTCCCTCGTCTGGCAGAAGAACGGTTCAAGAAACAAGAGAAAAAGAGGGATCACGTGATTGCGGGGACTTTAGGGTCAAGTGGCAAAGCAGAGGAAGTGAGACGGAGAGTAAAGAAACGCTACGAGGGAAGTGGGACTAGATAAAGAGGTGGGGGGGGGGGGTCTAGGACAAAAGAAAAAGAGTGGTGAAAAAAGGAAAAAGGATGAGAGGAAGGAGGATGAAGGAGAAGACAGATAGCGAAGTGGAGAAGAACGGGGAGGGAGGATAAGGGAAGGGAGACAGGAAGACAATTTGAGAGCGGGGGAGGTGAGGTGTAGGGGGGGGCAGGGAGGGAGGGTTCAGGTTGAGCTGACAGTAGCCCATTCATCCTCTATGCTAGAACAGACAAAGTGCTGGCACAAGCGGACAGGCCTCATAAATCACCCGCCACCAGACACGTTACCTACAGCTTATTACATTCTGGATGACAAACACTGGAGGGCTGGCCAGCGCAGTGCTCTCTCTCTCTCTCTCTCTCTCTCTTTCTCTCTCTCTCTCTCTCTCTCTCTCTCTCTTTCTGTCTCCCCCCTGTCCTTTCCTTTGCTCTCTCTCATACCACATGGGCACACACACGTACACACACGCCCGCTCTTGGAAAAAAAAAACACTGGGTTTTAATGAGTATTATCAGCAGCTTTGCTTTTATTACCTCACAAATCAGTGTTTTAAGGGCTCATAAGAAGCAGCAGGACCTGAGCCAGAGGCTCTGCGGGAGAATGATGACACCTGAAGTCTCTCACCCCTGTTTATTTATTTATCTATCCGTCATTTACATTCATTTTATTCTTTTTACGTGGCCTCGTATAACCAAATTG
Organism: Mormyrus lacerda; assembly: GCA_015163995.2. NCBI lineage: Eukaryota > Metazoa > Chordata > Actinopteri > Osteoglossiformes > Mormyridae > Mormyrus > Mormyrus lacerda. The sequence goes on along the minus strand of JAABNX020000130.1, from coordinate 3,247,843 downwards.
TTTCTATTTTCTTTTATAAAATGCACACGCTCAAGGCACATTACGTTACTTTATTGGACAGAGTACTCTAAATCTCAACCTTACAGGATGGCCTACGCAACCACCTTTTTCATCAGGTCAGCCTTTCCAGAACGTTCCGCCCGAGTTGGATGGTGGCGGGAAGCGGGAAGTGAACAAAGAGAACAAGAAAAGCTATTTAGCATTAAAGGTACGATAAAATGGAGCATACAGCAAAGGGAGCCATTTGTCATAAACGTTGACATGTCTTTCAAAAAGGTCTTGATAGAGCCGTGTTTACCTAGAACTACCAGGTGGCTAGGAAATTGAGACCTCCCCCCGAAAACACATTCATCCCTGGCATCTCCCCCCAGCCTAAAAGAGGCTGTATTATTATGAAGGGCAGTTTTGGATGTGTGTCTAGATGTGTAGGACACACGAAAATGTACCACACACTACCAGGAGACCTTTTCAGTGGTGCGGCAGGCAGTGTCTGGGACAGAATAAAAGAGGACCCCGTCGATGTGCTGGGCCGTCTGTGTTTACAGTGCACACGGACGGCGTCCGCCTGACCCCCTGTTCACCCCGAATCACGAGATCGACATCCATGGGGTCACCAGATCCGACTAACGTCAGACACGCCGATGACAGCTCGCGGGAATAGCTGAGGGTAGGGGCCGGGGAACAAATTCCAGGGCCGGGGGGCAGTTGCCCGGTTCCCGTTGCATAGCGACTGAAGGCTCACTAAAAGGTGAAGCACCAAAAGAGACAGGTGAGGCAGGGGTCAGACCTGATGAATGGAGGTGACACGCCGAGTGGGGGGGCGGGTGTCAGGGGGGAGGCGATTAACATATCAGAGCCAAGACAATTAAAGCTGCCCTCTTGGACAAGCTCCCCCGGTCCACCTGAACGTCAGCTGGCCCCTACAAACGGATGGCAGCTTCTCCACCCCGTGATGTTTGATCGGTGTAATTACTCATTCGGCCCTTATCTACCACAGAGTGCATCTACCCCCGAGCCAGACTGGCCCGTCATCATCCTTTGGCTTGTTGTTTACGCATCTTGTTCCTTCAGCTGGATATCTTTGCTGTTTCTGAGCCTCAACTGAGAGACCGTAGGGTGGTGTTATACTCAGAAGATTGGGATGCACATGCTGTTTTTTGTTGTGATTGAAATTTTTCTTGGGGGGGGGGTCTCTAAATGTGGCTAAAGGCCCTCAAACTTCCCCAAACTTATATCTGCCCCAGGGGCAAATCTGAGCAACACCATAAATCGGAAACCGACTTCATGTGCTCCTCTGCATTGCAGTCCTGGTCACTTTTGTGTCTCCCGCCAGCAGCGACTCCAGGATGAATCTCCTGCTCTCTGGAGCCGTTAAAACCAGCCACCATTCTAAAACATTCACCCAAAAGTCTCATTCCTTAGCAGGAACGGCTAAAGCGTCGATTCAAGGCGACCACTGCAACTACAATTCACACACAAACACAACCACAAACCCCGCCACCACCCCTATTCCCCTCACGCGAACTAATTTCAGACCCCTTTCCCCCACATGACTCAAAACAGACACACCGTTTATAGTTTCATTGTGCGATCATTGCAGTTTTATTGTGGGCCCATTAAGTGGCGGGCAGCTGTCAATAACGCGCGGAAGTGGTGACCGCGTTACGATGTTTGCATGCCCACGGCAGGTGAGATGGATGGGAGGGATTTATGTTGCGTTTGCTGGGTCGTAAAGTGTAATTACCGGCGGCCTAAACACCGCATATCCTCCCCATAGCTGTCCAATTAATCAAGGACTCTCCTCCTATCCCCCCCCCCCACTGCCAGCACTGCAACCTGCTCCCTGTTTGCGCTCCGATGCCGTCGTCTCCTCGAGGCGAGCGGGTGGGACCACAGGACCCTTAAAGGGTCGTTACTGGGGGTGGTGATTCGTTTCATTTAATAGGCAATAAACGCAGAATGACTGACTGAGACGTTCTGAATACATCCTGGCGGGAAATGGGAGGGGGGGCTGTGGCTTGGAAGACAACATATAAAATAAACAAAGCTTTGTTAGGGACAAATCGGAATGTCTGAGGCTTGGACGGCGTGTTTCCTGCCTAGCTCACTAAAGAGCAGCGCATGCAGAGACTTTTGGGGGGGCAAGGGGGGGGGGGTAAAAAGGGCACGTATTAGCATTCATAGGAGCCATTTTGAATACTTTGGGCAAAGGGCCAGGTACCTGCAGAACCTCCCCCAGCCCTGAAAAAGAGAGAAGAATCATAGAGGAACAGGCGCCATTTTGGTTCCCCTAATTACTATCTCAGTCTCATTCACTCCGTCCGTCCGTCTCTCTCCGGGGGCCACATCAAGAGCGACTGAGCGTGTCACAAATCAGCTCTAACACCAGGCCGGGAAATAAGAGCAGCGTCAGCGGGACAGACGGCAGGTACGGCGGTGAGTGACAGCTGGGGCAGCCCGCCCGGGGAGCCGCTCGTGCCGGCAAATGGGAACCTGACTTGATGTATGAATTAAAATGACAATGAGTCGCTATCGCGGGAGGCCAGCAATCCTGAAACTCTACCGCGGTACGGAACAGCTGGAGAGCAAGGGCTGGAATAATGGAGTGAAGCCTCGGTAAGCAGATCTGACAGCGGAAGAGAGTATGGCGTCTCCCCCCCAAGGGGGGGGGGGGGAGGGATACAGGGAGATTGCCGGGTGACTATGTGTCGGGACAATCATGAAGCGGTTATTGGCCTGCCAGCGTCTCTGCAGTGCGTACGGCTCCGATCCATTGGCTGGGATGTGTGTGTGTTTATGGATTGAGGAGTTGGTCTGGTGGGGCCGTCACTCATGCTTGTACGTGTGTAGGGTGAATTATAAAAGGTGCAATGCCCCTGCGGCCCCCCCGCCCTGTACTTTTTAACCATACACACAAATCATCTCCTCACCCTTTGTTATGTAACATACTTCTTTTTTCTTCTCACTGAGACAGTAACCAGCCTCCTGACTTTCTTTCCCTCAGGCGACCGGTGTTTGCAGCTGGGTTGGGGTCACAGAGGGGTCAGGGAGGGGTCACAGGGTTTTTCCTGAGGTCAATCCCAGGTGAGCCGCCACCTGTCTGATTTTCTCTGTTCTCTCCTAGCCTCCCCCTCACTCGCCCCACTCACGTCTCCCTTTCATTCCCATAATTCTCGGAGGCAGCCGGAGGCAGTGCCCTCTGTTATTCTGTCATCGGTTTGACACACATGGGACCAGACTAAGAGACAAGCCTGCCAGAACACATAGTGAGGAGAGCTGATATTCTGAGACACACACACACAAAGACACACACGCTAATATATCTGCTCTCACTTTCCACAGCTGTGTATTCCTGTCCAAAACTTGCGCAGTTGTTGACAGGCTATGCTCCTGAACCCTTCCCCACACCTCAGCATAAACTTTATTTATTTTTTCCAGAACTTTCCTTTTTGCTCTCCAGCGTGGCTTCCAGGGGTCCCACAAAGCGTCCGAGAGGAGGACCTGCGTTTGAAATAGGGTAAAGCTTAACACGTGTGATCCCATGTGGTCCAAACTCGATTACTGTTCACCAAATAGAGAAATTAATCAGAATGAATAACCAGTAGTAATCTAGGTACTCGGGACTGCTTATAAACAGTCTAATAAGCAGAGCAACAATCCGGGGGGAGACACAGACCCCCCGCACACCTGGGGACAATTTTTCAGGCATTCAGTTTTTTTTCTTTTAAAGTAAGTTGACGAAACACACGCAACAGCTGAAAAATTGCAATAATGCCTTTTCTGTCAAGTGAAAAAATCCCTGCCGTAAATAAAACACTTAGCTTTCGCTGGAAATGCCACCAGCTAATCAGAGAAACGTTTGCCAAGGAAAAAAAATATATATCCTTGTCCAGCAGTGATTGGACCTAAAATACATTAACCCCCCAATTAACTTTGCACATATCTCTCTTTGTGTACTTCCCTAACAAGACAAATATGTAAAACAAAGAGCATTTCCATTCTGTCTTTTTTTTTACAATGATGTGTTTTTGTTATTAAATACGCGCATATTTTCATGTGCGGTGATTTACAGTTGCTGGGACGCTACTGCAGGCTACTGCTTGTGAATGGAAAATGAAACCAGTCAAATCAGTGGAATGGTCAAGCCCCAATGGGTGTCGGGATGCCAGAAGAAAGAACCAATCGGAATGCGACATGGACGAGCACTACTTTGACACTAAAACCTGTTTCTCTCTCTCTCTCTCTCTCTCTCTCTCTCTCCATTCTGTAGTCTATCATTTCATCTGAGGTAGTTACACCCATCCCCAAAGCATGCTGTCTGTGTGCTGTCATTCATTTGTACCTGCCCTGCTCTTTACTGGGCCGATTGGAGAGCCCACATGTGTAAATCCAGGGCCTAATAGTCAAGGCCAGACTTATGCGCTGGCTAACCTCAGCCACAGCCCAGGGCCCTCCGCTGGAGGGAGGCCCAATGTTTTTTTTCTGGTTGTTGTTCCTGGTTGTCACAACAACATTTCTCACTGTAGGGAGGGCCTCAGCAATGACTTTAGCCCAGGGGCCCCCACCCTCCTGAATTGGGCCCCGACAAGGAACAACAAACACCACAGACAGTGAAGGGGGGGGGGGGGGAAAAAGGACAGCAGTTATGAAAAAGAAAAGAAAAACGAGCAAGAAGTTTGGCCTGTTTAATACAGTTTTATTTATTTCCTCCTCTGTCTAAGTCCTTTTCCCTGCAGTGTTGACCAACTCAGCACTCTGTCCTGGATTGGGGGGGGGGGGGTTTGTACGTGTGTGTGTATATGAGAATGTTCAGGGGGGGCAAGGGGGGTTGAGAGCGGCATGAGGTTTGTCATAACAGTCATCAGTTACTGTCGCCGCGGTGCTGGGAGCTTAATTAACCCCCTCTCTCATTAGGGCGGCCGCACCCCGCGTCTCTCTCTCTCTCGCGCGCGGGGAGGGGGCTCTGATTATTCTCCAGTACAGTCGCGGCCAATTACTGGTCCGAAATGGAAGAGCATTAATCAAATCTTTAGTACGGTGGCAAACTCAGAGATATCAGATTGCAGAAGGCTGCAAAACTAATATGTCACTGTCAGCGGGCCTGCAGAGGCATTTAGGGAATTGCATTAAGTAGATGGCTCAGCTGAATAGCACATGAATTTAATGTGGAACCGGCCCTGCAAGCCATTAGCTTGACATGGCAGCCGCAGCGGCCGCTCTGCCTCGGCTCCCCGCTTACATTTCATTTCTCCTTCGTCCTTCGGCCTGTTCGTCTTCCCTCTTTCTTCTTTCTCCTTCTCCTTCCCAACAAACTCGGAGGCGGAGGGGAGAGTGTTTTTTTTTTTTTTTTTTGCGTGAGATAAGGAGAGGCTGGATTCAGGGGTTGAGGGGAGGTTTAGCACCTGGGTCAGTCTGTTTGCCGAAGTGAAGGAGAGAGGGCCCCAGTTTGTCCACTGATGACTTACCAGTTCCCATAAAAAGGTTTTATGTGGCGACGCTTCACCTGCACAAATAGCTAGGAATGAACCGCTACGACCCCAAACCAAAGAGATAATTACAAGTCCTGGGTGTTAGATCCCTAAACCATGTCTCTTCTAATCTCTTGTGAGAAACAGATAATTACAAGCCTGATTCCAGATACCAATATAATAATAATCACACATCATTGTCTGTTGAAACCAAGCAACGCATATGATTGATGACAGAATAGTTTTGGGTTAGTGAATAGCTCCTTATTGCATTATTATTATTTTTATGAAGTCCTGCATTTTGAGTGGTGCTGATATTCAGCTGGGCTCCATTGAGTGAGGTATATGCTTAATTTAAACAAAATGCATTTGGGGAAAACTGCTCATCCTTTCTGTGCCTTTTACTATTTAGTATGAATCGGTGGAAGCAGCGCACTAGGAAATACCATGGTAATATGACATTTATTAAACGGCTCGTCATTAAAAGCATCGGATGTGGGTTAGCTCGCAGATCTATGTTTCCAGTAATCCGGGCAGAATATTCCCACTGAGCGGATGCCTGTGCGGGACTCATCTACACCTTTTGGCTGAGGCCTAACCTCACAGCATGACTGCGGTCAGGGGCGCATAAAGGGGCGGGGCCCCGGCTGAATGCTGATTGGTCCCAAGGGTTGCTCCTCCCTTGTCACTCACCGATTCATAACAAATCATTGGCTAATGATACAGTTGCCCCCCCTATATGAATTATGGCCCCTCTTTTGCCCCCCACCTAAAAAAAAAATCCCAGAATCACCCGTGATTATGTTAACTTGCAGCGTTATGAAAAAGCATTGTGTGTAAATAACGGTGTTAACCATTGTGAGTGGGGGCAAGGGGTGTCACTAATGACTGCGCATACATATAGCTCCTGTGGGGTCACATGCAGCTTAGCAACTCGACAACTGTAAACAAGACAACAAGAATCTGACCACAGAGGTTGCAGTGAAAGCGCCGTATTGGACTTGCAGAGGCCGAGTGCACTTTGGGCCGCACAGCCTCGTAACATAACCCGGCAACCATCTTCCTGCCCAATTCAACATATCTGCCATCGATTGAAAGAAAATGACTCGGCATGCCGTCACAAATGGACACAGAGATACGGTGAGAGCTGAGACTGAATATGAAAAGAGGAAAACACATACACACACACACACACACACACACGGTCCCTGGAAATAGACCTGAAACACAACCCGACTCGGTGGAAGACAATTTGTCATGACTTGAGATTCATGCTTCAAGGGCAAGCGACATACCGACAGAGTCAGGGCCACTCAGAATGTGCTTCTGGATATAGCTCAAGGTTTGTGCCATTCAAAGATGTTTACAAAGTCCTCCAAAGAAGCAGAGATGCTAGGAGCTATGGCAGCTGTGTCAAAAACCACATCCTACAGTTCTGTGAAACCTTGTCGTCCCCAGGTTCCAAAAATTAGTATCATTCAAAAATTAAAGTTCCTGGAAATGGAAGGATTTTTGCAGGCCTTCTTCGGTTTTAACACGCAGGGCGACATCGATAAAGCCAGATCCCTTTTGGAATCTCTCCAGTGCCGTCACGATGGCACCAGACGACAGGGATCCTTTTTTGGGATCCCAGGGGAATCATTATTGCGTTAATGATAGCAGACTGACAGCAATGAGTGATGGCGAGCGCTTGAATGGCTCTCGAAAGCTGCTGAGTCTAGACTATGTGCTGACAATATAAATGTTTCCTGAGGTTCCATAGGCTAACATGGCTGAATCAGTGACCAATATGGAGAAAATAAACAGTAGGAGGGGAACAGCACCGGTTCAGGTCCATGTGTCTAAGTCCATGTGAAGCCCTAGGCAAGCTTCACTGCCCAACACAACGTGAAATTGTCCACCTATGTTGCCTGATGGGTTGACCAATCTAGGTCACGGAGGAGCTCACTTCTTGACCTGGTTATTGTTAAAATTTCTTCATGACACAGGAACAGATGGTGATGGTGCCTCATCATCATTCTGAGAGTATGTGGTAACTTCCGGCAAAGCTCCGACATTACGGGCTACTGACGTGAAAAGGCTTGTGAGGCCTCTCTTGTTTGGCCTAGCAGGTACCAGTCGAAGGTCATGCCGCGGCCTAGGCAGTCTCTGCCAGCACTCCCTGTCAGAGACTAAGCCAATTCGGGGTTGACTATATTGACAGATTGACCAGCACTAGGCCTACCCACCCGCACCAGGCCTACCCACCCCGCACCAGGCCTACCCAATGTTCTTTTCATGATGAAAACCTGATACTGGGAACCTGACAGTGCTGTGCCACAGACTGCCGTCAGGTTCGAGTGCACGTGTCTGTTCTAGTGAACCTCGACTGCCAGGAAGTGAGTAGCGAGACACGGCCACGCCCTCCATTGGAGACGGCAGGTAGCACAGTAATTACACAGATCTGCCCCGGTGCACATTGGCAGTGGGTCAGCATTGATTATGTCAAGCTACCCTTTCTTTAGTAAGGATTTGCCTGGTTACACTTGCTAATTATCTAAAATAGCCTCAAGCTATTTTTTTAATAAACAATAGCCTTTAAAGAAGAGAGTTTCCAACTGCCGAAACTTTACCGACATTCCGCCCTGGAACATCTCTGTGCAACTCATCACTCACGTTTCACAGCTGACAAGGAAGCTACGAAATAGAGACTTTTCCCTTTTTTTAACTTTCCCAAAACTCAGTTCATGCTGTAAGGGGTAATAAATAAAGGCAATATTGAATTTTTACAATGGCATGGATTTCCTGAAACGAGACCACATTACTGATATATGGACAGTGCAGTGATATCAAATGACAGGTAAGTGAGCAGTGTGAAGCCTTTCAGAAAGGCAAAACTGAAACAGTCAGACATATGAAACCTCTTGAAATATTTGATTTGTATCTGAATGAAGCCATGACAGTTATACACTAAAACCAATATAGTTTTCACCTTTAACTTCTTATACTTTGGATATTTGAAATCAATGCTTTTCACTTTGTTATTCTGAGTCAAGCAAAGATTGTGCCTGGGAAGAATAACAGGGCAGCAGATGAAGTAATAAGTAAAAATCTGAAGAAAAAAACCAGCAATAAAATTGAAGAGATGGAGTGATTTGTATTGCGGAACATTTGAAAAATTGAACATGTTTCTTATAGGGTGCGGTAAAATCCCCTGTCCGTTATGCCTTTCACGGCATTTACGTTTGCTAATTAACCCGAAAAAGGCCTCGCGGCCCTTTGCTGTTTTGGGAAGCTTTGGCAAAAACAGACAAACGTGATCGTCGTCTGGGGGAAAATATCGGCAAGATGAACGCAGAAGGCGCGCAATAAATAAATAAGGGCCCCTGCAAATGGCACGCCTCAAAAAAAAAAAATATATATATATAAATAAAAGTCTAACAGAAGGTTTGGTTTTGCATGAAGACAGGGGAAATAAATTATAGAGTAATGATATTAAAAGCGCAGAGTCGTTAAGATGCCAAGTTAAGACACCATAAATTCAGTCAGGGCCTCCACCGCCTGTCCCCACGTAGAGTAATTAAATTAGATTTATGAGCCATATTACATCAGCGCTAGATAGTTCATTTTTCCTTCCCCTTCATATTTCGCGCTGCTTTATTAGACTGTCTGACAGGCGGCGAGAAATATCGCCGAGATTTCCTGGCCCGGCCACTGAAAAGGCTCCCTGCACACTCTATCTTTTGTTGTGTCAGTCCGCTCTGGCTGTGTGATGATGGATGACGCTCTCCACTTCTTCCCCGAGTGTGGCTGCCTATGACATAGCCAAACAGCTTTATCTTCATCGTCAC